>CM048825.1:19763387-20320887 GCA_026586065.1 Dioscorea zingiberensis | reverse complement strand
AAAGGCTGATGACCTTTGCAGCAGCCACAATGTTAGTCAGTAAGGATGACATTGCAACCTCATGGGTGGGCAAGGAACAGCTCTTTGAAGCCTTAGACATTGAAGGGCTCTTGGATAGAGAAGAAGTAGGAGGCCTAGAGCTCGCTACCATAAGGTTCAGGACGTTAGGGTTGGTCGTGCCAAGCGCGGAAGATTCAGTGCTCGGTGCTTCGGAGTCCGGAGAAGCGGTAAGAGCAAGCTGCCTATAGATGATCCTCTTCAAAGAACGTGAGACCATTGCTAAGGTGTGGGTGACCTTCGTAGGAGCGACTTGTGGCACCTCTGGACTGTCCACTAGGATGGCAAGGTCACGGGGGTCGGGCTAAAATTGGGATGGCTTCCCAGCGGAGGTTGCCTTGGGGACCGCCTTATCGGAGAAAAGATCGCTAGCATCCCGATCCTCCTAGATCTTCGACCTTTTCTTGGTCGAGGTGGCTCTTTGTCTCTATGTGACACGGGGGACTCCTTGAGGGAACGCTTTCTTTCACGAGGACCCAAGCCACTCACGGAGGGAGTCTTCGACCCTTTCTTTATCATCCTCAACATCTCGCCCTTACTAGAAGGCATCCTTGCATAAAGAACAATAAACAGGTTAGATAGATGATCTCTTGGTCACACAAAAACAATGAAAGGGCAAGCCCTACCCTCTGCCAAGGAAAGCCTGGCTTCTTTAAGGACTTCCTCATCTAACAGCTTGGAAATGTCCAGTGGATCCGAGCCTTTAAGGATGTCCAATTGGTCCATCTACTTGCTCGATATAGTAGTTTCATAGACTGAATCTAAGTGAGGAGTGCCCTAAGAGATCGGAATGTCCCATCCATTATTAGTGAAGATGAAAAAGAAGTGAGACTTCCAATTGTGGACATGATAGGCCAAAAACCCTAAGAAGGATCTAGTGTGCCGAGCTGTGAAATAAAACTAGTCATCGGAACAAGGACTCTTCTTCAGAAAAAAAAAAGAGTTGGAACTAACGAAGAGTGGGGGCAGGTTTAAGCCAGTGAAAAGTGATAATAAAATCGCACAAGATTCTCCAACCATTTGGGTGGAGTTGAGCAGGGCAAACATTATAAAATTCGAGGACTTCTTTGAAGAAAAGGTGGATAGGAGATCGGAAACCCAATCTAATTAAGGTAGTGTTTGGTTGAGGGATATGCTAGGTGGAATTGGGCACCAACTGGGTGAAGTTTTTAAAAGTTTTGAATTTTTTTGGAGGGACCTTAAACCAAATGCCTTAATGATAATATAACTTCGTGTCCTCAATGCATTTGTTGGTGGCTTTCAAATCAGCCGGTGTTACATCTCTAAATCTCCATTAAAATTTTTAGTGGGATTCACCGTTCATTGGGAACCATGTTATTCCAATTCCACTTGGGATATTTCTCAACTATGCACCACCTTATGGCGACCTCTCCTTCAATAAAACTATTGGCTCGCTTAGAAGGAAAGGGAAGTCTAGGGCCGAGGGAGGGGGGAGGAGGAGGAGGAGGAGGAGGAGGAGCAGGGGGGGGGCGTAGTTGAAGGTTTTTTGGATCCTCGGGAGAGTGCTAGCCTTAATGTTACCCGGAAGATACTCTATACAACCACTATACCTCTTAGAAGTTAAGGGTGGGACTTCCATTACCTGCGTTGCTGAACCGAAGAAGAAAGTCGAGACAAAGAAGAGCAGAAGCTCTCGAGATTTTTTGAAGACGAAGAAGGCAAGTGCAGATACAGGGAAATTCGAAAGGTTGCTTAAAAAAGAAGGCAACAAAGCAAGCCCTCTATTTTAATCGTAGTGGGTACAATCTAATGGCTCGGGATAGTTGGTAGAAAATCGTCCTCTTGATGGGTTGACACATGGGCCAATTTTTTTTCTGACTCTTAGAGAAAGGCGCACAAAGGACACCGCCCATTATGGTCTCCGCCGAATTCATTTAATGAAGGTGCCTTGGGAGTTGAGGCACGCCCATGAAGTTATAGGCTCAAAAACAAGGGTGATACATGAAGGTCATCTCGTCAAACATTAGATTGACTTGAAGGTAGCTCGGAAAGGAGAAACCACCAAATGCATGCTCCCACCAAAGGACAAGCTCCCTAGCCCAGAAGCTCTCCCAAGCATGAGCCAAATTTATTTTAATAATCAGAACTTGTATCGGACGGTCCGTTCAATGGTAAACAACAAGGTTAGTCCGGGAAAACAAGTCACTACCCTAGAAAAGAAAGAGAAGCATCTTCAGATTGGATCATGCCAACAACCTTATCAGGTCGACTCAAGATAAATCTTGTCGACCTAATAAGCCGGGGGACAAGTGTCATGGGGGGAAAATCCAACCGTATACGTGGCATGATCCCATGGCCTAAAAGCAAGCAGGCCTAACTAACGTCCAATTATTAGCGAGGAACTTCCAAAAGGTACTAGAAGCATTGCTGTGAGCTAGCCATGAGCTAACACTAGCCTGGCACATGGGTAATCGTTGAGCGGTTGGTTTCTTGCATCCCAAGGCACAGGTAATGACCTAATGGCTTCCGCAAGGTATAAAAGGGGAAGAGGAGATAGAAAGAGGGGATTCTAATCCTCTCCAGAAGCTCGCACTCCTAGAGATTCTCTCTTTCTCTCCCCTCTCATACACTAATTCTCTGATTCTCTCTTGATCCCTAGAAGAGCCTTTCTTCTCGGGATCTTCTCTTCCTTTTCTCCCGATCATTCCGGTGACTTGATCATCGGAGGGTCCGGGGAGGAGCCTTGAGACTTCCATTGCAAGAGTGCGGCCGTGATCCGATGATTTGATGCCTCTCAATAAGATGGTGATCGGTTGGACGACGACCTTAGCTCGAGTTCCCAATCACCTGAAACACCGCACCCATAGGAGAATTCCGTTAGGTGATCTGGACCCATTCTGGATCCCGAGAACGCCTAGATTCGGAGCACCAACAATTTATAAAATAATTTGATTGAATTGTCCGTTTTTTATGCAATCATACTTTAATTAGAGTTTAAAATTCCTTCTAATCTCTTTTTCTATTTTATTCTAAATAAAAATTTATTTTATATAATATCCAGTAATTATTAAGTATAATATTAATGAGGGGGTTTTATACAAATAAAGGTTTTATTCAAAATTAGATTTTATTTTTATTGAATATTAAGTGATTAGTAAATATGATATTATAGAGGGGTTCTACGCAAAAAAATACTTTTATCAGGGTTTGTTTGTGAATTCTCTCTCATGCTCTCCCGTTCTCTTCTCCAAATCCATAAATCTGGTGTCTAACTCTCTTTCTTCCTCTCTTATTCTCTTTATTCACTCTCCAATCAGCAAGGCCAGGAGGTTTTCGAGCTTCGATCGGCGCAGCGGGGAGGTTTTGGAGCTCCGATAGGCACGGCGTTTCATCTTTCGCCGGATTCCGGTGAGTTAGAATTAAGTATGTTTTAGCTGTTCAATAGATGAGTGCAGACCTCCTGTTTCACAAGCATGCTGTTGAATTTTCATGTATGGTCACCGCTTCTTGCCTTCGTAGTTCATGGATTTTGATTATTTTTTTGTTGATTATTTTTTTGTTTTAACTATATAATCTTCTTTGTTTTTTTATTGTATGTGATAACAGATAGAGGGGGCAAAAATCATACATACTTTAGTTTGTTGAATTTGTTTGTGGATTGCTATGAATCTGAGTTCTAGCCTACGTATTTGGTTAAGACTTTTAGCTTCACAGGGGAATGCCCATGGTTATTTTATGTTTCCATGGTGAGAATGAAATTATGTTTTTCCCCTCCCTCTAGTAAATACAATTTCAACTATAGGATATCTGATGTTTTTGTTCCTCATTGATGACTCAATTAATTAATTGAAATCTTATGAGGACTAAATTCCGGTCATTGAAGTTACATATGCATGTGTTGGTCACTTTGACTTGCAAGTGTAGTTTTGAAGTTATATAAATTACAGCATTAATGTTTTGAAGAAGTTTGCGGAAAATTTTAGTTCAATTTGTGCATTGTATATGACTAATTCAAAAGAAAACCTCATTATACTCTTTTTTTTTTTGTGATAAATGTGGACAAGCCACTTGAAGCACGTGGTTCGAACTTTCAACTTCTCCTTGTGAGAGGGAATGTGCTAGCCAACTTGTGAAAGTTGGTTTAATCTTTTTCAGACCTCATTATAATCTTTAATTTAACAAAATTAGTTCATTGTTGTGTTTCTAGGTTGCTTAGTGAGTTAGCATGTAATCAAGTTAAGACCTTTTTAACTTTTGTTTAATTGAAATTTGTAATGTTAAGAACTAATCCATAAATATGTGGACATGGTCTTTATGGATTCTTCACTATTGCATATATGCCCTGCCATGTAATATCACCTTGAAAGAAGAAGCTGAAACTGAGAGTAGTACTTCCACCTCAAAGCATGTGAATAAATTTAAGACATTCTCCATGTATTATGTCAAATTATTTATCCATTTCTTCTGGGTTACTTTGTTAGGAGCCTTCTTGTGAAGCATGATGACATTAAAGTTGTCTTCTTTGCTGTCTGAAGTAGTGTTGCAGTGAAAGCTTGAAATTTGTAAATTGATTACTTTAAACCCAATATTTGACCGAATCTTGTAACACTTGACAAATGAACCGAACTAGTGTCAAATGTTGAATTTGAAATTCAAATCAAGCTGCACTTGAATTCTCCAAATTCAGCTTGGTATAATTTTCATGAGATATTCTGCATTTTAGAAGAAAGATGATAGAACAGTAAAATGGGCAATAGAAGGTTGATGAAATACTACTACCCACCATATTTTGGTGTCTATAGTCTGAACAATCAAAGAATAAATCTATCAAATCTCATACCAACTCAACTGTTATTAAATTAAAGGAATAAAATCTCATGGCCTAAAATGGCTGATTATTTCAGCATGTAAAAGTTTGCTCAAATTAAAGCTAGCAGTAACACCACTGTTAATTTACAACTGTTGTTTTGTCATTGCCATCTCATTGAGACACATCGATAAAGCATTTCAAATTACAGTTGAGCTTTGAAGGGTTGGATGAGAGGACTCAGCAAATGAGCAAAGTTTTGGATGAAAATAATGACTATTGAGTTAGATGCCTTCCGTTTTGAGATAGTTGATCTTAGATACAGAACATAATGAAAGTAGGATTGTGACAATCTACATGACTTGAGCACTATAGTTTTCTTAATATTGTTTTCCTACATTTGTTAGACATCAATATCCATAATAGAAATAAAGCATCATAACTATCAATGATGGTGTGGTATTCTAGTTTTATTGGCAAACTCCCTCTTATATGTACATAAGGCGGACTTTAATTTTTTCTGTCAAACAAATGAGCTCCTATTTTCTTTTCACGAGTTACTATGGGATGCATCATGTGGACTGCTCATTGCAATCTGATGGATTAGCTTGGTCTTTTTGTATAGCATTTTCTTCAATTCTAGGTGACTTTGGAAGCTATAATATTCTCTAGAAGTTTCTTTATTAATATTTGAATTATTTAGCTCACTTCTGGCTTACCTAGTTTGATCCATGAGCTTCGTTTCATTTGTTTCACTGTCTATAAATCAAGAGTCAATGGTCTATTATACAATGCCTTTCTTCATCTGACTATGCATGTCTATGGAATGGATTCCTGCACCTGTTTATGTGCATTTGCATTCTCAAATGGCACCTCAATCCTATGTTCCTCGATCCAGTTAAGTAGGATAGTATTATTCATCCAAGAAAAATTTTAAGCTTTGGACATATGTACCTTGGTCAATGAATAATTCTTGACTGATGCTGTATTTTGGTCACTCTGCTTGCATATCATAACTAACATTAATATGAACTTATGTTTGCATGACAACAAAATGAACCTTCCTTATATTCAGTTTATGGTTTGTTTGATTAATTTTCAGTTGTTTGATCTAGTGTGATCTGGCATATGTTTCAACACACTTCTAGTTTCCATCTCATCCAGTTGCATAATCTTGCATGTCTTCAAGAATATATTTTCTATGTATTATATCAACTTATTCAGGTTCTAGCTGTTTGATGTCAGTAACTTTTGAATCTTTTCTTTTTGTCTTCAGTTAACTGGAGTGGAAGCGTACTATTTCTTGAAATAATGGATCTATCATTGTATGCCAATTCTGAATCAGAAGAGGCAACCATTGAAGATGAAGCAGATATTGTAAGCCCCACTTATTTATTTATTTATTTTGTTAGCATTTGTTTTGCTGAACTCTGCTAACCAACTTACCAAGGATCTCATTACTCAATATTCATTCACTTGGTGTTTTTGCTCTTGTACTGCTGGATTGTGATTATATCTACCAAATGATTGGAAGGTGAAAGAAGAACATACCTAGAGTTAATAAATTATATGACTTTAGTCTTACTTTTAAGTGACCCCATTCCATTTAGATAGATTGGCTTTGCTTCCCTGCTTTTGCAATAAAGAAATTTCTCAATGACTAGTAGAAGGGTAAGTAGTTTAGTCCATTAGATGACACATAAATCTTGATTGTTGTGACATAATATAATCTAGAAAAAAAATCTGAAAAATGTTAAGTGGACTTGAAATAGAGCACTAATGGAGAAAGTATGGTAGTATTTAAAATTGGATTAAGATATGTTGTTCACTAAGGTTTATGAAGAATAACTATTTAGTTATGAAGAAGCATCGGACTATTGTAGGCATTCTTTATTTAGATTAATTATATCTAATCAGGAAGAACTTCTTAAGCAAACCCTAGAATCACTTGCTAGGATAGTAACCCTCTCTCCTTCTCTGATTGCAAATCCATATCCAATCTTCTTGTTTTCTTCGATTTGTTCACATCTTTGGTGGTGATCGGCTTGCTTGAGGATGGATTTGGGGAGATAGAGAAATTTCGGGCATGCATATGGAGAGTTTGGGAGAGGAAGATTGTGGGAAGGCGAGGAAGGAGGAGTTGGGGATTTATGGGGGCAGAATCTGTGAAGAGAGTGGTGATCAAGGCTAGTTTCTATGTGCTGTTCTACCCGATTCTAACATAAATCCTAAGAAGCATGGATTTGTGTTTGGGCCTGTGAATCCGTGTCCCGTACGAATCCCGTACGGATTCATGCGGACACGGTTGGGGTATGTATCTTGTACGTATCCCGGCCAAAAAATAAAAATAAAAATAAAAAATGAAGGGGATATTTGGGGATATGTATGGGATACGTATCTCGGCCAAAAATAAAAAATAAAAAAAAATGAAGACGGTGCCGAAAAGACCAACGTTCTTGATGATGAAAAGCTGCGTTTTTCTGTGGTCCACAACAACCGCTAGGTTGTGGAGAGGGAATGGCCGGCGGTAATCATGCCGGTGCCGGGTTCCGCAAGATCTTCAATAGCTTGGATGATCTCATACCCCTCAAAAGGGGTTGGATTGGGTCTTGATGTCGCCATCCTCGTCAGAGATCAAGGATAGCAGATGGGATTGGAGATCGGATTTGGGTTTGGATCGCAGGTGGAGAAGAATTTCGCGAGGCTTAAGAGAAGAAAGGGAAGTATCTGAGAGAGAGGGCATGAAAAACTTTCAGAATACCAGAGAGAGTGACCAGAGATGAAGAAAAATAATCAAAGATAGCCACGCTTTCCCATCTTGAAAAAAATCCACGTGTCTTAATCACGGTGTAAGCAATGGCGACTTTCGCATTACAGTCCCTGTTCTTCCCTAATATTTTTTAATAATGAAATACCACATGCTAGCCTCATGCATGTATTATGGCATTTTTTTAATGTATCGTATCCTAGTTTCTGGAAAATAATCGAATCCTCTCACCGGATTCATATCGCACCGGATTCTCACACCCGAGTCGGTGCTTTGTAGCATAAATCACTTAATATACAAAGAGATGAGCTTTTTCCTTAATCTGTTGGTATTAATAACTGCCAAAACAATCTAATAAAACAAGAGAGCCCTAAAGCGATTGATAAACAAGATGATGGGATTTCACCTATTTTACATGGACTTTTGTTAACAACATTCCATGGATGTACTTTAGATCTTTGATGTCTTTAACATATGGTTATGCTGTAAACTGGTGGTGGCATTTTTATGACAACTCATCATAAGTATTTATTTTTTCTTTCAAAGAAATATGAGAATATTATAAGGTCTATCAGTTTTAATCTGTAAAAGAATGTGTAGAAAAATGAGAAGGGATGTCAACTATTAAGATTTCAAATTAAGATTTTACTTCAATTATTTTGTAGCTTAAAGCCTTTTGCAATTACATAAGAAGCTGTGGTTAACACTTTCTGCTTTTGGTTAAGGAGATGGTGAAATGTCTAATTTTATCTAATTTCTGCATGCTATTCCCATCTTGATCTTAATTGCCCCCATTATTAATGATAGATAAATGAGCTTTCCTTATAAGGTTGTCAACATTGGGCATTACTTGTCAACTTGAGATAAGTTAGAAGGGTTTGGGTTGGGTATAAATGTGTTGATGTCAAAACTGGTCGACCACGTTATTGACATAGGAAATTCATGTTAGGCCATGGGTTAACCCACCGGCCTGGCATAGAAATGAGATGACCTGCTTAAAATAAGTTTGTTACGTAGATTTGCATATGGGTCATGTTGTTAAATGGGCTGGGGGTTCAGTGGATTAAGAACTTAAAATTGACTACATTCATAATATATGAAGTACAGTAAATGAATTTTACAGGGCGGGTGGGTCATCCCGTTATGTTGCTGACTGTAAAAAGTTCTTTTTGTGTTTTGATAGATTTCAACTTGCCTCTCATGATAACATTCTTTAAAAGTCGAACACAGAGACTTTGTGGATGATGTTGTTATGTTATCAGGTTCTGCAATTAGGATTCTCTTTTCCTTTTCTAATCATACTCAGGAATAGCAACTATTACTAAAACTGGTAATGCTTTTTGTGTGAGCATTACAGAATGTCCTTTTGGTTTATGTACAGGACGATGCTGCTTTTGAGAACCTGAAATGTGGAATTTGTATGGATGTTGTCATTGACAGAGGAGTTTTAGACTGTTGTCAGCACTGGTAGGTTTTGCAGAAATCGAAGATTATGCCGTCAGCATTCTATTTCTGTACTTGTTCTAATTGATCATGTTTAGCCTACTCATGTAATCATGTCATTGTTATAAATCAGCCTGTTATGTGTACCTTTCTTTTCTACTTGATCAGTATTATCTCTTGATCTGGCAGATATTCTGACTTATCTACTGAATTCTTGTGGAATCAGGTTTTGCTTTCCATGCATCGACAACTGGGCTACCATCACAAATCTCTGCCCTTTTTGCAAGAATGAGTTTCAACTTATTACTTGTCTTCCAGTGAGGAATATTATCTCGTCTTGAGCAATTATCAGTCATCTTATTCTTTCTAAATATGTGTGCCAATGGTTTATGAGATTTGTTACTGACACCAGTTTAACTTGATTGCTTCTTGCAATAACTATATAATAAGAACTTCGGTAATAGATTGCCATTTATTTGAATAAAAAAAATAAACTTTGCATGTTTATAGGCACAGCATAATGTATATCATTCTTTTGTTATTGAAGGTTTACGATACACTTGGAACCATCAACTCTGAAGAGCATTCTTTTTCCAGGTTTGACATGCTTTATTATATCTGTTGTGTATCTTTGATGGAGTTACTGGTGAACTTTCTACTAAAATGGACGAACTTATGATTTGCATACATTTTTCTTGACGGGGTTTTTTCATCCATGGTTTGGAAATTGATATTTTTTCTACTCAATCTTCTACATAATATTCGGGTTTGTATATTCAGGAAATAAAAGTAGCATTAGGGAAGAAATTTTCTTGAGGTTGAAAAACTTCAGATGGCATTTCAGATCGGTTCTGTTGTTATGGTACAGGTTGACTGTGTGCTGACCTATATCTATAACTTGGACTGCTCAGGGTCCTGCCTCAACATAGTGCTATGTATTTGGACACAACTAACATATTGCACTAACTCATCAAGATGGCTATATTGGTGGGCCTGGAGTTGATTAAAAGGAAAATTTTCAAGTTTCAACAAAGACCAGATAAGCTATACATCTTATGAAAGCCATAATAATTATAAGGCCTAATTATTTAATTAAAGAAATATAACTTGTTTAATCAATGTTCAGAATCCTTCTTTTTCTAGTCCAATCTGAAAACATGGTCCTATGAGGATGGGTATCATTAAAAAATGGGATTGAAAAGCACCTAAGAATTTCAAACACTCAAGACAATGAAGTCATTAGTCTGACACCTATTTAGATTTTCTATAACCATTTCACATATACATTGCTATGATAAACTGTTGGAAATACAGAGAGAAGGGGGAAGAAAATAAAGATAAAGGAGAAAATCTCAAATCTTTCTAATTCTCTTAAGCAACAAATACATGGTCTTAAATAGAAAAGCTACATAGGAAAAAATAAAGTAATAAAAAAATAAGGTAACAAAAATAAGGTAACATAATTATAAGGAAACAAACAACCAGGAAATAAACTAAATCCCTGATTTTATGCACTGAAATAAAATAAAATCCCTGATTTTCCTACATAAACAATTTCACATTTTAGTTCCTATATGAAATAAACTAACTTGCACACTCAATAATGCATCAAACCACATATCTGTGGATTGTAAACACTATTCCTCCTTGATTGTTCTACATTTGACCTTTTGACACTCAACTGTAAGATCTATTTGGAATTTGGATTTGTAGTATGTAGATATATATGTAGTACAATAATTCCTTCAAAGATTTGCATGTATTCCTTTCATGCTTCTCTATCTTTCACAAGCTTGGCTTAAGAGAAGTACAAACATACTCCAAACAGCTTTTGTTTACTCTCCTAATCACATGCTTGTCAAGATCTTCATTCTATTAGCAGTTGTTGGAATTTGTTTGATGCTTAAAGACCATTCAAATTGGTACACACTCATATGAAGCATAAAAGTTCAATTAAAAGATGGATTGATTTAGATCCCTATTTCTAATCTAGCGGAAGTGAGTGTAAAATCCAATAGTAAACTGCTTCAACTAATTGCTAAATAGGAACTATATTCCTTCACTAATTCCAAGATTTGAATAACAATGACAAAAGACAAGCGAAATATTGTTATCCATTCTAGTCTTTGATGAGTGCCCTCCCTAAGAGCATCCATGCAACTCTTTCATCACACTAATAGTGGACTTCTTACCCATTCTATCGCCTTAGAGAAGCATCTTCAGTTCCTTTATTGCTAGATTGTTTGCCCTTGCTTCATTCTAGCCATTGCTATGCTATCTGAGGTAAAGTTACTGATATCTTTTCCAATCTTCCCTGTCTTATAATTTTGTACTATATTTATGTGTAAAGTTAATTTATACAATCATCCTTTCATCCTTCTCACTTTGTCACACTGTTTGAAGTGTTAGAGCACCAATATTTGATGTTTGAATTTGAATTTAGAAGTATAAGCCATAAAGTTAAGTGGAAGATTACTGATAAGAAATGCAATATACAACTTTTGTAGACCATTATGTGAAGTCCATTCTTTTCTTAAATCGTACTCATTGTAACTGAGAATAATGGCTGACCTTAGGGCACTCTATTTGTTTAAAGGATTATTCAGGAGATGGGTAGTCAACATACAATAGAGACTCTTCTATTCTATTTTGTGATGCAAATTGGAAATGGATTTCTAGTGGTAAACTTGCCATAGAGGGCCAAAGAGAAGTGGCATGGAATTTCTTAATAAGTATCATGATTACCTTATCTTTTACTGTAGCAGATCAGACTGTGAATATCTTCGATTCTCTTTGAGATATTGATTTTCACATTATACCTTTCTTCCATGATCACATCTTGAGTTATTGTTATTTTTAGAAATTTGTTCGATGTAGATTATTTTCTATTGCAGAGATGATGAATGGCTCATTCAAGGGAAAACCAATACACTCTCCTTCCCATCATACTATATCAATGAAGAAGTAAAGTTGTCATATACACTGTCGTCTATCCTTACCTACTTTTCATATAATTTTGTTCTGCTTGCTGCATACTAATATATATTTAGCTGTCTTTTTTGCAGGCAATTATATGTTTAGATGGTGATGGTTGCAAAATTCGAAGTGGCTTGTCATCTTCAGAAGATGAATTAAATGTTGATACATCAATTGCTTGTGATTCATGTGATATATGGTATATGCCATTTTGCAATAGCACTTCTTGATCCTGCTGCTTGGTCGATGGTTGGGAAACCAATTAGGGGAACTAAATAGAGTATAAAGCTGTATTTTTTTCAGATTACCATTATTCAACATTGAATCTTGTATTTCTTTCCTACAATGTATGCTTGAATATAATTTTCTTCCCTCCTTGCATCCTTTATCATGGCTTAAACGAATTACTGAGCAAAAGAACCATTTATGTTTTCATCCTGTGTCTTCATTGTGAAGCTGCTATTTTGATAATGGGAATATGCAGAGGATTAAGTAATAATTCCTTATGATTTTGTGATTTTATGTAATGCAAATGTGATTAAAGCCTACTGAAGTACTTAAGTATGCTATGTAAGTACCATTACTGTTCTCTTTCACTCCGCACAGTGAGTCTTTGGCTTCAGTTTGGAGGATAATAGCTTGTTCATTTTATGAACCTCTTTGAAGCGTTGTTGCTAATAAACGATTCTTACAAGTTACCTTGACTTGGGCCACAACACCATATTTTCTTTTCCATTTCTCTTTTTGGCAGAAACACAAAAAGTAACTTATTTCGTGGTTTTCCTTCTAACTACTTTTAGATAATGTTCATTTTATAATTGAAGTACATCTCATATTTGTAAATGCCACTTTTTGATATTTACATTGGTGCCATTCTGTGGTCTTCCAATAATTTCTACTTTGGTATGTGGTTACAGGTACCATGCTTTTTGTGTTGGCTTTAATTCCCCTTGTACATCTGACAGGTCATGGCTATGCCCCAGGTAAATTTTTGAGTGACAATTGCTTCTCTTTTTACATGAATGGTGAGTTTCACATCATTTATCTAGTATTAAAGTATTCGCTTGTTCTTTTATATTTTTTATCCTCAAACAGGTGTGTAAGTGATCAAGGGGCACAGAGATCTGATGCATTCTTAAAGCAGAATGTTGTAAACCATTCAGAATCAGTAAGTGCTGACCCAGGATGGTCAATTGACAGTACTCTTTCAGGGAAGGTCTCAGTATCTGTTGCTGATACTGGTGATACAGATGTTGTTGTCTCAATGGTTGAAGCAAAGCCAAAAGCAGTTACTACTGAAAGCTTACCATCAGCAGATTGTCTTGATTTTAGTAAAGATAGAGAAATTGGGATAAATATGACTAATATTGCTGATGGTACATATAATGTAGAAATTGGTTTGCAAGCTGACAAGAGAGGCTTCAATGAACTTGTGCCTTTTAGCGCAAATTTTATTGACAAGACTATGCCCGATGCAATTGCTCCAGATGTCCACAACAATTCTGAAATTGTATTAAACTTCTCACATAAGGCTGCTATTGGATCTGCAGACTATCTAAAAGATAACTTTTCAATTGTACCATCAATGCATGATGCTTCGTTGGATATGAAACCAATTGATCATCAAATGGAAACACCATTAGTGTTCCCGGTATCACAAAGTCCATCTTCATCTTATTTTGATCCAGCAATATATGGTTATTTGGGGCCCGAGATCATGGAAGAGAAGTTCAAACTAGAAACTGTTGATAGCTCCAAGATCCCTGATTCATGTTCAATTGAAACTGAGGATGACCCTTCTTTTAACACATCTGTTCGCAATGCTCATCCTGATCCATCTGTTGCATCTTCTACATCTGTTGATTTGGCAAGTAATGTCTTCTTCCCTTGGGATCTTATATGCTTTCTTTTGATCAATAAAATTTTACTTATCTGTTCTGTGTCCAGTCTCATTAATATTCACTCAGCTAACTAGTTGGTTCATAATGAAACTTTACTTGTGTGATCGTATATTGTAGGATCTTTTGAGAGGATTTCTCATCAGGTAAACGTAGTCGTATCATACTTATATTTACTACATTCCATAGATACATGTTACCATAACAAATAATCAGATTTATCCAATTTTGAGGACATATCTCCTCATCTAGAAATATAATTGTGCATCATGTATTAAAATCTATGATTATTGAATTACTGAAGGTAGAAGGCTATCTTCTTGGATATAGAATTATGGACTGGAAAATGTATAGATGATTCTTCAAATTTGTCCCTGTATTATCTATTGTTCAACATAACTTCACACTATCCTTCATGTCACTATATCTGTAAATATTTTTACACAATATGGCTTATTCAGATGAGTGCCACCTCATGAATGATCAAAAGGATTCAAATCATCAGTGTTTTGATTTATTTAAGGCTGGGATTGAATAATGGTTACAAACTTCTGATACCAAACATTTCTTGGATGACCTCTATGTTCAATTGATTTGACCAGATCCTCCAAATTGGATAACATACCTTAAATACTTGCAAAACTATGATGAAAGAATTGGAAAATGTGATTCACTATATCGGAAAGTAGGAAAACTGCAGCAACCAGTTTCTGTGGTTCCTAAGGCTATAAATGGTTTTCCTTGTGTTTAGGAATATATATATATATATATTTTGACATTAAATTCTGTTTAGACTGTACTATGTTTAGTATTTGCTATCTATTTTTTTTTTCCCATCTATAGTTCTCAAGATACTTTTTCAACTGTGATAGCTGACCTATTAATATATGTTCTATGTCGTCATTATATATTTCTCTTCGTTTTGATATTTACAGAAGATAAGATAACTGTTGCCATTGGTGCTGGTGAGAATGCAGATGGATTTATGCCTAAGGGGAATTTTGAAGATGGTAATTTGGTGGGAGAACATATGATGAAGCCCTTACCAGATATCATGTAAAGTCCATTTTTATAATATTCTAATTATTGCCAAAAGTAACACATTCATTTAACAAGGACTGCAAAATATCTTACTCCAAACATTGGTATAGATTGCATGACATTGAACATGGTACAATTGATCTGAAAATACTGTCATATTGCAATCTGCACTTGATTGGAAACTTAAGGCATCTGAAAGATGGTATTTCAATTAGTGTCCAATAATATGACTAATCTGAATACGAAAAATTGTTCAGTGGATGATAGTGAGTATTTGTCTTTCATATGTATATTATTTGGATGCATTTATACACAATTATAATGTAATGAGTTAGAAGCTGGCCATAATTAACATATTTGAATTTTTGAGTTATTTAATTTTCTTCTTTTTTTGCTGATATCATGCATTGTCTTCCCATAGATAAGTTAGGTCACATGTTTATATTTTCATATAAGTTAGGTTACCTTTCTATAAGTCAATGTTATTCAAATGTGAACAGTGATACATAAACTGCCTTGCCGTTTGACTTACCAGTGAAGCCACTTTTGCATGTTTTTCCTTCATCAGAGATGGTGATTTTCTGAGCGGTCCTGATAGAAAAAGGGAGAGGGAGATAGATGGCAAAATGGAAACGGAGCATCCTATGAAGAAAACTAGATCAGAGGGAGAATGCCAGCTGGTACTTCTGGAAAATGAAGTTCATAATTCTGCAATGAACTTCACTAAAAGGGATTTAAGTCCTGCGACAGTTTCTGAAGATGATGATATCTTAAAACACTCCCAAGGAAAGGATGGAAAAGCTCTTGATATTATGAGCTTAGTTCAGGAAAATAAGCATAAATCAAATAATGTTTCAGTTTGTACAGATTCTGCAGACAGATTGTTGGAGAAAAGAGATGGTGCAGTTGGGTTGAGAGTGAAAAAGATAATGCGAAGTGTTGGTGACAGCAAGGAATCATCCATCTTAATTCAGAAACTAAGAACAGAGATAAGAGAAGCAGTTCAAGATAAAACTTCTGATATAATTGACAAAGTAAAAATCCTCAATGGAGACCTTCTTACAGCATTTCGTGCTGCATTAGCAAGGCCAAAAAATGAGGTGGTTGATAAATCTGAACCGTCACATTCAGTGACGAGGAAACCATTTTTGCTTAAAGGAAAGACACGTGAGAATCTAACTAAAAAAATCTATCAAACCTCCACTGGAAGGCGAAAGAAAGCATGGGATAGGGACTGTGAAGTTGAATTTTGGAAACACCGTTGTAGGAGAACCAAAACTGAAAAAGTTGAGACTCTCCAATCTGTTCTTGAACTCTTAAAAAGAGCATCCAGTTCTTGCTTAGAGAACTCAGAAATAGATCAAGATTCTCACAAGCAAACTACAGATTCTATTCTCTCTAGAGTATATCTTGCTGACGCCTCAGTTTTCCCTAGGAAGGATGATATAATGCCTCTCTCTGTGCTTGAAGGATATCAAGTTATGGGTAGCCATGGCAAAAATAGAGAGAAAAATGTTGGCAATGTGCCTGGAAAAGATTCACAACTTGTTTTTGTAACTAATATGACAAATAATCCTGTAGGAAATTCTGAGTGTCATCCACATGGCAAAACTCCTTCAACCAATAATGAGAAAAAATTAAGTTCTTTGAATTCCAAGAAGGAAGTTCCTTGTCAAAAAGGAAATTCAAATGGGGCAAGAGCAGGACCAACCTCCATAGCTGGGGCAAGCAGTTCTAAAGAGAGTACACTAAATTCAAATGAAGCTTTTAATAATTCCTGTTTAGCTAAAACTGATAAAAAAAAATGGGCCCTAGAAGTCCTTGCCAGGAAGAATGCCTTGACAAATGCAGATGCAAGTAATGGGAATCAAGAAGATAGACCTCAACTGAAGGGAAATTATCCCCTGCTAGTGAGTTTATTTCAGCTTGTTGTCAGGGCACTATATTCAAACTTTAGTAGCTGATTTCATTGTCTTTAATAACTATAACTGGTTGACACTGATTAAGGATTATTTGATCTGTATAGGCACAATTACCTGCAGATATGATGCCCACACTAGCATCCAGCCACTCTAATAAAGTTTCTTTGTCAGTTAGACAGGTATGTTATTCTTTCTGTCAGTGCATCATGCATGATAGTCATTCAACACCATATATAATAACATTTGTAGGATTCTGTTTTCTCAGATCAAGTTTTAACCATGAATGCCTGTTTACTCTCCTTGTTATGTGTACTTGAGACAATTATTTCTTACTATGAAGCCTATGGATTAGCACTAAGAAATCAATTATATGTGTGTGTGAATTATTTAATTAGTTTCACTGAGAAGCCTATGTTGGGCTGATAAAAGCCTGGTATCTTGTCGAAATGGACAACCATTTTGAAGAATTTTATTGATACATTTTAGTAATTCTAGGTTCAAATCGATCTTAATGGCATTGATCAAATATGTGGAATAGATTTTTGTTAATATTTTATTACTTTTGGGATGACAATGCAGCTAAAAACAACTTCAATGCAATATTCAAAATTTATCTAGTTTGAAGGATTATGAGTAATAGAATTATGATTACCATGATTGAAATCATATTTCATTAATTATTAGTGTCAAAAGACTCAAAATGTTACTTCACTGTGACTCCAAATGTGCAACTGATGACCACTTTATTTTTAGCTGCCCTTAGTATTTTTGTAGCATGAAGGGGAACCTTGGCACAACGGTAAAGTTGTCTCTATGTGACCTAGAGATCACGGGTTCGAGTTATGGAAACCATCTTTTGCAAAAAAAAAAAAAAAAAAAAAGAAAAGAAGAGTAAAGCTGCATACAATAGACCCAAGTGGTCCGATCCTTCCTCAGACCCCACGAATAACCAGAGCTTTGTAGCACCAAGTTGTCCTTTTTTTAGTACTTTTGTAGCATGATATCCATTCTACCAAATGGGCAATTATAATTAAGGGTTCTGCAACAGAAAGCTGAAGCTGTTGTTACAAAATAATTTGCCTTTCCTTAAAAGGTGCTATGTATAGCCAAAAAACAGTGCCTGTGAACCTTATTTTAGTCTTAGGTGGTGTTTGTTTGGTTGAATTTGGAGCTACATTTGACCTGAGTTACATAACAATCCAAAGTTCTTTGTTTGGTTGAATTTAGAAATCACGGTATATTTTGGATTACACCAAAACCTGAAATGGAGTATTATGACTTACGCCCAACTTAGGTGTAAGTTGTAATTCTAGATTCTATAACTTCCTCACATGTGCGTGGCACGTAAGGGTGTTGTAAAAGAGAATACAGGGTCAGGATTTTCAGTTATATCCAAACAAACACTAGATTTGCATGTGCTGTATTTTAAAAATCAAGTATTTTCAAATACATTGTACTGGGAATCCCATGTATTTGGGATCATAACAACCAAACACTGTCATAGTTATTCTAGTATCATTTTTAAGGTTTAATGATGCTTTGAGTTTTTCATCCTGTGCGGTATGTCACAAGGGAATTAGACTTCTACATCTGATTGTTGTTGCTACAAACCATATTTATAGATTTTATGTCAGATAGTTTGAAATCTATAGATTAATCACCAACACCTTGTTTTATGTTATTGAAAAGCCTTTGACACCATTGACAAAGCAAAGGGGGATCAGATAGATAGCATTTAAACTAAGAAAGTCTATTTATGGGTTAATTATGATTTATGCTAGTGCTTGGTTAGGGAGCCAATGACATCTTATTCAAATGTGTTAGAATCATATAATTGACAAATTTTAAGTTATTAAATTACTTGATTAATCATACTTAACGTTGTTGAAAGGCATTTTTAAGTAAGATTATAAAAGCATGTCCAAAATTTAATCATAAAACTGAAAGATTTTACTTATAATGTATTATTAAACTATACAATTCCATTCATTTCATGATATCACGTTTTTGGCTTTGAATTATAACTTTTAAGAAATTCAATTTAATAAATTTCAAAATAGTTAATAATGATTTCTTTGTATCTATGTATCAAATATTTATAATTCAAATTGTTTATATACAAATAGGGACGTGGTTAAAGGAGAAATATGGCCAATAGTTAGTTGGCCCTTTTTCATTGAAGTGAAGCCCTCAAAGTCGGAAGTAACCCATTTTAATCCACTTCTGTATATTTGGTTTGCAAAAGTGAAGTTGGAAGTGGGAAGCTGGACTTCCATAGACCCCCACTTTAGTATTTTGACTTCTAAAAAAAAGCCGAAGTCAGAATTCGGTGAAATTAAGCTTATGGAACCCCGCTTCAGTGTCCAACCAAACTCCATGAAGTGTATAATCCGTATGAAACTTGGACTTCCTACTTCCGTCACTTTCATGACTGCATAACTTCCAAATGACCCCCGAGAACCAAACATGCCCTCCATTCATGCTGCTCAATAATCTCTTATCCCAGCAGAAAATGAAAATGGAGTTCTTCATGATATTTTTTTTATTATTTTCTTATTTCCAACATCTAATGTTGATGTTGTTGCCATCATCATCTACATGAACAATTTTGAGTTGACTTTATTTAAGCTTGTTGTTTTAACATGAATTATAAATCTTGCTAAAATTTTCCTAGTATTTTTGTTAAAAATTCAAAATTTCTAAATATAAATAAAAATATGTGGTATCTTCATATGCCAAGGCATGCCAGCCTACATTTGACTATCCTCAGTGATTAAGCAAGTCTAGCAATTGAAAATTCCAAAAACATAATAAAAGTATCTTGTATATATATGTGCCAAGGTATATGCCGGCCAACATTTTTGTCTGCCTTTAAGGAAAGAGGAATATAAGGATTTACAAAAGTAAATTTAGATTTGTACTAAGTGGTAGAGATGATGTGTTGTAGAATAATGAATGTTGGTGGATAGAAATGGAGCTTTGCATGCAAGGGGAGATACGTAAGGGGTGTAGCTTTTTGAAGGATGTGCATGCATGTGTTGTGGGGAAGCAATGTTTAAGTGTTGAAGTGGGAATGGTGGGCTATGTATATGGGTGGTTTTAGAGGATGCAAGAGTTTTTGTTTTTTGTTTTTCTTCTTTTCCCATTCAGCTTAACCAGTTAAGTGTCATATGGGATGTATGGCTGTGTTAAGTTGCTACCAAGCTAGTACTTGGTTCGCTTATTGTTTGCCTAAATAATGAATTATCCATAAAAGTAAAAAAATAAAAAAAAATACAGAGAGAGAGATAGTTGTGTATTTAGGAAATTTGATAACTGCAGATGGTATAATGTTGTCTGTCTAGATACAAAGGATTATGATTCCTTTGGTATCTATTTGGAGGATTTTTTATGGTAAAACAGGATTCTGGTGTCATGGGGTATGATGGTGGCAAAACATATCAATGTTGCTTGTACATACATTCTCATACAGCTGTCTTTGCGTTATGATGTTTGCCAAGTTTCATTCATTTGAACTGATTTGAGCTTTGCATAATTCTTAATGATAAAATAATTATAGAAGTTGTTGATATTCAATAGTTATTACTGATTCACATGTTCATATTCACATATTGGCCATCGAGTAATTAAAAAGATACTTACCTCTGAGTAGCTTAGATAAAATGCAGCTTTTTGTAGAATAAGAGTTAAATCTTAGTGGCCAAGTTGGGAAACCATGGTTTCTATAATTCCATTGGAAAGTGGATCTAAAAGTTTTTCCTTGATTTTGTATTTGCTTTCATTAGTTTGATTTTCATTAGATTAAGGAAAAAGTCAATCCAGTATGCAACAATGTGACATGGACTTCAAAAGGAGCTGAATAGCTGATTGTGTGGGGACCATTCAACCACATTTAATGTGTTTGCAGTTGAGAAGCTCTTAGTTTTAACTTTTTTCTGGTAAGGACGCAAGATGGCAGCTCGGTTGTTATTAGGAGACAAGCTAAATAAGGTTTAGGGATGGTTACTAGTCCTCGAGGTTGATCAACATGATCTGATTGATCAACACTTAGTATTTGCATTAACTATCAGAAGACCTTACAGATTCATTTACTCATTTTCATGTTTGGTCAATATGAGCTGATTCAACATTTAATATCTATAATAACTATCAGTGACTTTAGCCAATTTGTACTAAAAGTTAGGGACTACGAGAAGGGAAAAAAATGTATACGATAGCACGACTAAGAGATAAAAGAAGAAAGGACATGAACTTAAATCAAGTGCATTAAGGATGAGTCTTAATGGGTCTTGACAAGAGATAAGAAAATCAAGTAGAGATGGAGAAGCTATTTTGATCACCTATTCAATACAAGTTTTGAGGATAACTTTATAGATCTTTATGCATTACGATAGAGAAGAACCTCAGCTACACACGTAGAATTAGACTTAGTGATATCAAAGAGACACTGAAAAATATGAAGGTTGGGAAAACCTATGGTCCGAATGGTATTCCGATTGAAGTTTGGAAGTGTCCTAGAGAAGTGGGGATATTATGGTTAACCAAATTTTTCAACTCTATCATAAGAGGCGGAAGATGCTAAACGATTGGAGAAAGAGCATTTTGGTTCCTATATACAAGAATAAGAGAGAGGTTCAAAATTGCACTAACTACCGTGGCATTAAGTTAATGAATGAGCCACACGATGAAACTCTGGAAGAGAGTAATAGAACATCGACTCATAGATATTATGAAGGTGCCATGTCATGCCCCAAACCCTTCACAGGTTCGATCATGGGATAATGCTGTATACTTATAGGGTTACCCCCATAGGCATGTAAGGCACAAAATACCTATTAACTTGTTATAATCATAATTCGTACAATACAAAATCCTTCAAAATGAAAGAATTAAAATTACTCCTCAATATACCATAGAATATTTTTTTAAATCCAGACAATAACAATGTTCCTTTAACAACTTAATAATAAAAACTAAAATATTGTTCTCAAATAACTAAACCACTAACATCAGGAGACTCAATATGCCACCCAACTTATTAAGTTCTTGAACATTAAACCTCTTGACATGAACCTGAAAAATAGAGAGGGGGTAAGCTAATTGGCCCAGTAAGAACTAACAACCTATCTAGCTAGATCAAACAAGTGTTCATTCATTAATGCAACAAAAGAAGAATGCATATAATGATTTTATAAGAACCATCAAAATTCAAAGCACAACAAAATCACATTTGCAATAATGTTCATAATAGTATGAACTTTTCAAATGAAAATATTTTGGGACCACATGCTAAAAATTCATTAAATAATTCTGAGTTTCAAATATGGACACCACTTTCCAAAAATCCTAATCAAACTACAACTATTCCACAATATTCCTTATGGCTAGAAATCCAATACGTCAACATATAACCCCCGTTGACTGGGTGTCCATTTCAATAATTAACCCCATTAGCAGGGTATCAAATCACCAACGTATGCCTCTGATGGCAGGGTATTGATTCCAATGATTATCCCCACTGGCAAGGCGTCAAATCATAGTCTACTTGTTCTTTTAGTGAAAACATTTAAAAACCAATGAAACAAATCTTGGTGTCTGATCAATAGCATGCAAAATCATATATCCAAAGTCGAACATTTTCAAAGCATGTCAATTAAGCAACATGTATCCAATTAGAAGTTTGTCAAATATATGAGTTTAATCCAAGTTTTTATAAAACATATATGGTCATCGTATAACAATCATGGTTTTACACATAAAACACTAGAAGACGGTAGGAAACTTACCTTAGATTCCAATAGCAAATAATTCTCTTTCCTTAGAGTACTTCCAAAATCAACCTATTATAACATTATTGTATGTTTCATTAATCCAACAATCCATACTATCTGAAATACTTTTGTTTTAGTAATTCGTATACATATTAGACAATCTATGGGATCCACTCTAGCTTTTTCGTATACCTTTCTATTATTCATGATAAAAGTAATATCGAAACCTAACTAGATTTTTGATCTAGATAATTTAATATAGTCAGACTATGTAATAAGTTCTATAGATTAATCTCGTAAAACTACAAATGTTCATATTAGTTCGATTCATTGCTCCTTATTTTTATTTGTATTCCAATCAGGGTTAATAAACACAATATCCTATATTTCATATAGATTAGAGGATTCCTTATATTCCTTACAAAATTAGACATGTTCGGATTTTTATAATCTATTAAAATTCATATTAGCAAAATTCACAGATTTTCCTACTCTCACATATTTAGTCATAACTTTTATTCTACTGATCAGTTTTCAATGAAATTAGATTCACTAAATTCATGGAGAAGAGTGGAATTTGAAACAAAAGTTTACAGATCATAAATGAGAGGAAAGTTGGCCGAGTTCAATAGAAATTACAAATCTACAGGTTTTTTGCAGAGGTTCAATAAAGCAGTTGTATCTTTTAATCCAGAAATCGGATCGGATTAAAACAAAATTTAATGGATTCTTAAGAACAGGAAGAATCTAGATCAATTTATTTGAATGTGGTCAGATAACAGAAAAGGTTCTAAACGTGTTAAAGTTTCCTGTGTTTTTTTTTTCCTTTTATTCTACATGTTAATGAGATCATCTCTAATTAATCCAAACTTCTAATCTCAAGAAATATTGAATGAAACCGTAAGAATTCTAGATCCCATAACCTATAAATCCATATCTAAAATAAAATAAAATAATATTTTTAATTGCAAACCTAGATCTAACCAAAGATTTAATCTTTGGGAGAAATTCGTAAAGAGATCCAAAAGAGACGCCATCCTTTTTTCTTCTCTTTTCTCCATCCCGATCCTGGCTGTCGATGGAGAGAAAAAAAATGTAGAGACGGCTAGGGTTTTCTTTTCTATTTATAGAATTATGATAATGGTCAATTTCGCATTAAACTTCCTATAAGAATATAAAATTATTTGAAGGTTCTAGTTGGAATTTGTGTTTTGTTTTGTTTTGTTTTGTTTTGTTTTGTTTGTTTGTGTTTTTTTTTTTTTTTTTAAATACGGGGTCTTACATGTCAAGAGAACCAATTCGGCTTTATACCAGGTAGATCTATAACAAAAGACATTTTTTTTGTTAAGAAGCTTGATAAAGATTTACAGAGAGAAGAAGAAGGATCTCCATATGGTTTTCATTGATCTAGAAAAAGCATGTGATAGAGTACTGAGACAAATCCTTTGGTAGGCATCGGAGAAGAAAGATATTTATATTAAATATATAATTGTTATTAAGGATATGTACAAAGTAGCAGTTATGAGTGTGAGAATAGTAGAAGGAGATACGGAGTAGTTTTTTATAATGGTGGGTCTATATTAGGGATCGATCTTGAGCCCATATTTGTTTAGTCTAGTAATGGATGAGTTAACTAGTTGTATCCAAGATGACATCCCATGGTATATGTTGTTTGCAGATAATATTGTCCTAGTTGATGAGACTAGAGATGGAGTTAATCAGAAGTTAGTACTGTGGAGAAACACTCTTAAAAGTTGAGGCTTTAGGCTAAGTAGATGTAAGACAGAATATATGCATTATAATTTTAATCTAAATAGGAAAGATGGAAGAGAAGTGAAACTAGGTGGGGTGGTATTGCCTAAGTGTAACCATTTTAAGAAACTAGGTTTTATTTTCCAAGATGATGGGATAATAGATAAAGATGTATCCCATAGAATCAAAATAGGATGATTGCAATCAAGAAGTGCCACAGGTATGTTATGTGATAAGAAAATACTTAACAAAGTGAAGAGAAAGTTCTATAGAACGACAGTTAGACTAGTCATGCTATACGGGAGTGAGTGTTGGGTAACTAAAGTTCAACATATTCATAGCAGAAATGAGGATGTTAAGGTGGATGGGTGGTCATACAAGATTAGATAAGATTAGAAATGAACACATCTTACATAAGGGCATGTTGTAGTCGATTGAAGATAAAATAAGAGAAGGGTGTTTAAGATGGTTTGGACACGTGCGTTGTAGACCCCCAGGTTTCCCGGTTCGAAAAATGTGATAGTTTAGTAACAGAAGGTAAGAAGAAGAGTAGAGGTAGGCCTAGGACTATGTGGAAAGAGATAGTATACGTATATTAGATATTGAACCGGATCTTGTCTTTGTCAGAGAGATATAGAGACAAAATCCATGTAGCCGATCCCATCTAGTATAGGATTAAGGTTTAGTTGTTGTTAGCTTATCTAAATAATATGAATGTTAGCAAATTCTTTTTGTCGACTTTCTTTTCTTCTATTTTTAGTTCTTGACGTATTTAAATTTTGAATTAGCTATGACATACCCAAGTGATCTGACCTTTCCCCGGACTCTGCACGTAGCGGGAGCTTTGTAGTACCGGGCTGCCCTTTTTTTATTTATAGGAGCAGAAGGGTAGATCCAGCAATGAATAATGTAAAATAATGTGCCCCCTTCATTTTGATGTAACCTGATTCAGTTTCGACAGAAATTTCTAGCAGCTGCCAACTTTTTTAAAGTTTATTTGGTATCATATTGAGGCAAAAGTGTAAAGCTTAGAAAATATAACTACTTTAAAAATTTAACACTACCCCTGGGAATAATTCATATAGTTCTTTTATCTCCTTTTGATGTTATTTATTTATTTGTTGAAAATTCCAATGCTGGATTATAATTGTATGCTCTTTTCATTCTAGGCACAACTTCACCGTATTGCTGAACACTATTTGAGAAGAGCAAATTTGAGCTCTATGCGAAGAACAGCAGTCACAGAATTGGCCATTGCAGATGCAGTTAATGTAGAAAAGGATATTTTTGAGAGGTCAAACAGCAAATTGGTATATGTCAATCTGTGCTCACAAGCTCTATCTCATCATAAAATCAAGGCACAAACATCTGAAAACGTTGTATGTGCTCCCATAGCAACTTCTTCGCATGATACTGATACTGATTTCAGAGTTGAAGTCACATCTAGAAGCTCTGTTGTAGCAACAGGCAACAAAGTCGAAGAAGCACTGAAATTGGCTGGCCTTTATGATACTCCTCCAAACAGCCCATGCAGACCTGGGGGAAACAATGAAGAGGATGACGCTGGCTTGGTGAATGTTAGAGAGAAAGATCTTGCTGATCTCCTTGCTATGAATTCCCATCCTCACTCAAATGTTTTTCGAGATTCTGTGCATAATTTGGATGATGAGGGTTATACACTACCTTCCAGAACTATGGATGCCACAAGTATGCACCCAGAAGATATGGACTCGAGAATAAACTCTGTGCCTTCTGTAAATTGTGAAAAGTCAGACTCTAAATTTGTTGCCCAAAATTCGCTAAGTTCTGAACAAGAATCAATAACTACTTATCAGCATGATTTTAAGGTTGTTGAGGTGTCCTCTGATTTGTCTACCATGTCATCTTGTCAAAGTGACACACAGTTAGAGGTTAGAGTTCCTCTAGTGCAAGTACCATCGCAAGTTGAAGAATTTGAGACAAACAGGGGGCTGTTGGAAAGCAAGTTATCTGATGAAGTGATAGTTGATCCAAGTAATAATCTGGAGATAGATGCGGCAGGTCAACATCCAATTCATCGTGAAATTGAAAAACCAGCAAATGGAGATAAGGATCTTCTGGTAGTCGAGATATGCTCTGGAAACAACTTGGGTGAAAGTAGCATTCCACCTGGATGTGATCATTCACCAAGTCAGTCTCTTATTAGTGTAAAGGCTCCAATGGATGGAATGACAATGGTTAACAGTAACGTTGATTCTGCTAAATCTATATCAAGGAAGGTATGAAAACAACCAAACCTTTGCTGCTTCTCTGACTAGTATACCTTAGTAAAACTGTCACCTTGTTTTTTATGTACTCCACTTTTGTCACCAGAAAATTTAAGCTCTTTTAAGTGACATAATTTGGTTAAGTTTAATATAGCTAATTAAATTAAGCATTGTCATACCAAAATTTGGTTAGAGGAGCATGAAGCATGTTTGAAAAGTAATCAATTTATAGATACATGCAAGTTAATGGCTGATATGTCAAGGTTTTGTTAGCTTGATTATAAATGTCTGCTTTTAAACTACATTTGTTTAGAACAAATTGCATGAGCTCATTGTGTTCCTCTATGATGTGCATATTTTCGTATTTATCATTCGCTAGGAAAAAGGAATCAAGTTTGACATTGAAATTTTACTACATGCTTTTAAAATTCATGGGCTTGACCCTGAAGTTTTAACTTATGACATTTTTATCACTTGAGTTACCATTTAAGCAATTACTACTGACAACAATTGTTGATTAAGTGGGACGTCCAAACTCTAAATATTATATTTTTGATTCCCTATATTGTTGCTGCTTTGGAAATCTGTTAGCTTAACCCTTAATTAAAATATAAACATAACCTTATGTTAGAATATTCTCATATTGATGTTTATATGCCTTGATTGCAAAAGTCAGGCTACCTGCAGTCCCAATAAATTAAAGGAGCACTCATAAAGAATTCAGCACTTTGACTTGTTCTCAATTCAGTATGGCAGGCAAAACCGTGTGCCTAGCCAGTCAACCAGGTTGGGTGGTTTCTATCAGTGTGTTTGGAGGGTTAGCTTGGAAAATGTTTTTGGTTGTCATGTTGAAAATGTTTCAATTTGGAGGATAAACATAAGAAAGTCCTTGAAAATAAAAGGAATTCCTTGATTTGGTTTGGATGTTGAAGTTTATTTTCTGGAAGAGGTTTTTGTCACTTTATCTTACGATCCTTTGAGGGGGATTGATTAGCAACCTCTTTAAAATTGTTGAGATAAATTGGACTTTTTTGGAATCATGAGGCTATGTTGTCGAAATCAGGACAAGTTTATTTCCCGAATATAGGCTGATATGTTCATTGAATCCATCTAGATCATTATGCTGAGTACTTGGTTTCCCCATCTGACATGAGCATTTAATCAAGCTCAGCAGGCAGTAGATTTGCTAAATGTTTCATGCTATTGCAGGTAGAGGCCTATATTAAAGAACATATCAGGCCGCTGTGCAAAAGTGGTGTCATAACAGTGGAGCAATATAGGTGGGCAGTAGCAAAAACAACGGAGAAGGTTATGAAATTCCATTACAAGGCCAAAAATGCAAATTTTCTCATCAAAGAAGGACCCAAGGTGAAGAAACTTTCAGAAGATTATGTTGAAGCTGCTCAGCATAAGGAATGGGCATAAGCTGGTTGTGGTTAGTTCAAGGTCAGATAGCATATTTTTACTTTTTTTCCCTACATTTTCAGCATTGCTGCTGCTTCACATTTTGTAGATAAGAGATGGCAGAGGATTCAATAGTGTCTTCCATACAAAGGTGGTATAATATTGATAATGAATTCTCTGTCAAGAGCCAATGGAACTAAAGAGTCGGCAATCAGGAGATAGGCAAAATTCAATAAATTTGCCAATATGTAAGATATCCCTCTGTGAATTCTGTTTTTAACTTTGTGAAAATTTGGTGCAAATCATACTGGTGAGGAGTTATGTTTTCCCCTCTTAGTCGCCTTTTTGATGGAAAAATCCTGTGACTTTTAAGACTACTGACTTAGAAATGTATAAAAATTAATGATAAAAATGCATTCTCTTCTCTTTCTATGTAGAGTTTCAATTTACTTATATCCTTTTTTTTTTGCGCCATTGTAGTGTTAGCTATTATATATGTTTTGGATTAGGTCCAGCACAAGGTCCCCAGTAACAGGGCGTCCAAACAAATCCCGCGTCTCTCTCTCTACCCAAAACCAAATTGAGTTTATTGAGTTGAGACGGTTGATTATGATTCGTCTGTGCGTGTACATGGTTTGAGGTATTTGGATATGGCCCTTCATAAGGTTAGATCTTGCATTTGAACAAGAGAAATGATATAATATGATGGGAATAAAAGTGGAGAGACACGTGGCACTCATCTGTAACAGTCAAGTGTCCCGATCCTAAGACAACACACCTCCACAAGACAGTCTAACACGGGGTCAATCAGCTCATCGGTACCACCCCCTACAGAATCGTTCAGCAGGCGATCTCGCCACGACTCAACGGTTTAACACATCGGATTGGCCCGCCGTGACTCATCGGTTCCACGTGGCACATCAGGGCTAGATTTCTCGCCCCCTCTATACAAGAGCGATCGCGGAAGGCTTGGGAGGCAGCTAACTAAGCGCGCAGCTAACGCGCACGTGCCTCAAGTGATGGCTTGCGCCCCAAGAAATCCCAGCCTATATAAAGAAGCTGCTACAGTAAGACAAGGGACACACCAAGAACCCTAAAAAATATTCGTGGAAAGGAGCGCCGCCACCCAGAAGAAGGAACAAGACATGGCCCATCGCCCCTAACCTCCCCACCACCTGAAGGTTAATGTGTTCATCCCCTCTTAAATGGCCCAAAGGGCCTCTGTAATCATTGAATGATAGTGCATTTCCTTTCCCCGTGGTTTTTTCCCCGCTGATTAGGGGTTTTTCCACGTTAAATCTGTTTCTCCTTGTGATTGCTTGCTCGGACTTCATCTTCTTCGTACTATTCAAGGGTCCCAACTTCAAATAAATTCAACCTTTGGTGCGAGATCGGTCCTCATTCTCGAGGCAAACCGGTTTTAGCGTCTACAGTTTGGCGCCGTCTGTGGGGATCGAACCCACGATCACGTTGTAAAGAAAATTGTATGAGCAGGCACCTACTGGCTTACTAAGATGGACGGGCGGAAACTCAAGCGCCCATTCCTTGCAGAACATATGAGGAGGTATTATCAATAAAACTAATCATTATCTTTCCAATATTCTTTCTATTACACTATAGTGCTATTTCCCTACAATTTGTTTATGAGATCTGGCTGCGCGCAAGGGACTCTTCCTCCTAACGGGGAAGGTCGAAGCTTTCGGGCCAAAGGCCCGCTCACCACGGTTGTGCGACCTCCGGACAACGAGAATTAAAGAAGTCCTCCTAAGAGGCGCTATCCACCTGAGGGCCAGGCTATAAGCACCTAAGTGCGATAGCGCGCCCCTTGATCGGATAAAGTCAGCCACTCCCTCCATACCGGTAGGAGAGTGCTATCCCCCCCGGCTTGATCGTAACGCCTAACGCGACCGGCTCAGGTTCGCAAGAGAGGATACGCCAACCATCCCTCTACAGGGAAGAACGTCCCCGCAAAGTTAAGACGGGGCACCTAACGCGACCGGTCCAATCCCAGAGAGGAAGCTATTTCAAACACATGTGGCGAAAAGCGCGACATATGGCTGGTTCCGGAGCGAGGTAACCGGGAGTAAAGAACTCCCCCACAAACAACAAAACAAGCAATAGCATAACATTCACAGGTAACGAGAAGAGAAATGTAGCCATGATTTCATTAACAGGGAAAACAAAAGTTGTTACAACTTAAGACCATCGTCTACGGGGAGCCCCTAGGGGCCACGTCGCCACATTCCAGACTCCCATCCGGCCGAGCGTTAAGGGCCGACCGCTTCCTGTACCGGTTATGGCCCAAGATGTGGACGTCGAACGTGTCATCCTCGTGGAGGACGAAGATGAGCAGATCCCCCTCTCCCACATGATGATCATCCACGAACGATGACTACCTAGCGGAGAAGACAACTTCCCTGAAGCCGCCCTCTCCCGACACCTCCACCCACCAATAATGCCCACTTGGCCAATATAGCCGCACCGGTCCCTCAGGAATGTGACGCATGTCACAACGAAACGACAAAGGAATTCAGAGCCGGCGTCGGTGGCCGCCCGGAAATAGGAAGTGGTAGAACGAAGAACGGCTGTTGCAACTCAAGATGTTCGGAAGTATATCTTCATGAGAACAACCCTCCTGCCCCATTTATAAAGAGTCTCGGGAGGGAGAAGAGATGGGAAACGGGATTGGTCAAGCGTTTCGTGACGAGTCCCAAGGGGTATTTAACGCTTAACCACTCCATCCGAAGCGACGTGTGACGTTTGGTCGCCTACTTGCCATTAATTCCGCTTAGAGTCCCCAAGCATAATGGCGCTCTTATCGAGAGCCCAAGGATCGCCCATGCTTGGGGACTCGGAAGTCAAGACGTCGCATCGGAACCCCGCGCAAAGGGGGGAGAGGAGGACATCGACCTGGCCGGGCGAAGATCTCCTGCTACAGAACAAAGCTACACCAACATCACCCAACAACTGCCCGATACGCGGAAAGGCTTCACGGGCCAAAGGGAAAGAAACAAACACAATACATTATGAATGAAAAAGAAAGTACATACAACCAGTGAAAGACACAACCCCCACGCAAGGAAAGGAAGGAAGGTACATCAAAAAGCTAATCTCTCCGGGAATACAAAGGCAAAATCGTGAGAAGAATCTAGGAGGACCCTGAGGAGGTGTCATCCTCGTCCACCCCTGGACGGGCGCGAAAGGCTAGTACACTCAGGATCCCATCCCGCGCGAACATGTCAACCCAAAAAGTGGCGCCCCCAAGATACGAAAAGATGAGGCAGTCCCCCACCGATACACGATGGTCCGCCAAGAAGGAGGTCCAACCATACAGGAAGAATATCTCCCCGAAGACTATCCCTCGGTACAGCATCACGTTTCATTCATTCCCACTGGGATCCCTCAGATTAACCACTGAGTTCCCCCTCCTGAGATCACGGACGCGGTGACTAAAATACCGTGGAAGATGAAACTGGGAGAAGTACCGGGAAGTGTGAAACACTATGTGGAAAGTCAAAGGCCGGTTCTCCGCTATTGCGAGATGAGAATGGGACCACATGGACCGGGGTGGCGAAGGGGTTTAAGTAGCAGAACCATTCAAGCTTCGGAACGTGTAGCGACGTTCGGTTAACCCTCTCCTCTGATGAGAGGAACAAAGCGTGCCTAGGAACTTGCACTGGACCGCAAACGTCGTTTCCGATGGATAACAAGATCCAATATCGGAAAAAATGGCAAACACACATCGGGAAAGTCAAGAAGACCCCATATCGGGAAAAGCAGCAAGAGCTCGTCAGGAAAGTCAAGAAGGAGTGTTAAAGTCAAGCATGGTAATGGCGCAGAAGACGCGGATAATGAGGGCCAGGCGAAGGTAGGAGCAACGCAAATAGACACTCATACAAGCTAAAACAGCCAAGAGGTACAGATAATGTCCATGACTTAAACAAGGGAAAGACATATAGCAAGGGCCTACTCCTCCTTCACTAAGCCCTCTCCTGGGGCAGTAAGACCCATCCGTGAGGAGATTGCGAGACCTTTCCGCCAAAACTTCTAAATCAAAAGAGCAGCCTGGCCTCTCCGCCAGATTTTTTGAATCATCGTGTCATACTGGATGCAGGATGGGGCGAGAACAGGCATTGACCCTCGCGGCAAACCTTGCTCAATGCATAACTTGTCGAGGTGCTCCAACATGGTAATTCCCAGGCCCTAGAATCTCTGCTCCTCCTCTTCGTAAGCCTCACGATCTACAACGGAGAGAGAGGGGTTCGATGTCAGTTCCTCGTTGCCGACAGTCACTAGGGGATGCAAATTAAACATAAACCAAGCCTTTACCTCTCGCCTATTGGCAACGTAGAGACCGGATGGCGGCCCCACAAGCTATTTCTCTGAAAGCATCAGAAACTAATTCAGCGGTATCCACGTCAAAAAGCAACAATACTTTTCACAGCTGGGGGAGCGGTAGCCCCCACCAGTAATGATAAAGGCGAGGCTGTCCCTCACCTGGTTCAAGTTCAAAGCCGAGGGCCTCGACGCGGGTTCCCGATCCCGTCCCTTCACCTTACAAAGTAGAGATGAGTTGAGGACCCCCGGTGCGGGAGATCAGGGGAATATCAAAGATAAGGAACCCTAAAAAGAGAAGGAAGTACCTGTGGGGCCCTCTTCATCAATCTCAATAATAGCAGAGGCAGGCCCCTGGGAACGCATTGGAACAGGCTCCGCGGTGGCTCTGGTACGCTCTCCCGTCAAGGCAGGGCCTGCCACGCCCTTGCCAACCCCTTCGTCCGGGAGGGGGTCCCCAACGGAAACTGGCCCAGGGGAGGGATCGGTTGGCCCGGTCGCAACGCGCTCAGATCCAACCATATAGGGGTCGACAACGACGGCATCAGCTACGCCAAGCTTCGATGGTGAACCATCACTCATCGATGGCAAACCGGACACCTCAAGGGGACGAACAGAGGCCCGTTCTATGGTAGTGTTGCATCCTTCCCCACCGGCTCCCTGCTTCGGGACGGAGACCTCAGGTCCGAAGTGCCAGCCGATCCGATCACTACAACCTCGACATCAGGGGCCGAGGGCCCCTCTACTCCGACGGCTACAATAACGAATTCCAGAATACCCAATATGGCTCAACACAATGCATCTACAAGAGAAATATCAAGCAACGATAAAAAAAGGGAAAAGTTACCTCTGCAGGCCGTGTCCGCCTTCTCCCCAGAGCCAGAAGAGGGAGAAGGAGAATCTTCCCTCCCGAAGTACAGCTTCACCGCCTGGGAGTACGTCAGGTCGGCGAAGTTGATTGAAGGATCCCTCGTCTATAAAACATGGAAGACCTCGAACACACCTGGACCAACCTCCTGGGTGTATTTGTCGAACTCTTTCTCCTTCCTCTTCAGAGACTCCTCCAACACGGCGACCCGGGCCTTCAATCCCTCGGCCTCTCTAGCGTGAAGGCTAGCTTCCTTCCGGGATGAGGTAAGCAAAGATTGGGCACTATCTCTCTCCCGCTCGGCTCGCTCCAGATCTATCTTGATACAACGGAGGAGCTCGTTTCCCGTCTCCTTCTCGGAGGAAAGGGAATTAAACTTATTCTTGAAGCGGGCCGCCTTTGCGCTAGCCTCCTCCAGCTTGGCCTTCGTGTCCTCAAAGGCCTGATGTGAAGCGGCGTTAGCCTTCCTCAGTGAGGTGCACTCCTTGAGGCTTGCATCCCGCTCGTCAAGGACCAATTTCTTCTCCTCTTTTACCTTCTCAAGGTGGACGTTCGACTCGGCCAAGCTTCGCTCGAGAAGATGGAGGGTGCTCTTCAGACTCTCACACTCCTCCGTAGCCCCCTTCAATTGTGCAGAGGCTTCCTTGTGGAGTCTGAGAACGCGATCCCTTTCATCCTTCAGTCTCTTCAACTCTAAGGACCTACTGTTAAGCTTGACAGAAAGCCCCCGAATGGTATCCTCCAGTTGATTTATCATTGCGCTTCGGGGGTCTCCCCTCTCAGCCAAATAAGCGGCGCGATCCCCCCACAAGAATGCCTGTGGAAGTCGAGTTCAACACGACGATGCCAGGGAATCAGCTAATGATGGAAGAGCTTACCGTGGCCATAGACGAACGGAAGTGAGCAGCAACTTCCTCCTTATCAAATTGCTGAATATGGGCGCTGATATCGTTCGAATGAAGGGTCCTCAGGGTCGCCTCAACTGCCTCCGAGTCAACATTTAAAGTGGTGTCGATCCGACTGATGGAGCGACGCCTTCCCACTCCCTGGACCTCGCCTCCGGGCGAAGCGGCCAGCCCTACACTCGGGCACTTGTGATGAACAAGAAAGAATCAGTAATCCCCATCTTTGGAACACCCCGACCCCATCAAGTCAGAGGAGGACGTACCCTGAATGCGGGCAGCCTCGACATCCTTCCCCTCCCCTCTTTGCCTCTCCCCCAACAGAGGTCCCGCGTCGGATCGGCCTAGAACCCAGGGGCCGGAAGGCACATCGGAAAAAGAGCGAACGATCTGGTCAACCAACGCCCCTAAAGGTATCACCGGGTCCGAGGAGGAAGGCGGGGAGGTCCCTGCCTCATGGCCGATGACAGCCTCCGCGGCAGGGGTCGGATTCGATATGCGGACCGCAAGACCCGATACATCAGGCGCCTTAGTCCTCTTCTGCTTCTTGGGCACCGATGAACCCTCCCCGGAATGACATGAGCCGCGGTCAACCTCTGGCTCTGGGGTCGCCCTCTTCCGTGAAGATCGCATGCCTCCCAGGCCTTGGGCCCCTCGATAGCCTCGACCTGCGCGCCTGGAACCCGTCCTCCGCGAGCCGGAAAGACCGCGCTGAGCGAAACGTCATCGGAGTTCCACGGGCTCCTTGCCCACCTTCTTAAAAGGATCCCCAGACTCTTTCCTCTTCCTTCGCCCCTCCCGAGCAGCCCTTTTCGCTGTCTCAGCGACCGACATACCGGCTAGCATAGACCCGGCCATCCTCTCGGCGGACATCGCGTCACCTGTAAAAAAGTGCAAAAGAAACCACAGAAGATCAGCGAGTGACCAGCCATGACACGATCATACAAACAGACTCCGAAGGTCCCTACCAAGGGCCGTATAAAGACTGCAGTTCTGGAGACGCTAATCGGTTAGGTAGTCGTTAATGGGAACATTCTGAAATTCCTTAAAAGACTTCAACCATTCCCTCTCCACTAAGTTTAGCTTCTCCTTGTTCGCGACATGAGTCCGAGGAACACCCCATTCCATTGGGAATCCCCACCCGTCACTATTGGAGATGAAAAGGAACCTACTCTTCCATCTCTTTATCGAATCCGGGACGGGACCAAGGAATTGCCTACCCTGCCTAGCGGAGAAATAATACCAATTAGTATTCCTATCCTGATTTAGACTAAAGAATAGATTGAAGAGAGAGGCAGAGGGCTCAACTCCGCAATGGCGCAGAACTATTACAAATCCATAGAGAATCCTCCAGGAATTCAGAGACAACTGGGAAGGACTCACACTAAAGTGGCGAAAGATATCGACGAAAACAAGAGGAAAAGGCAACCTAAGACCGGCTAACAAGGCATCATAGTAAACGACCAGATCTCCCTTCCTGGAGGGTGAACAGGCATACTCATTGGAATCCGGAATCCGGTAAGAAAGTGGGGGGCGGGAAAGTTTATACTTCTCTGCAAGCCTCGTAATCTCCGACCCGGACAGAGTGTTGCTAAAAGAGCCGGAGTTAGGCCTAGACTCTCTGGCCCACGTGGCCTTAGCCCTAGAAGGGGAGGCCGAAATGGTTTTGGGAGGAGACATCTCAGACCGAGAAGCTATGGAAGAATCCGTACCTGGATGAGCGAATGAGACAAAGGATTCTGGAGCGTTGACGGGAAGAAGAAGAAGAATAGTCGCGAGGATGAAGAGCGATACAAGGAGAATCGCCGCAGTTCCTTTTCAAAAATGGAGAAAAGTAAAACTTTGGGTGTAGGTTTTAAACAGTTGTGAAATGCAACCAACGGTTCGGATCCCACGGGAAAAAGAATATGGGCGGATGAAGCGCAACGTGTAACCTTAGTCGACGGTGCAGATCGAGAGAAAGGAGTGTAACCGGCAGATCGTGGACGTGTGGCCCTGGAAAAATCGGCCCCATCATTACCCACCTCCGGCCATGCCCGTTGCCGTCCTCCGTCATCTCTCGATATTCGTGCGTGGGCGCGCAGGCGTGTTTTGCATTAAATGAAGAAGGGGAAAAGCATGGTTTTGCCCTTATGAATCTTGCAGCCCAAGCGTCGTAAGGATGCGTGACGGATGAGGACCCCCACGAGGCACAGCGGGTACGGCAACCGGGAGACCCCCTAGCGACAAAGCTGTGCGAGTGCAATATAGACCCAGATATATGCTTAGCTATGCAAGTCCGAATAATGACCGGGAAACCCGCTCATTGTCCAGACTCGCCGCAAGCATACTTGGGGGGGATCTTGTGATGGGGATAAAAGTGGAGAGACACGTGGCACTCATCTGTATCAGTCAAGTGTCCCGATCCTAAGACAACACACCTCCACAAGACAGTCTAACAAGGGGTCAATCGGCTCATCGGTACTGCCCCCTACAAAACCGTTCAATAGGCGATCTCGCCACGACTCAACGGTTTAACACATCGGATCGGCCCGCCGCGACTCATCGGTTCCATGTGGCTCACCAGGGCCGGATTTCTCGCCCCCTCTACACAAGAGCGATCGCGGTAGGCTTGGGAGACAGCTAACTAAGCGCGCAGCTAACGCGCACATGCCTCAAGTGATGGCTTGCGCCCCAAGAAATCCCAGCCTATATAAAGAAGCTGCTACAGTAAGACAAGGGACACACCAAGAACCCTAAAAAATATTCGTGGAAAGGAGCGCCGCCACCCAGAAGAAGGAACAAGACATGGCCCATCGCCCTTAACCTCCCCACCACCTGAAGGTTAATGTGTTCATCCCTTCTTAAATGACCCAAAGGGCCTCTGTAATCATTGAATGATAGTGCATTTCCTTTCCCCGTGGTTTTTTCCTCGCTGATTTGGGGTTTTTCCACGTTAAATCTGTTTCTCCTTGTGATTGCTTGCTCGGACTTCATCTTCTTCGTACTGTTCAAGGGTCCCAACCTCAAATAAATTCAACCGTTGTTGTGAGATCGGTCCTCAATCTAGAGGCAAACAGGTTTCAGCGTCAACATAATTTGATTTAGAGATCACACGAAGTGATCACACGAAATCATTGATAATATCTTGGGATCATCAACATGGCCATCCCAAGCATCATCACCGGTTTCATTAGTCATATATAGCACTACTCTCAACAAATTTGTTGTGAGATGTGGATTATCCCCGCCTTAAATATAACACTTCAAACCACAACTCAAGATTAGGGATGCAATAAACAAAGCCCTCTTGTTGTTCGGGATTAATTAATATTTATATAAATTTATTTAATTTTATAAAAATATGAATATATTAACTGATTTTCAAAAAACAAAAAAACAAAAAATGTAAAATAATCTTCACAGTATTTATTTCAACTCTGTCGAGAATCGAGATGGTCAGATTTGAAATTATATATTTTTAATTTTGTTTTATAATTTGTTATTATTATTTATTTATTTGCCCATATGGTATTATGCCTTTTAATAACAGCTATTGCTATAAAATATTTCATATGTACCTATAATTTTTTTTGGCATCTTTACATATGTATCTTTTTCGGACCTATTTTCTTAAATAAAAAGGCTTTACCAGGTGCACCCAATTAAGATGTATTTTTATACTTATGTAAAGGATGGCTAGGAATTAAATTTTCTCCCATCTTATTTACTTCTATAATTGAGGGGAAAAAAAATTAAAAAAAGGGCAAAAGTGATAATTATAATTTATGTGATATTTATGTGATACATGATATTAAATTCTATGGAGAGGTTGGTCATGATTGATGATCTTTCTCTTCTTTCACTTTGTTGGATCAAAGGTTTTTTTTGGGATTCGTCTTCACGGGTCAAGGGAGGCGGGGTGGGGGGTTCGATGATCAAGTCAGGACTCATAGAGAGAGAGAGAGAGAGAAAGAGAGAGAGAGAGAGAGAGAGAGAGAGAGAGAGAGAGAGAGAGAGAGAGAGAGAGAGAGAGAGAGAGAGATCAGATACCTTTTCATTGGGTTGACGATCTCCTTCTATACTCTTGCGGGCTTGATTTGCCAGATATTTGTGCCCTTGGGAGTTCATCCTTCACAGTTGGATAATTAGGTAGTTGAGCTTCTATCTAAACGGTTTAGATCATACTAAGTGTCCACGATTGGTTTTACCCCATAACACTTGCCCCCGACTTTTCAAGGCAACTTGCTAGGTGTAACATCCCAGAATTTTCTAAGTCAATTTCAGTAAATTTTTGAAATGTTAAATGAGGTTAATTAACTTAAAACAAATTAATTAACATTAATCTCAAGTTAAAGAAAATTCGAATAAAATAGACCGAAATCCACTCTCACAACTATAGGGCCGGGAGAGGCCTTAATGGGCCAGGCCAGAGTTATATAGAATAGTTGGAGATGGATGGTCAGCCGAGTTCGATTAAGTAAATCAAAGATTATTTAAATATTAATTAATCCAGATTAATTAAGTAGGAATATCGGACAAAAGTTAGAGTCCCGATAAAGTCGATCTGGCTTAGTCAAAAGACGAGATTCGGATCTGGGTGGGAGAGAAAGATGACCCGTGACGCTTCTGATCGGCCCGTGTCACAGGAACGCCCTCGACCCGGATTCGGACTGGTCGAAGAATTATTGATAATTATTAATAAAATAATATTTTTAAATTGTGAGGTGACATAAAGAAAAAGATAAAGTATTATAAAATATTTAAAAGATAATACTTTGAAAAAAAAAAGATAAAAAAAAGAAGATAAAGATAAAGTATTATAAAGTAATTAAAAGATAATACTTTAATTAAAGAAAAAAAAAAAGTAAAGTAAAAAGTAAAATCTCTGTCTTTAAAAAGACAGAGATGAGAGAAAGAGAGAGAGAAACAAATCTCTCTCTCTCTCTCGTTCACACGGACGACCGCCCCCCCCCTTTTCGATCCGGCCACCGCCACACACTACCGCCCGGTGAGGACTCCCAGGACCCTCGCGGCCACGGTCCGCTGCGCTGAAGCGGTGCCTCGTCGCCCTTGAGCCCGCCACCGCCCCTGCAGCCAGCTCCGGTCGCCACTCCACGCCAGCCGCCAACCACTGCAGCGCTGACCACGCCTCCCGCACGCTGAGACTCACGGACACACTGCAAGCATCCTACGACCCATCGGTCCATCCTGCAGCCCGTCGAGCTCTTTATTCTTGTGAGTTTGAATTGGAGGAAGAACCCTAAAATTTCTTCATGAATTAGGGCATGGACTCGATTGGAATGTTAGGAGTGTGAGGTTTGTTAATTAAATGTTAATGGAGAACAAGGGATGTATGAATGAGTTTAATTCGGTATTATGGAGCATGATTGTAGTAATACGGGAGCCCTACAATTAGAGGAGGTGCTGCCGAAATTTCGATGATTTCCTTAGATTATTCATGTTATTTTTAGCAAGTCATTACCTTAGGGAAAGCATGTTAAGGGCCCTTAATCTCTATGATATGCATGCTAAGGTTATCAATTATATTAGTGATGAAAATGAGAATTATTAGATAGAAGGGTTAATTTCGTATTCTCATCGTATTCTATTAGTTTATGTTAGAGTACGAGTCAAGAATACGGACTCTTTATTTATAGAATTCTTATTTCAACCCTCAGGTAAGGGCAAGGGAAAGTCTGCTGCTGAAGGACCGAGCCAGATCTAGCTCGAACCAGACTAAGGTGAGGGAAATCTACCTGTACAGTTCATGAGTTTTTACCGTATTTTTATACGATACAGTTTTCAGTTTTAGAAGCATGACCTATGAGTTTTATGAAAGTTTCCAGAGTTTTTATAAAACCAACTCATGCTTAGTATTCAGTAACAGAAAAGAGAAACAGTTACAGATACAGAGAGACTACATTCTATTGAAATACTTGTATAGACCAGAGTGGCTCGTGTAGAGCCAGAGAGTACGACGCTGAGTTATGAGAGGGGTGATTTAAAATTCCGTTTTAAGTCCGAACTATCTGTTTTAAATACACTTCCATTTTATAAAAATCAAAACCCCCTTTCTATCCCTTTTGGGATGCTTAGTGTACGTATATATATTCGACCTCAGTATCAGATATACTCGTTGGTTGCTGGCCTTACGGTATTGAAGTAGATGTGTAGTCAGAGAATAGTCTTGTGTATTAGATGATGCCGCGTTCCTCGCCTTCTAGAGATAGAGCTCATCTCAGAGAGAGAGAGGGCACAGGTACAGATTACCCAGGGGGAATGTCGGTTTCATATTTAATTCACAAGACAGAGAATGTAAACTTCGGATATGCATTTTTAAGAGGATACCTTGATCAATCTTTACTTGCTCAGTGTTCAGTACAGTTTTCAGTATTTTTAATCCAGTAATTTTTATTTATGTTTTACACGTCAGTTTTTACTATTCAGTTTTGTTATTTTATACGGGTACAAATACACCCGACAGGTTGTTTCTACTCACTAAGCTTCAGTAGCTCAGCCCCACTTTTTGATACTGTTTTCGCAGGACGATAGGCAGGAGTTCTTCTAGAGGGCCGTTCTGGCCACGAGTTAATGATGATGCCCCGTAGCTGGCTCTGACTCCGTGTCTAGTTTCTGTTTATTTGTTCTCGAGTGTTGTGAGACATTAAGATTAAGGCAATGTTTATTTGGCTTTGTATTAATTCAGATTGAGTTGGTGTTTTAATTTATTTAGTTGTCAATTTCCTTCCGCTTGTTGTTATTTTTCCCAGTTAATTAGCAGATTACAGCCTTAGGTTTAGGGTTCATTCCCTAAACCCGGCTGGTGTGACACCTGGGTCCTGAAAAGGATAAGGGTGTGACACTAGGGCTTGATCATACTAGAATGGTGTCTTCGGTCACCTGACTATGAGCTACTTTTTTTTGTAAAACTAAACGGATGGGCCATCACTTCATAGTGACATTAGTTGACGTGTTGCGGCTTTTGATGGACAAGGCACTTCAACTTTTGAAGCACCTTTGGTTGAAAAGTAATGATAAGAGTCGGTGGATGAGATCATGAGCTTGACTCCCTATAGAATCATCTTGTAGCGTGGCAGGTATACCGGTCTACGTGTCTCTCATCCATCGGTGCGTTTGTTTGGTGAGTCGTTTGGGCCGTAAGATTCCAATTAATTACCCTTGGGGAAGCATGTTTGTGGGAACCACCTATAATTAGACCTGCAAAGGGATAGGGTTTTACTTTTGTCATCTTTGTTTTTTTTATCTCTGTCGTTGCTTAGGAAATCTTTTAACCTTTCATCGAGTGATTCCTCTTCATATTCTCAAACCAAGGTAATGGAAGTCCTTCCCTTAGCATCTAGGGAAAATGCTGTCGGTATCTGGTCAGTAGCCTGCACCTTGAACTTCCCTGAACTTGTCCAAGTGGGTAACAACTTTGCAATCCTGTCTCCTTTTAGGGTTTGGCTTCCAAATCCTAGGAAGTGGGTTAGTTCTCCTCGCCCCAGGGAACTGACCTTGTATGTAGAGTTATTCCGACTTGGCCTTCATCTTCCTCTTCCTCCGCTGTTTTGCAAGATCTTGACTTTCCATAACTTGCTACCATATAACTCATCCCAAACTCATGGAGGATTCTCTTTGGGTTCGCCATTAAGTTCTTCCTATCCGGTCTCAAGCCTTCTTTTCATTTGTTTCAACATCTTTTTTTCTTGAAGAAAAACCCTGATTTTGGGAACTGGTACTACTTCACTACCAGATCCCATAGATCATTGTTAAGGAAAGCCTCGTCTTCAATCCATAACTAGAGGTCGGGGTTCTCTTTTGTCTCTTGCAAATTCTAGTGGACAATCCTGATCTCTTGGGATCCCTTAAACATCGATTTAGCTTTTAGGGTACATATGTCTTCTTTGGAGGAGGAACAACTAGCCTTCTTCTAAAGTATCAAGTCTTTTTCCTTAGCTAGCCTAGTGAATGTATAAAATATTCATAAAGCCGGGGTCATCTCTCTGGTAGTTAGGATGTCTTCTTCTTTTTTGAGTTTATGAACTTCTCCAATTTGGGCATAGCTTACCGATCGGTCTTGTTTTTGCATTGAACCGGATAGAGAGGCGGCTACTTTTACAGGGGCTGAAAAAGAAGTTGGGGAGTTCATCGAGCTCTCCTACTTTTCATCAAACCAAATGTCCTTTGGAGGAGAACTTGTCTAACAAAGAATCTTGAGCCTAACCAGAGGCCCTAGAGTCTCTTATAGCTTCAATAGCTCAGGAACTTGACACTTCGGGAGACTTGGCCCACAGAGCTCAACGTTGTTGGGTGATCTTGCCTATGGAGTCGGACGCCGAGTTAGACACACTTTCCATTATACAAACTCCTACTGCTTCAAAGTTGGGAGGTCCCTCTTCCAGTCTTCCTTCAACAACAACCTCCTGATCTCTAGATCTACCGAGGTGAAATCCCTTTTCACTGATGACGTAGTTGCAGCTGAGGCCTTTGAGGCCATCTCTTTGGAGTTGGACTTTACAACCTTGCAAGGGCTCGACAAAGTAGAGTTAGCCTTGTGGCTAACTCTGTCAAGGATATATAAAGGTATGTCAGTTTTTTCTGTCTTCTTTTGACTTTTAATGTTTTTTGCTTGGTTACTAATATAATGATTTTATTGTGCAGTCTGGTTTTTTGAAGGCCTTCATGGCTAAGAAGCTGAGAGAGTAGGCCATGTTCGAGGAAAGGATTGTTGAAGAAGACTGAGTCTGACTTGGCCCAGGCGTGGGCTCGAAGCTCTAACATCAGGTGACCGATCTCCATTCTAGAGCGAAAGCTCTAGATTCGGAGGTTGAGACCGAGAAGAGCGGGAAGCTTCGAGCTCTCAATGAAATAAAGAGGGTTTGTGACCTCCGAGGAGCTTCAAAGATGTATGTTCGCCACCGAAAAGAGGAATTGGGGTTGTCAAACATTGGACCGGTAGTTGCAAAGAAGGGTGTGACAGACTTCAAGGATACCGACGAGTACTATGAAGAACTTTAAGCTTTTGGCAGGAAGTTGTGGAGAAGTTCAAGGTCACACGAAAGTTCTTGCTTAAAGCCGCAGCCGCAAAAGGGGTATGATGGAGTTCAAGAGCTCGAAAGAAATTTAAGATGAGATTGCCGACCGGGCTGTCGAGTGAGCCTAGGAATGCTTCAAAATATTCAAGGAGATCATTTTCAGACATCCTGAGTTGGTTATAACCTCTCAGAATTTTGAAAGTGCCCTTTAATATCTCTCTTCGACTCATGAGGACGACGTTGGTTGAGCCGAAGCCGAGGTTGCAGCTAAGTCCGGGTCCCAACTCCAACCGAGGCCAAGATGTCTCTAACAACTCCTCAGGAATAAATTTTGTACCTTATACATCTTTCTTTTTCTTTTTGTTCATGTATTTTTCAAAAGATCCATTAATAAAGAAAGAACATTTTTTTTTTTTGACTTGTCTTATTCTTTCTTGCTTGAATGGATGAATATCTCATTGTTCTTTTCTCTGAGCTAATACCAATTGACTCTCGGAATGACTAAGTGTTGAACTTTTTTGTTTGTCGGCTTTAGGACTTGATTTTCGCTAACCCGATCAATTTTGAAGTATAGTAGTCTTCCAAGCTTTCATGATTCATATTTGCGAGTTCGACTATGACGGATATGAACGGGGAGTATATTTCTCCAAGCTCGGATAAAATGACTTGCATCATGTGAAGGAGAGGGAGATCAACTCCCTTTGACCTTCTTCTCGAGTTCTGAAATGGACCAAAAAGAAACTTATCCAATGGGCTTTACTCATCATCTAATCTAACCTTTGAAAGGGTGAGGATGATCTAGCCACAGAGGACTAGTACCATGCTCTAAAAAGGGTCGTATGGTTGATCCCTAAAAAGGTCGCCTTGAAAAGGGTTGTCTAAGTTGAGGTCGACAGGGTTTTAGCAATCAACCACTGTGTGCCCTGAAAAGGCATGAGGCGATATGATCCCTGACGATAGAATCCGTGTCGGGGTCGTGAGGGTTTTAGCAATCAATTTCTATGTGCCCCGAAAGGGTACCAAGATGATTAGAGGTAGCCAACCTCAGCAACAATCCCAAGGCCCCACGTATAGCTTCAATAGCTCACGTCTGCTACTCCGCGGGATCTGAAAAGGAGTGAGAACAAATGTATGAGCTTTTGGAAGGAAAGCCTAGTAAGTACCCCCGTAGGGATCAAGTCATGTATGAAAGAATAAGCAAGTAAAGCGAATCAATCACATGACTAAACCAAACAAGTGGGGCCGTACCCCACGCCAACAACCACTTGGGAGTCTCAACCCTACCACAAAGAATCATCAAATATAGGAACTCCTAAACACAACAACGGCCTCAAAAGTCCTAGAAGAGTAATAATCCAAATAAGATTCCTGAAGTATCCCCCGGTCAGTCGTCAGCCTGAGCTGGTATCGATCCTTGGTCGAAAATCGGTAGCGCTACCTCTCATACATGTCGACATGGCCAGTGTATCGTCCCACCGACAGGTGGATGGCCAGAGTATCCTCCCCTTGGCATGGAACCATCAGAACGCTAGGGTGTCTGCAGCCCCGAACGCTCCACGGGAGCCCCCACACTCCACTGATCTGGGCGGAATAATCCATAAGAGTAACACATATCGAGTGGAAAAGAAACATCATACAACCACACACACATACACAAGCATGGAATCAATAAGGTGATACTTCAATGAGTCAATTAAGCATGAGCTCAAGGAATCAATAATCCAAGGCATCAAATAAGCATACATGACATCAACAAACCAAGGAACCAACCAACTAATGATTGGGAAGCGCACAAGCATAAGATTAAAAATCAACATGATAAAGGAGAGAGCCAAAGGCACTTACTTGTGCAAGTAGAAGTGTCTAATGGTCGTCTGGTGTCTTTCCCGATGTAACTCTCAGTGTCACGTCGGTATCTGATAGATAGATTAGTGTCTTAATACTCCATGTACTTATATTTATTTATTTTGGGTTTAATTACTTATCGTTCATACCAGCCATCTACCCTTGACCTAGTACATAACTGTGCCTCTATAGTGTAGGTGTACCCATGCTCGTTCTCTTAATGGTCTGGCTATAGCCAGCCGTGATTTAACCACACAATGCACCGGATGTGATCATCACACATCACACAACCCATGATCCTGAAAATCCATATCTCAGTCTCCTAAAACACAAGACCCCACCATGCTCTTGAGGTGGAAGAGATACCAACCTATGATTTTCATAAAATCTCAAGCCTTGAGCTTTTGCACTCCAATGATTAACTAAGTGTTTTTTATGCATGCATCCCATTGCATTATCCATCCTATAGTATCCCCTACACGCCACCAATCCATGCACTCAAACTCTTACATGTTTAAGGACATGCATAGCTATATTCACTTGAATATAGAAAGATTGTGTACATGCTTAAATCCCGCTCAACATGGTTGTCCAATAGCACCCAACCCTTAGATTATGCCTCATAATTAATCATGCAAATGACTGAGTTATGTATGCACATGGTTATTCAAAGAAAATCCATGATTAACATATTAGTATGTCCCCATGAAACCCACTGCACACTACTCACTAGAACCTCTCTCCCTCTAACCCATTACTTTAGTCATGCATGCATGCCTCTCGTACAATTGGAGAGGCGTCATGGGCCATGATCCTAGCTCACAGGGGGTTTTAGAGGTACTCATCGAGTTGACAGCGGTTTCCGGTGTCCCCGAGGTCAGCTCCGGCTTCCAAAGGTGAAGGCTAGTCCGTTGTCCCTCGTTGGCGAGGTAGGGAACCCGGTGTTGGTCGTCTCCGGTGCAGCTCCGTCAACTCGGTCTGGCAGCCGTGAGTACTCAATCGAAGCACTCCGAAGGCTGGGCTCTTGGGTGGTGGTGGAGCTCCCGCCCATGAGTCGTGACCCCTTTATCATCGAGGCCATTCAACGCTGGGGTCGAGGTGGTGAAATGGATTGGTTACTGCGCGCGCCGCTCTGCCAAAACAGAATATCCGGCGACGCTCAGGCCATACGCACGGATGATCTTAGCATTGGATACTCGCTTAGGGGTTGTGCGAAGACGTAGCAGAGAAACAACTATTTGCCTCGGATTTGGCTCTGCCTTCTAAATGAATGGTTGATTACTTTAGTGTGCAGCCTTACGGAAACCATTTCCTTCCAATCCTCGTGTTTCTTATTCGCTCCCCTTCTTTAATCATGAGTCCCCTAAGTTTTAATCCCATCCATCCGTTCATCATCCTTCATTGTTTTATTTATAATCATGGTTGTCCTTCATCACCAAGCAAACCTAATCCTTTGGAAGTCGCGCGGTGCTTTACGAGTCCACACGTAACCCCCCAACTCACCAACCATTATATCACATGCATTATTGATCAGACCACCATTTCTTATATATATATATATATATATATATATATATATATATATATATATATACATATATGTAATACAACACATTATATTACATTAAATAATGTAATATATAATAGGGTTTTTGCAGGTGTACCCTTGAATAATATCAAAATTACGTATTTACCCCTGAAAAACACATAATTGCATACATACCCCTGAATAACATGTTGGATTGCGTATATACCCCTGGAGTTAAAATCGGAAGGTTAACCGTTAGTTAGGAAACAATAGACTTATTAAATGACAATTATACCCTTTGCATATATACCCCTGAATAGTTCATTTTACTATAAATTTACAAATAGCCCCCTTTAAAAATCTGAAATTTGAAATAATTAAATTTATAATTTTTATTTCGGGAAAATTGGTTATACACCCCTTAAAAGTTTCATAATTGCTATGCTATAAAAAAATTACTGTTTGTGTTTTCAAATATACCCCAATATTTTATTTTTTTTATAAAACTTACTTAAAATTAAAAATAAAAGAGTTTTTTACTTGCAACCCCCTCAAAAATAGCCAATTCACTTGTCACCCCCTCACTTTTTAATAATACCCCATAACCCCCTCCTTTAATTTTATTTTACTTGCCACCCCTTGAGTTAGTTATTCACACTAAAAGTTTTGAATAGTTTTTAAAAACATTCAAATAACAAAGTAAAAGACAAAAATACCCCTTTTTTCATAATTATTATTTAATCATGACTAATAAATAATTAAAAAATTCCAAAAATGGTTATAAGTAAATTATGAGTTTATTAAGGGCAATACAAATAATATTAAATTTATAAAAAATATTATTAACATATATATTTTTTAAATATTAATAACATACATTAAAAAAATTATTTGTAAGATGTTCAAAATAAAACAAAATAATTATATTTCTATTAAAAAATTATATTTTATAGAAGGATAATAATAATAATAATAATAATAATAATAATAATAATAATAATAAATACATTTTATCACCAACAAAATACATAATTATTAAAAATAGAAAATATGAGAAACTTATTAAAAATAATATTATATATAAAAAAGGGTAAACTTGTCAATTTACATATATTATAACCTTAGGTTTTATATTTAACCAAGGTTAAAGTTTAAACTTTAGTCAAGGGGGTGACAAGTAAAATAAAAATAAAGGAAGGGGTTATGAGGTATTATTGAAAAGTGAGGGGGTGGTAAGTGATTTAGCTATTTTTGAGGGGGTGGCAAGTAAAAAACTTAACATGTAGAGCCTACTACAACATAAATGATAAATATACCATTGAATAAAATGAAATTAACATGTAGAGCCTATTACAAAATTGGAGTCTATTACAAAACCTTTTTACACAGCAACCTCAACCAAAATCACAAAATTCTTACAACCACTAAACTACTCTATTACAAAACCTGCTAGCTTTCATGTCCATGTGCACAATATGTGGCTTAATCTCTTCATGGAGAAAAGCAAGGCCTTTGGCAACCCCAAAACAAATGGCAGACCTCGAGCTCCAATTCAACTTGCATGGCTTCCACTTTGGACCTATGAAGTACAAATTGGTAGAATTTAAGTTCTAAGAACAAACAAAAATTTGATTGAACATATTTAACAATTTTGTTGATTGATTCACCAAGTAATGAGTGATCAATGCTGCTATTCTCCAATATATTCATACACCAAAAATCTACTACTTCCTTAAACACAACAACCTATTCGCTCAACTAGGTTTGGATGCTTGACATTTGAAATAGTTTTGATCTCTAGCAGAAACTCATTACTGATTCATGAGAGTACCTTTGTTGCTATTGTTACTCCATTCTTTAGAACTCCCTGTCATATATAAATTTCAATTGAATTTCAAATGCTCATCATAATCCATGATAGATATAATGAAATTAAAGAAATACTAATCACTTACCACATTCAATGCTTTCTGGAGGATAAGGTAATCCATAAAAGCAACACAAACTCATGATATCCACTTGTCTCATATACTAGTGCTCTCCAAAAGCTTAGCAGTGTATATTTCCTCAATCCGCAAAGACTTTTGTATCAGGTTATGATATAGAAACAAGAACCCAGATTATATAACAAGCACACAAGAATTTGCATGGTTCATCTATTATGAAACTACATCTACAAATTAAGAAAATAGATGAAAAGAAAAAGAATAAATTTTTTAAGCATTCAACAATCCAAACAATAAATAGAAACAAATACAATATTGCTCACTTCTCTTTCTCTTTCAAGTTCCTTCTTTGTTAATTTGCTTAACCTTAAATCACAAACAAAAGACATCCAGGTAGAACTCACTCATACAATCATCAGAAGCAACACACTAAGAAGAAAACAAAGAAGAAGGCATAAAAACTAAAGCCATACCTTATGAAAACTATGAAGAAGAAGAAAAAGAAGAAGAAAAAGAATAAAAACCATACAATTATCCAGGTAGACTTGAAAAATGTTTATAACCACATCATCCAAGTAGAATGATCAAGATTGAACTCACTCATACAATCATCAAACTGGAGTCTTTTTAGTCCTACCCCTTCCCCTAAAAATCAACAAGAATAGCTCAAATCAGTCTCGATTAGCAACTAAAAAACAAGTAATTAATTAGCAACTCAACCTTAACATAGATTTCCAAACTTCAAGCAAAATTAAAAACAATTTAAATCAATCACTAAGGTCTTATTTAACATATGATCATTAAAATTAATGTTATTTTTTAGTACCTTCTTCCTCAAGAGCTGCTTGTTGATGGTTTTGTTTTCTCTGGAGTTTGCCCTGCTCTTGAATGTTCTGGCTCTTTACAAGTTCTTGCTTGATGACCAAATCCACCACACCTAGTGCATTTATGTCTACCTGACTTTATCTCATATGCAGCCCTTATCCTATTTTTCTATGGCCTCCCAGCTGGTCTCCTTGATAATGGAGGTAGCAAAGCATCTACTTGACTATTAGAAGTCCATTGGCTGATGTCGGGCAAAGGACCAATCTCCAAGTTATAGGCAGCCCTAACTTTCTCCACTGAAAAATATAAATCAACATATTCTTCCCATTTTGCACTTTTGATACTGAAGATGAATGCTAAAGTCATGTACACAAGGGATACCAGAAACTTGCCACTTTCTACAACTACATATTCGATCATTCAACACAACCTCACACCTCTGCCCTTTGTAAGAGACCTCGGCTTTGAAATAATTGCATCGTTTGACCTCATATATTGCCAATCCCCTGGATAGGTTAATTACATATTTCTTTACAGATGACACAACACTATCCTTCCATTTTGCAGTCATTCTTCTCCTTTTATCCATGATCACCATTATTTTTTGTCTGATTGTGTCCAAAAGATCCAAAACAGGCCTTTCCTTGGCTTCTGTAATCCATGCATTGAAGCACTCAGAGATGTTATTCGTGATGTAATTACATTTGCAAACAGTACTAAATTGTGATATGCTCCATATCTCTGGTTTCTTCTCCAATTTTGCTATCCAATTATATGCTCTAATATTAACTAACTTGATGTCTTCTATGGCTGCATCACAGCCTCTAAATGTGTATGATCTTGCAGCCAACCAAATGCTTCTTTGAAGACTTTCTCCATGGAATTTCTTCTTGAAATTTTTATATATGTGCCTCACACAAGTTCTATGTTCCACAGATGGATAAACCCTACAAATTGCTTCCTCAAGGCCCTTTTGTCTATCAAGGGCAAGCACTAAACCATTAGGCAAACCTATTACTTCATATAAGCCATTCAAGAACCATGTCCAGGACTCAATGTTTTCTGACTCTAGTATGCCATAAGCATCTGGGAAGAGTCGATTACATCCGTCGATAGCACTAGCTGCAGCCATCACTCCTTTGTATTTGCCTTTCAGATGGGATCCATCAAGTCTTAAGAAGGGTCTGCATCCCAAAAGAAACCCTCTACTACAAGCTCCTAGACATATGAACATCCTCTTGAAATGTGATTTCCCTTTCACAGACTCTTTGTCAATTTTTACTATACTGCCAGGATTCCTTTGCATCAACTCATCTTTGAAATCTGTGATCTTCATATAAGACTCCGCCCAATTTCCATGTATGTTGGACATTGCTTCCTCCTTTCCTCTCCAAACTCTGTGATATGGTAGCTCCACATTGTACTTCTCAGTTAGCCTTCTTTTTAACTCCTTGCCAGATAAATCACCCTCCAGTCGAAGCCAATCGGACACTTTATTTGCTATCCAATGTTGGGTGGCCATCTTATTCCCACATTTGTTTACAGAGCAACGGGAGTGTTCTTCTTGCATTGTCTTCACCTACAAGGCATTATCACATATTAATTACTAGGTAATGTGTTTTGGAAAATTAACTAATAACAAGCAAAGATTAATTTTTCTTACTTGGAGTATATTTTTCTCTCGAACAATTGATGCATGGACCCTCCAGTTGCATCTAAAATCATCAGCACACCTTGCTGTCACTCTTGATTGATCACTCTTGATGTACTTAATAGAAAACTCCCTAATGATCGAGTATTGCTCTAGTACCCTCCGAAACTGATATGAATCAACAAACAAGGAACCGATTTTTATACTCGGATTCTCACTATCAATCTGAAATTTGTCTTCCTGAACACTTGATTCATCATCTGATTCACTGCTATACAATGAATGATAACTAGTCTCACTTTTAATCTGCTCAGCCAAGTCAGCATCTTCGACACAGTCTTCTTCATATACCATATCCACATGCTCTGCATTTGTTGATGGATTGGCCATGTTAATATTTTCCTGGTTTGCATCAATGCTTGCTTGAGTTGGAATAAGGCTGTCATTAGAAGCACTCCTCAGACTTACTATTCTATCATTTGCTTGTATATTAGTGGATATCTGGCCATCCCCTTGTACAGCAAATGGTGTTGCATCACCCAAAGTTACATAGATCTCACACTTTCTTAAGTCCTTGTACTCATTGAACATGTTTGTGAGATCTTCTTCTCTTCTAATTTCAACAAAGAACTTTGGGCTGTTTTTTCTTGTCACACTCCAAAATATTGGTATTTGATTCAAATCCTAGCTGTAGAATTGAGATAGATCCTCCTCCATGTTTATTTTGTTGTATAGATCAGTATCTACAATAATGGATTTTTGTTTTCCAAAATGATACTTCAGTCTTGTACTATCTTTAATTTCCTTGAAATATCCACCATATTTGAATGTCAACTTGTACACACTATTGACACTCTCCCTACATGCCCATAGAAAATTTGAAAGAAGAAAATTAAAGGGTGATCATAAAACCAAGTATTCCTAAAATATAAGAAATAAAGTAAATGAAACATACATTCCGGAACCGTTCCCTTGGTTCACTATAGATCTCCAATCCATGTCCTCTCTGAGCTCTTCTACAAGCCTGAAATTTATAACAAACTACTAATATAATCAAACCAAGAAAAATAAAAAGATAAATAGAAAAAATCATCCATAACATTGGTTTTATTTAAATTAAACAAATAGAAAGAAAACCCTAATCCTTCAGCTCTTTTGTTCAAATTAACATACTGTCTTGTTACTTTGGGGAAAAGAACCATGCCTCTTATCATGCATGCATTCAATGAATAAAAGCACAAATATTAAATCAAAACAATTAAAAAAACCTTAATCCATCAGCCCTTTTCTTCAAATTAACATACTGTAGTGTTACTTTGGGGAAAAAAACCCTGCCCCTTATCATGCATGCATTCAAATGAATAGAAGCACAAACAGTAAATCAAAACAAATAGAAAAAACCCCCTACTTCATCATAAATCTGTCTACTGATAGCAATGTGACACAAAAACCAACACATATGGAGTCCATCAGGCATATGCTATGTAGTACTAGTCTCTGATTAAGCAAGAAGCAAACTTTAATACATAGCTGGTTGTGTTCAAATGCGATATTTCAGAGGTATACATGCAATTATAGCTTTCTCATGGGTAAATATGCAATTATGGGACTTTTGAGGGATATATAACCAATTTCCCCTTATATATACCTTCAAATATTCTGCTTAATTTAACAACCCATTACTGTTGTTCAATGGAACTGGAATTCCCTTGCCAACAAAATAGTGAATTACACGATTGCAACACGAAAAAATTGGCAATGTTCAAGGATGTTGCTACCTACAATATGAATGAAATGCCATTGAAACAAAAAGTACTATGCATACTTGGAAAGAGGAAAAAAGAAAAGAAAAACGAAATAAGATATTGGGTATCCTTTTCTATCATCCAGTATTCCCTTAGTGCATAAAGAGGATAGGAAGTTGGGGCTAACCATCCTATCCTTAATATATAATCAATTAATGCATAAATCACTGTGATATACACTAAAAAAACTAATGACATCTAGGAAAAATAAATTTAAAAACTTGCAAATTGAAATTAAAAGAACAGGTAAGATCAGGAACGCACTTGACATCCACACACATCTCAAGCCAAATTCAACCAATTGAACACAGTTGGTTCAAATGCGATATATCAAGCCTTGAAAGTGAAAGCACTAGCAAGTACATAAGCCAATATTAATTTGGGAGGAGCTAATTCACCATACCTTCAAGTGATCACCGGGGTGAGTCAAAGCCCTCAGCTCTCCAGTACTGGTCTCTAATCAAGCAGAAGCAAACTTCCAAGATCTTTAGGGTTTGGGTGCTCGAGGGCGGGCTGGGGTACTTGAGAGATGGATTAGGGTTGGACTTTGAGTGGATTAGTTAGGGATAGGGCTTCCAAATGTGTTCTGGGTTGGTTGCTCAGGAGTCGATGTTGCGGTGGTCGGGGGCCGGTTGGGGTGGTTGGGAGTCAGCACTGCGGTGGTTGAGGGTCGGGGTGGTCTTTGATGAGACGCGGGAGTCGTGGGAGTCGCGGGAGCCAAGGTTTAGAGGAGTTAGGTTTTAAATGTTTGTTTATTAAAGGGAGGGAGGGGGGGGGGGGGGGGGTATTTTGGGTATTTTCCAACCCTAAACCCAAGATATAACTATGGTTAAGATTATTTAGTTAGCTTCTGTTAACAGACCCTAACAGTAGGGGTATATCTGCAACTCAATCTGTTTTTCAGGGGTATACAAGCAATTATAGTTTTTTCACGGATAAATATAGAATTATGTGACTTTTGGGGGATATATTGTTGGAATTTTTAATATGGGGTAACCACCACTTATAAAACCCAAGCACTTAGGTATTTCATGGTGGACCCCCTTTCTATTTAAGCATGTTCACATTCTTTCAAACTCTCGATATGGGACAAATTCATTTTTCCAACACTCCCCCTCAAGTTCAACTGGTCTTCTATTGAGCCAGTTGTAAGCTTGACTCTTATCAGGTCAGAGGCCCGGCTTACGATGTCAGAGGCCGTCTTTGGCTTGCCTTTATTTATTTATTTTTTTCGGGGTTGGGATGATCCCAGGATTACTTGTGCCCGATTAAGGGACTTACTGTTCTGATACCATGTTGGAATTTTTAATATGGGGTAACCACCACTTATAAAACCTAAGCATTTCGGTATTTCATGGTGGGCCCCCTTTCTATTTAAGCATGTTCACATTCTTTCAAACTCCCAATATGAAACTAATTCATTTTTCCAACATATATAACCAATTTCCTCTTATATAATATAAGATACTTTTTATATAAATCATGCACCAAATATTTTTTTCTTAACCAAATCGTGTGTGTATATATACTTGAGTATGAATCGTTAAATAAATTCCTATTATATTATATAGTATAATATAATAGATCATGAACTTATTGTGGTTCTTAGATAGACCGTAACATATATATATATATATATATATATATATATATATATATATATATATATATATATATATATATATATATATAGGGTCATGATATGCTGCGGTCGGTCTTATCACTATGCAAGTACGATCGCCTCTTTTTTTTGGCCCACTTGCACAGTATTTTGAGTAAATCTAACCGTATGGATGGAAAGAACATCGAAGAATAAGATAGCATGTCAATTTTCATACAATTTAGGAACTTGTAGGGTCTTCATCTTAAAGAGTGAAATTTTGAACCGGTAAGATTTCTATAAATTTTCACCCATTAAGATGAAGACCCTACAATTTCCCAAATTGTACGAAAATTGACATGCTAGCTTATTTTTTGATGTTCTTTCCATGCATATGGTTGGAAATCTTTCAAACATGCTCCACGTGGCCAAATGGGAGATGACCACAAATGAACAGTGTTTCCAGCCGACCTTACCTTATCATGATTATATATATATATTAGATTCAAACAATCTAATTAATTCCGAATTAGGCCCTTAATTAATTTAAAAATAATTAGGTCCATAATCAAGAGTTTAATTTCTCCATAAATTTTGCGGATTTTACAATATGGGTGCATGGTGGTATTGAGAACATATGGAGGAAGTCCAGTGTGACAGACTAGAGTAATTACGACATAGGCATATACCCGTATGTTCCTTGGTTAGGGCATAGTGTAGGGATTAGTAACGACTCACCCAACCCATAGGCATATGCGAAAGGGATTGCAGGCATATTCCCTAGGAATAGGAAATTAGCATCAGTGCCCTCGGTACTTGAAGTCCCTTATAGGCCACTGATTAGCCCTCATCTATAGTAACACAACCTCTACAAGACAAGAGAAAATTTCTACAATCATAGGAATCATACAACCCTAGATTAATTCATCTGGAGAGAAACCCCAAGAGAACTTAGTTTCTGTTTATTGCTTTCAATAGGATTTAGTTTTACATTCTCAATTGGATTGGCTGACTAAATTGGCAATGAAATAAGTTAGTGCTCAATTAGCCCTAGTTTCTGTTGCCTGAGGATTCGACTCGGTTCTTGTCGGCTTTTAATACCTATGACTACAAATGCTTGCATGCGGAGGCTCAAGTGCTTGCACTTGTAGTTGACAGTCAATAGTTGTTACCCCGAACTTCCCCACTATGATGCTAATACCATCCATACACACATATCCCTATGCATATATAGATATAGATTTGTCATCACTGCCTGATGCATGATTAATATTAAGCATTAGTCATAGGCACATCCAAAGACCAAAGCACACATGAAAAACATAAGATGATATAGATTCAACTCATAAGATTCATACAACCCTAGAAAAAGATGTTTAAGAAAACAACATGAATAAAGGATGCAAAATATTGCAAATTAGAAAACAAATATCCATGTCTAGATATAAAGGAGAGATGAATCTATGATAAAACAAATAAGAACGTCTTCTCCCTTTTTTGTAGAGCTTCTCCCTCTAATTTGGCCTTCGGACCTACCAGATCGCCGCCTTGGAGCCGTAACCGCCGCCAAGACAAAGGATGAAAAAACCTAAAAACATGCTTGTTTGTTTTTACAGAACTCTGATGAAATGCCGCGACGTTCGAAACAAACGTCGCTGTGTTCATGAAAGACTGGGAGTTCTACTAATCGCTCCGATAATAAATTTACGTCATGACACTCATAATGAACGTCACGACATTCTTCGTTTCTAGTTGCTTCCTCCGGTAGATTGTCCTCTTGTTCCTCCGTGAGCCTTCACTCCATGAAGGGTGTCACCTGATACATAAAATTCACTTGATTCAACACCTATAAACATAAAACATATGGAAAATATGTGCGAATCAAGTGTGGCAACCAATATAGGCAATTGATAAATATAAGAACAAAAAGCATATAATTTTCTCTCAAAACTCCACATTTTGGTCCTAGAACATGGAACATACGCCTAATAATATAGCTCTCTTATGAGAGCTAACAAGGCCTATGTGAGCAAGATATTGTAGCACTCTTTCAATTGCGTGATATTTATTGATATACCTACCACATTCACTTAGTTGCTTAATAATAAGTCCTCTTTGTATAGGAACACTTTCCAACCTAACTAGTCAACCTTCTATCAAAAAGACTAAATTCAATGTATGTTTAACGGTGAGAAAGAAAGAGGATTATGTGTTCTATTTATTTGTGGTTAAACTCATTGAAGATATTAAAGGAAAATTAGAATGAGACAAGAGGAAAGCCATTATATTGCTGGAATTCATACACACGAAAACGTTGAGGTGACTTTTTGGAGGAGGGCTTCTTATGATGATCAAGCATTATGAAATGCATTCTCGTTGATGAAGGTTTTATTGCTCCCCATCATAATTAATGATAACTAACAACTCCTCGCCCTAGATAAGAAGCTAAAGTCCAACCTTCACTATTCCTCAATCTCTTATAGGGTCACATATGAGGATAATGCAAGGGAAATGGTATGCACCTAAAATTATACAATTTTGAACATTTATTTGTTCTTTGTTTAGAATTTTAGAATTAATTGCATCCCTACATAATGTGGGATTTGATTGATATCTCTCAAAAGTACTCCTATTCATGGAATCACAGAAATGAAAAGTATGCAAAGAGGTGGCCATAAAATGAGTCTAGAACCTATGATTCCACAATATTTATCAAGCACTTTATAATAGAGTATATCATAAACTACAAGAAGATGGTGCCATCCAAGTAGGAAATCCCAACTACTAGGCTCCGCTAAGCATTTAAGATTATTGTAGACAACTTGACACAGGATAGTATAATTATTTTATTTTTTATTTTATTTTTATTTTTTGTATATGAATAGATTTTTTCTATTCTAAGCGTAAATATATTTATACACAATACCTTTGTGCATAGGTTTTAATAAAGAACTTATACAAAGTGAACAATTAACAATCAATGGATATAAGTATTGATGAGTGTTGCTAGCCTGCAAGTGCATGGGGTCGCTCAAGTAGTAAAGTACCCTAAGGCTACGGTAGTCGAATCCACAGGGATTAGCACTAGTACTCACTAGCACTCTATTATCTAGCCTGGAAAAGATGGTTGATGAATTGTTCTTACCTAAAACCTAATCAAACTAAACTATAGTGACAGTTGGCAAGTTGGGATTTATCAATCAGAAGGGCATGGCACATCGGATCACTATCCCTCTAAGAATCCCTTATGATCAATCCTCTAATATTAGTTTCTTGATTTATCTATTCCTTGACCGTGAAGAACCCTAATTTAGTGTCGCGCCTTGACCCGGATTCCAGGCCCCGAGCGCGTGTACAGATCGACCGTACCCGAGTAGAGTCGAGCTCTACTCGAATACAAGGCCTAAGAGTGACTTAGCAGATAACAGATAACAATAAAACATGAACAAGTCAAGAGGAATAAAATCATAAGGGTCCACAAGCCCTACATAAGACCTATAAGCAAATGTCTCACACAACAAACAAGAGAGATCCCCAAACCTCAGCATATACCTTGATCCCTGTCAGCCTCCTCCTCTGCACAAGTCCTCTACGCCTCGGCATCTTAAAAAGAGAAGAAGAGCAAGGGCATGAGCTTTCGAATGGAAAGCCCAGTAAGTACCCCCTGCGGGGATCACAATGACACGATATAACACTATGTCAAATAGTGGGATCACATCCCTAAGAAATGTAACTCTAGGAGTCTACCACAAGCAAATCAACGGTACGACCCCTAACTACAGGAGCCCTCAAGCTCTGTGTTGAGTTTCAAAGAAAGCTCAAAGATCACCCTCGGTCAACGTATCCAGCTAATCACTGCAAACACGACCCCTTGGTCGTTCGACCCTCCGGTGTTAAGTCGGTAGTACTACCTCTCGTACGTGTCGACACGGCCAGCGTACCATTCCCACTGACGGGTAGGATAACTAGAGTATCATCCCTCCGGCGTGGCAAGCAGAAACGCTAGGGTGTCCCGTTCCTGAACGTTTTCCTAACGGAGCCCCCACGCTCCATTGAGTCCAGGCAGTGGACCCACAACAAATCAGGGATATCAACATTCCCAAAACAATCAAACATGCTCAACAGGAATGAAACCAAAAAAAAGAAAGCATGTATGAACTCAATAAAGCAACCATGATAATAGCAAATCCAAGAAAACTCTGAAGAGTGGGTACAAGGCAAGTGTACTTACCTTTTACAAGAACTGAAAACCTCCCTAGCCTCTTCCTGACGTGTCTCTAATTCTCCACGACAGTATCTAATAATAGAGTCTACTATAAGTATCAGAAGCATTAACAAGTTAACATTTCTACATGTACTAGCACTGTTCTCTCTCTCTTGCTTAGCTTTTCACATTCACTTGGTCCTTAACTTTAACTCGTTTAGCTTAGACTTATTGTCCCCTTTTTGCAGCCCACTTGTTGAGATTAAAACCTCATTTGACCAAGTATAAACACTACTAATTTGAGCTCATCCAGTTAAGCCCATTAGGCTTTTAGGTCTTTATCTGGTCCAACTCTATTTAGTTTAAAAGAACCTAGCTCTATCACGTAGCTAGCCATGTCCTAGTGCTTAAGGCCCACTTAAAGGGTTTGGGTGGTCTTGGGTTCGATTCCCACCCCCTACAACCTTTTTTTCAATTTACTATTTTAGTATACCTATTACTATTATTACTATTTTTTTTTAACCTGGTTTAACCCAACCTGGTTTACTGAACCATTTTTCCTTGGACCCAACCCATGGACCAAATCACTTACTTAACCCCCCTTAAGTTGCTTGAACCCAATTAATTTACTTTCCAACTTTAGACCCAATTAGATCCATTACCAACTTATTAGAATTAGGTCACCTTAACCTAATTTATTTGACCAATTAACCAATTAGCTCAATTCATGGATTGGACTCAACCCATTTACTTTACTTAACCAAATTCCATTGTCTAACTTAAACAAAATTAATTAAATTTTACTTACTATATTTGGATCAATTTAACTAATGGACTAACCTTAGTCAAGTAAATAAATTAACCCTTTAATCAAAACTAAAGTGTCTGATTTATCTAACAAATGAATTAATTATTTAATTAATTCATTAATCCCTTTTTTTTCATTCTCTCTCCCTGCCTTCTTCTTCCTCACGGCCGAGCCTAGCTGGTGTTCCACTCCCTCACTTTGAGGTCCATTCTTGGAAGCGGCGGTCTGAGAGCTTCCTTTCGGTGAGGAGGGTTCTTTCTTGATCTGCGACTCCAAATTCCTCTCCTTGGAGTCCCACCATGCTCGGCCGAGACCCCTTCTCCGGCGAACTCAAACATAATCTATATGCACTAATCCAAGCCCTTCTTTAAAATTGTAAAACCCACCCCGAAATTAATAAAGATTTTTATTTACCGGAAATTTTAAATGACAATTCAATATGATGAGCAGTGAAGTTTTGGGAAAAATTACATGTCTGAATAATCCAGATTAATTAAACGTTAATTAATCGAAATAAGTCAGTTGTTAATAAATCCAGAGTAATTATATGTTAGTTAATTCGGATTAATTATCAAGAAGAGAAAATGAATAAATATTCAAATCCGGGAAAAGTGGATGCGGTGGGTGAGACAACCCGTGATGCCACTGATACTCCGTGACGAAGGATTTGACCGAAGCCGTTATTCTCCGGATGCAGTGCGACGAGAGACCGATCCCGTGATTTTACAGTACACCCGTGCCATGGGACTACGGACCCGAGATTCGCGGATCTGGGCTGTACACTAGGACGGGAGAATCAAACAGTGGACCCCAGAGATGAATTCACCCGTGACTGAACAGTAGGCATGTGAAACGATAGTGACAAGGTATTCTAATTTAAGGAATAGTAAACATATGAAGCAATAGTGAAAATTAATCTCATCCTTTATAACATGTCATCACATAAGAGAGAGAGAAAGAAGAAACTCTCTCTCTCCCTCCCTCTCCCTTTTCACCTGAGATCTAGATCTCAAACACCTTAAGCTTCGCGTCGGCCCCATTTCGGCTCAGGCCCCTCGCCCGCCAAACCCGCGCGCAGCGTGAGCCGCACAAAGCAGCGGCCAGCGACAGGGCAGCAGCGCTGCGACAACGCCAGGGCAGCAGCGGCTACGCAAGGCGTCCCAGCGGCCGGTGGCGCCCTGCGCGCCTGTCCTCCCCGCTGCCGCCGTCAGCGCCAGCCCTTACCCGCGCCCTCCACCCGTCCGAGCTCCCCATCGCCGGCTCCTGCAGCGCGCCCAGCCTCCCGTCCGGCGAGCGCGGGCCTGCCCAACAGCGCTCCAGCGCTGCAGCGCCAGCGTGCCCGTGCGCCACATCGCGCCCTGCGCAGCGACCAGCCCCGCCAGCGCCCTCAGCGCGTCCAGGCACCCCTGGCGCCAGATCACGTGGGCCTCTGACCCGTCGGCACCCACGCGTACATCCTCGCTGATCGGCGACGACGATGAACACCTAACCTTAATTTGGAGGGGGAGGAACCTAATTAATGAATGAATTAAACCTATGGTCGCATTAATGGTTATTAGAGGGTAAATTGGTGGAAATCCAAGTGTATTGGATGTTATTGTGTGAATGTTTGTAGATTATCTGGAGTCGATAATCAAGGGAGGTGCTGTCCGATTTTCGTTCAAAATCGGTTCTAGGCTGCCCCTTCAGGGTACAGTACGGGACAGCAATGATACTCCAATCAACACGATTAGCATGTCGTTAGAAAGGGGGGAAAGAGTACTTTCTAATGAGAGCTAAATCGGGGAAATCCGACTTGCGGATTGAAAGTTATTGGCAGTTCTCGGTGACTGCGCGCTAGAGTAAAAATACGGAGTTTGGTAGGGGCCTAGTGTGCCCACTTAAACCATTTAATTATGCATGATTGTGAACATCAAGTGTAATTAACTAGAGTGTATGCTATTTACTAGATCCTGACCCGGACGCGTGAGACGCGACGAGGATTAGGGGATTTCTCTCCAGATCAGGTAGGCTCTCGCACGGGAGGTTTGTGAGTATTCCTTCCTCCTACCCCACTTTGATTTTTGTACTCTTATTTCCTCGAGAGGTTCCCAACATATATTTGAGATGGTTTTCCTCATATGTGTTGGTTTTATATCTCGAGGGGATTGTTGTTATCATTCTTCTTCTTATGCGTATTTGAGTAGAGTTTACTTCTTAAATACGTATTGACTCCCGATCTCGATGAGATCACCGACCATTGTATATTCAGGATGTTGCTGCCTTGGATATATATATATATATATATTTATACCTGTTGTTAGGTAGTAGTACTATCAATCTCTTACTTTCAGGCATGATACATCGGACGGAGACCCTGGCAGAGGGTGTATAATATCTGGCCATCAGGCCCCGGTAGAGGGCGTATAATATCTAGCCACGAGCACTTGATGCTCTATCGGACAGAGACCCTGGCAGAGGGTGTATAATATCTGGCCATTTGGCTCAGTCAGAGAGCGGAATTATCTTACCATGTGCATATGTATGCTATAGCTTAGTCCGGCTTAGGCCGAAGACGATACCGATGGTGTCGTAGATGTCGTAGACATCTTAGTATCACATATGCCAGAGATTGAGTACATCTGTGGATTTTATCCGCATTCCAGCTACTTATTGATTATTTGTGATTGTGTTTCACTTGCTTATTTGCTCTTGGCTTACTTTATTCCGTTCCTTGTTTATGGCCTTCGCCTATTTTATTGTTTATGCGACCCTACTGGGCCTATTCTTTAGGCTCATGCACTTGATTCATGTATTACTCAGGTTCGGACGAGGAGGAGTAGGATCGAGCTTAGGCGGGGATATACCGAGTTGCTGACTCGGCTACTTCTATTTGTCTTGAGGTCTGCGTACCTCTTTTATTCTGTGTGAGACTTGTAATTTAGATTTCTTTGTTGTATGGATTTCTAGGGGTGACTGGACTGGATCCTAGTCTTGGGTTGTGTAAACCCGATATTGTACTGTATGGAGTTGTACGAACTCCCTTCATCTTTTAGCTATGATTCCGCTGTTATTATTAACTCTGAATACTTATTGTATAAGAGTTCTTAAGGCCTTGCGCCTGAATGGGGACTAGTCCCTGTTTGGGTGCGGCCGGTTGTCTACGTGCCTGGGCCGTGGTTCGGGGAGTGACAAAAAGAGTGGAAACGGGAGGGAAGAGTTTACCAGAGACGATGGTCGGCTCCAAGCTTCACTCGAAGGTCCTCCGGTGCATGTTGGGAAACCCTGTCTTTCCGGCGAGCTCGGTCGCTACACCAGTACACTGTAAACCTCTCCCTCTTCTTCCACCGTCTTGGCCTTCTCCTTCGCCCGTAGACTACGGTGGTGGTCGCGAAACTACGGGTTGCTCCCTTCTCTGGTCACCGGCGTCGGATACTATCTTTGAGTGTACTCTCAATTCCTTTGTGCCTTTGCATGGAGCGGAGGCCACTAGCTTTATAGGCGAGGGGAGACAAGATGATGGGACCGTTCGCAGGACAACGTCGCTGGCCGTGACCGGTCTCCCCACGCGTAACGGCCGGAAACGCGCGGCGGCGCTCTCGGGCGTTTCAGAGAGAGGGAGGCCATTGCCTCATGCTTGGTTCTCTGGATGGATGGTAGCGATCACCTGATCATTATCTAACGACCCCGATTAGTTCAATTCGTCTCGGATCGAACACTCATATGATCAATGGCCGAGATTGTCTGGAGACTGGACGATAAGATCTTAAGCTCCTGCCTCTAATCAAACACCCACTTAGATAAACGATCATCAGATCGCCACGTGGCTCAGAGGATTCACTCTATCTTTCCTCACGATAAACACTTACCCAGATGAGGGTTCCTAAGAGCGCCACGTGGCTTCACTCATTTCTTAATAATGCCTCGCGATCAGCAACCCTTTGAGATCTTTTAATCTCCGCTGTCCCTTCCTTTATATAAGGGTTTTCTCTGGACTTTTTACCAAGAAGTCCCTCAAATTATTTATACTACATCCAGGTCCTTTCTCTGTGAGAGAGGGCAATTTCTTTTAGGTCCTCATCATTTTTGGAAATTACCAAAAGGTCCCCAATGCCCCTAATTAACCCTAATTAGGGTTTTATTCTTTTAAATTTCCATTTCCCCACTTAATCAAACCATTTAATTACTCGGTGAATTTATTAAATTAATAAATTAATTAAAGAAAATTTAAACATATTTTTTTTCCTAAAAATCTTGGATTTTACATTTAGTTTTGTCTCGATCCCTCGGCAACCAAACCTTAGCCGCATGGAGGCTACTCGACGTACGACTGCATTATTACTAGTGTTCTATGGTTCTTGCTAAACAATTCTGATAGTATGCCAGAACTTTTGTACTAACAAACCATATTAAGCATACATAGACAATTCTCAGAGATAAATAAAGAAGAAACTAATTTTAAAGAGAAAGATTCACAAGTTCATCTAAAACTTCAAGGACCCGAGGCACCACAAGGGGTTTAGCTTCTCATACTAATGAAAGACATCACAATAAGGAAGAAAACATAAGAAGCATAGACTCCTTGGTATGATGCTTCCTCCATCTTCGGCTTCTCCCCGAAACCCTAGCTATTGATTCCTGGATACGCCAAAAAAATCCTATCAAAAGTAGAATCGACGGCCTTTTATATGTTTCAGACTTTACGCCACACGCCCGTGTCATCTGTCACACGACCATGTCTTCAACAATCTGAGTGCGCTTCTTTACTGATTTCGATTTGAATTCACATGCCCATGGACACCCCGATGTGAGTGGGTATGTCATGCTTTGTTTTGGTACTTCTTGCTTCGAATTTCTCCAGGATTTGCTTTTTTTTCTCCAAGGTGCTGAAATATCCGCCCAATTTACACAAAACACACAACATCACACAAAAGTGAGAAATGCTAAAATGGATGCAAAAGTGCATGGAAATATGGTAAGAAAATATGTATTATTATGCACTCATCAAGTATCTAATCTAGCAATACAATATTATTGATTTTCTGTTGTGACATCGATGTTACATCAGCCACAATGTAGTGGTCTGATGTCGACATCGACGTTACACCTGCCACAATGTAGTGATCTGATGTCAAATGTTCGAGATTCTGTCCGTTCTAGTCGAGGACACCCAGGACCTCTTCATCTTTATCAAAGGACACTTTTGAAGTTGACAGGAGTTGTTCATAAATTTGTGATTTTCTAGTATTGGCAGGCCTTGTATGTGTCCATTGTGAAGTAATAGTCAATAAATCGATGGATATTAGTGTCCATCTATGTAATCACCACAAATGTTTGTTTGTAAGGGAGACCATAAACTTGGCATCTTCTATAAAAGCATGTTCTTTCTTTGAGGTTTACATAATTAGGTTGATTGTAAATCACCTCAAAACAAGTTCAATTTGATTACCCAACTTGCAAGAATATGCTTTCCTTGATCAATTCTTGGAACTTTTATATATAACTAGCTATAGATGTGTTTTCCAATGTTTGCAGTGTTCCAAATGATCTTACATAAGTATCATCATTTTATATCTGTGTGAGAGTGAATGGATGTTCATCAAGATGACAAAAATAGACAGAAGAGGAGTACACTTGGAGAGTGTAAAACTAAAAAAAAGTTTAGGATTCTAAACACCTAACAATATGTAGTAAACAATAAAACTACACAAACACCTATGCAATATGATATGGGGAAAAATGGTGACACATGACCATCCTAGATGATTCCATGTGTCCTTTGAAGATGATGACATGTGTCTCTCTTGGTGCTGATATTTAGTTGATCTTTGCTCTTGAGTCTGGACTGGAAACAATGAATCTTAGATATTATATGGATGAACTAGTTGCATGGCGATGAGAGGATGATGCCCAGGTTCCAAGTGGGCAGGTCAACTCAGTACAAATCTCAAGGTCTCAAGATAAAGACCAAGAGGAATGGATAAAAGACAGGGGAAGAGAGAGTTCTGAGGACCAGGGAGACGACCCTCATTCTGGCGGTCGGATCTCATGCTCTCTCTCAAACAACCAGGGAAAAACTCTCATGCTCCCTCTTGCTCCAGATGGACCTCCCAAGCCCTCCAAACTTCAAGCCCTCTGGATAGAAAAGAAACCTCTCCAAGGTTCCAAGGACGCTAGGCCGATAAAGCTCCTCCATGATCTCAGACTTCCTCTCTGGTGGGCTTTGACTAGCTAGGCCCTCAATTCCATGGCAATAATCTTACTCTCTCTCTCACCGGCAAGCTTGCGCTATCTTATACTCTCTCGCCGGCAAGCTCGCACTCTCTTACTCTCTCCATTCCGGCAAACTTCTTTCCCCTTCTCTCCGGCGGGCTTTCATGTGCCTTCTTTGACACGTTCTGAGATGAACACTATGGTGCTAAAACACATTACTACCCTTCAATGTTCATCTTCTCATATTTCTTGGGTGTTCATAGTTGGCGGAATTGAACATGGGCTGCTCTGAGAGTGACAAGCTACGGTAGGGCTTGGAGACCCTCTCCAGCTCCTAGCACCACCTCTATGATCTTAGCAATAGTGGAAAGCTCAGTGCCCTTCTGCTTGGAACCCATAATCTTGCTGAGCCACCACCTGCAAGTATTGAAGGTCCATACTTGCCCACTTTGGGTTTGCCATTTCACAATATGAATGGAGACGTAATCACATTGATAGACATTTTCTCTAGACCACATGATGTTAACATGGAAACTTTGATTATTATGCTTGATGGGATTATTATGCTTGATTTATGGCAACAACAAGTGTGACAGAGTTGATAGATGTACTCCTCTCTAATTGTATCTTGAAGTCTTGTACTCAACCGCTATATAGAGGATTTGCTCCCGCATTTGGGGCTCGTGGTTTTTCTCCAGATTTACGGGGTTTTCCACGTACGTCGAGTCTTCTTTTATTTCTATCTTGGATGATTTATTCTTCTTCTATGATTTTAGTCCCTCAAATATAAATTTTTGACCGTTAGACTAGATCAGTGTCGTTCCCCTGGTGATATCGATTTATACCCGTGACATAATACATATGGACAAAGTTGAGCAACGAGTCTAAATACTAAACACCCAGGCATAAGAAGTAAAAAGTAAAGTATAAATCATACATAAACACCTTATACCATCAACTATGTTTGTAACTAGTAACTTCATGCTTCAAATATCCAAACATTGAGAGATTTAGCAACGTTAGAGTTTATCTCGCCCCATCTAGCTCCATTGAATAAATAGTTACATCAGTGTTCTCTAAGTTTTTTTGGTGTAACTAATTAAATGCCTATTCAACGCTTAAGACAACTCATCCATGGTGTCATTATATTCTTTGCTAGGGCAAGAAAACACAATCTTCTTCAAAAAGCTCATTCACTTATTTTTTTTATTACTTTCCCAAGGCTAGCATTAACTTTGTGAAAGTTTGTCTTCAAATAATATACGGAATCAACATCCAACAAGCCTAGGAATACACCTATGAAGGTGCGGATAAGCCCTTTCAATCTATTTGAGTTGAAAGACCTATGTTGGGGCTGAAAGCCGGTTTTCCTCGGGATCAGATCCGATTCAGATCAACGGTTGAGATTTGTATTTGATTTGGTGCAGACTCTTACAATTGATGATGGAGAGTGATTTTGCTCTTCTGGATCGCAGGAGAAAAACTGCACGGGAGAAGAAAATCGATTGGAGTGGGCCTTTTGCCCGGATTCAACTCTAACGGTCAAGTTAGTGGAGTATTTTGGAGAGAAAAGAAGAGAGTTCTTGTGTCCAATCTTTCTTATCTTTGGATTTTTCACCTTCCTTCCTTATATAGGGCCTTTAAGGCGGTGGGTAATATCTTTCTCACTGGTAGGGCAAGTGGGGGGAGGGGAATTTATGGGAGCAAGTGGGATGGTTGTTTTTCAACTGATGTCCCATCTGGTGTCAAGGGGAGTTAAGCGTTTAGTCTTCTAAACTAGATCTTTTGCTCGGAAAAGATTTGTCATGTACTTTATTCCCTTGTCATTAATGTTTTAGATCTGCTTTTGTATTTCTGTCCAAGGGGAAGGGTTTCAATCAAGTTTTGAGGTTGGTTATATAGAGGGCTGAGATGGTGACAGAGGTCTTGCCCAGATTAAGACGGGTGGATGTCAGGGATTCTGCCAAGTGGCAGTTTTAGATTCTAAACCTCTTATATGGGATTGATGACACGTGTCATGCTGGATATGACCATATCATTAGTCCCCCCACCCAAGTATGCTTGTGTTTGAGTCCAAGTGATAAATGAACTGGGGTTGGTTTTTGGTCTACTCAAGGACAAGCATTAGGTTTGCCGCGAATCTTCCTTATACTAATGTCAACGTCTATTTGCCTAGTCTATGAATTTAGGCGCTAGTTCCGGGGAGGAGCTTAATCATGGTGTTATGGTACTGAATAAACACCTGTTGGCCTTAGCTGGAGGCCTGTGTGGTCTTGTTGTTGTATTCAGTCGAGGTCTAGATGTTTTTCAATTTTATTTCTGTAATAATCTTAGCTAGGATAAAACGATGTCTATATATATATGTTGTTTATGGATTGAGGATGATTCGTCGGTCTCTCTTTTTGGTTTTTGAGATGGCTTTTCCTCCTCGTTTGTCTTTCCTTAAGGCATTTCTTCCTAGTGTTTTCGTCCATTTTTTGAGAATTCCTATCACCTTTTATGAAGATTTGGGAGCGCTCGGATCAAGAGTGGTGGATCTTATAGGTCTGAACGATTGTGTATGGAATGTCTTGCTCGACATGGAAGGAGATATAGACGAAATGCGGTTTGCTGAGGGATGGTGGAACTTTCATACTAACCATTCCTTAAGTGCGAGAGATTTTTTGATTTTTACTTAACTTGGGGACATAAACTTCGAAGTAGAAATCTTTGGGATGGATTTCTGTCGGAAGGTAGTGAACCCTGATGTCCGTCCTCGGGGTTGGGTGGAAGCTCCTAGTGATAGTGAGGGTAGCGCAGATAGTGGGGGCCCTAGTGTTACTTCCGGGTCCTCTGTGGGGTCGGTTTAGGTTCAAGAGGTGTGAACTCTTTGTGTATACTTAAGATCCTTCGTTTCATTTTTTTTGTTAGTTTGTATAATAGTCTATGATTAATAATCACTTCCTAAATAAAAACAGAGGTTGGATGTTATTTTGCTTATTTATGTATTTTTTGCTAAATCGAGGTACCTTAAATGTCTTTCTTGAGAAATGTGTGGTCATTACCTTTATTCAAGGAGTTGTAGGTAGTTTTCAAGGGACTGAGGGTTTTTTTGAGACATCGTTTTCATGAGTGATTTTATGGGGGAACGGGTCGCTTTTATCCGGGGCGTCATAAAAGTTCCCGAGGAGTCTCTAGGGCTTCAAAGGTATTGTGTTTATAAAAGGGGTCTGGGAAGGTTAAATATTTTTTGTCTTCTTTGTGCCAAAAAATAGGATTCTATGGTGTATCCTTCTTTCTATAGATTATTTGGTTTGAGGGGTCTTATCGACCGACTAAAAATTCCCTCGACATTTCACGGAATTCTGAGTCAAGTGGTGACTGGGAACATGGTTTTGGAGGGTCCTAGTGGGCATGTATGGACCATCTCTTTGGTTAGGAAAGAGGTTCTAGGGGAAATGTGGTTTGAAAATGGATGGCAGGACTTTTTGGTTGACCATCACATGGAGGTGGGGGACCTCATGGTTTTTGAGTATACTGGAGGCATTCATTTCCAAGTGATCATTTTTGGAAGAAACAAATGTCTGAAGGAATGGGCTTTTTTTGCTCACCCTTTTCATCCGGCAGTCGTTTTTAGTGATGATGGCAGCAGTGAGGAGGAAGAAGATGGATCGGACGAATCTTTGGGCTAGGACGATTTTTATGTCTTCTTTGTGTTTTTTATAAGTGGTCATTTGGTGACCTTTTCAGTCCTAATCGTGTATATGACTAGTCTCAATGTTCTCATCTTATTTTTCAATCGGTAAAATGATGGAAATCGTCCCTTTTATTTTCTCTTTATTACTTATTTTATTTTTTTTTTTGAAAAATGGGCGAGGTTTTGATCCTAAGTCAAGGGAAATAATTGATTCATAAGTCTTGTCTTTGATGCTATTCCGCATTTATATTGAGGAGTGGCGCGGCGCCTGCTGGTTAATGTGATGATGGGCACGATAACCTATTCTCTTCGTGTCAGACATTTGGTAAGCCGTCGCCTAGGGAGGAGATCTTGGTCGTTCCTACGAAATTAATTACTTTTGTTTCGACGGTTTGATTTGGAGTGACGTTTGCTTAGACGGTTCGATTTGAAGGATAGTTGCTTTAACGGTTCCATTTGGGGGATATTTATTTGATCTGACGGTTGATGTCTTATCTTTTGGTTTTTTAAACAGGGATTGAGGATTTATTTCATTTTGAATCCACGCGATTTTCTCTCTAGCGCCTCCAGTATTCTCTACTTCTCCGGTGATCCCCTGGTTGGCGCGTTCTTTGCTTGTTGAAGCTTTCTATTAAGGTAATGGAGATTGATCCTATGGATTCTAGGGCTCTTGGTTCTTCTGGTTCTTCTTTTGATTCTTTTGCTTCTTTGTCGTCTCCATCTCCTTCTGATTCCACTTTGTCCCTTCCTGTTCTTGTCCAAAGTGAACCCAGGGGTCCGCCGTTTCAGGGCTTGAGAGTCCATTCAGTTCAGGTCTGATGCTTTTTTAAGCATCCTTAAGAAGGATGATATAGGTTGTTTAGTGGATAGTTATCAAATTGACTTATCTTTCTTCTCGGTTAGAGAACCCTGTTCTGGGGAGCGAGCTAATTCACCTAGGGAGGGTGAAATAGCTATCTATCAGGATGCTTTGTCAGGGGGGTCTTAGGCTCCCGTTTCCAAATATTTTTAAGGAGATCCTAGATTATTATTAGCTATGCCCCTCTCAGTTGACTCTGAATTCGTGAAGATTGCTTTGTGGTTTTGTTATCATTCTTAATAATTATTGTGTAAAACTGATCGTGCGTTGGTTTCGTCTTTTGTTCAGTTTGTATCCTGAGCCCAATACCGACTGATATTTCTTCTTGGCTTGTTCTAAGAAGAAGTTCTTGGTTAAGGTTCCCTCTTGCATCAAGTGGTGGAAGAGTAAATTCTTTTTTGTAAAATGCAAATCTAGGTGGGATGTCTGGACCAAATGGGAAGTTCCTTGGATAGACAATGCTTGTGACGAGGGGATGACGGATGACGAGAAGCCTAGGTTTGAAATGTTTAAGGGAGTTTCTGGGGTTTCCATGGATACCTATCTGACAACGGAAAACCTTCAGAAATGTCGCTTGTCTTTAGCTACTGGTAGCATTCGCTTATATCTATGTTCTGTGAGTTTTTTGAGTTTTGGTCCTAACGAGTTATTGGCATTCTTGTTTCATAGGTGAATCAATGGGAGATTTGGATCTTGCGGAGGGTCTCCTTGCAGATCTTGAAGGCATTGTCCAAGTTCCTTTGGCTCGGGGGAGGAGAAAGAAAGAGGGGCCGTCTGGGAAGGAGAAAAAAGGGGAAAGTACTTCCAAGGAAGAGAAGAAAAAGAGGAAAAAGGAGGGGAGGAAAGATGAGGGTCCTTCCGAGGCAAAGAGAGCCAGGAGTGATTCTGCCGCAGAGCTCCCCAAGAAGAAGAATGAGAAAAAGAAGGGTGGTTCCGAGGATGAATCGTGTCGGGGAACCAAAAAGAGCTAGGTGGATTTGCCAGGTCAGGGGGTCCCTTCGGATCTGCCGGTTCCGGTTCCTTCCTTTTCCGGGGGTTCTTCTTCCCAGGAGGATACTGGGGCTTTGAGCCAAGTTCTGCAGAAGCCGTTGCGCGCTGCGCGGGAAGCTCCGACGGAAGGGTTGCCTCCTCGTCCCTTAGAGTGTTCCGTTCTAGCAGTTGCTGTGTCGGGATCGATCGTTACTCCTCCCGCAGTTTTTGATGTTCCTAGGGAGGTAAAGCCGCGGTCCCTAGGTTTATTAGGAAAGGGACAATTTCGGGTTGATGACTCTACTTTGAGACAATTAGGAATTCTCTTTTTTTAGGGGGTGGTGGCAGAAGCAGAATTCCGAGACAAATTAGACCAAATATTTGCCATCAACCTTTCCCTACAAAAAGTTGGGGAGGCTCAGAAGGACCATTGAAAAGGGGTCTTCTTCGAATGACTTTCTTTTCCGGGATCATGTGGTCGTGGCGGAAATGTTAGAAGCCGTGCTGTCGTTAAATGTTATTAAACGGCTGGAGGAGGCTGGGAGAGAGTAGGTTACTATTCAACTTCTTAATTTTCGCTGCTACGATAAGAACAAAGTCTCTATTAAACCTTCATTTATTACTTTTTGTTTATCGACTCATTACTTATTTTCAATCGACCTAGACTGTTCATTGGGCGGATCGCGTTGGTTGCCTTCCACAGGAGGATGCTGCTTTTGTCAACACTTATTCTAAGGTGTTGGAAGAGAATGAGGGGGAAATCATCCGTCTAAATGCTAGGGTTTCTACTTTGGAAGCCCTGTTTGGTCAGCTTAAGGAGGAGAAGGAGAGGGCTGTTAAGGCGATTGATCCGGTTACTGGGGAGAAGAATGAGCTTCTAAAGAAATTAGCTTTGGTGGGAAAGGAGAAAGACTATCTTTTGGAGAAATCGTCTCTCTATCAGGATTCGCTCCGAGTCGTTGAAGCGAATGAAAAGAATCTTTAGGGCGCGGTGGTGGGTTTGGAAAAAGAGCTTAAGTCTTTTCAAGTGGAGAAAAGTAAAGTCTCTAAAGACTTGGAAATGTTAAGGGGGAAAGGGATGGTCTTGCGAAGAACTTGGCTTCGGAGAGAGAGGTTCTAAAATCAGCTCGGCAAGATATAAAGGATTTTGAAAATCAAGTAGCTGAGCTTCAGTTGGAAGTATTATGACTTAGGGAGGAGAGGAAAAATGAGGCGACTAAAATCTATTCAATCGTTCAGACTATCGCCCTTCACGATCTTGCTATGGACGCTCTATCTATGGGGCTTCCCTCTGTGTTGAAGATTTTTGTAAATTTAAGGGGTAAACGACAAAGCGTGAACGTTCCAGCTCGAAGAGAGAATCCTCTTCCAAGTGATCCGACCCGAAATAAAGACCCTCTTCCGGGTGAAGGCGCCGAAATGGCTGATGTGGGGGCTCCTAGTTCATCATAGTGTGTATCTTTTATTTATTTTTTAATTTGTATGTAGTCTTTTGTTCATGTTGTTATAGTTTTTTATATGTCATTGTCTTGTAATTTAACTTAAAGGCGTTGGAATGAGAAGCTCGAACCTTCATTTTTGGGGACGATTTATTTTTAGGTTTTTGGTCATAGTAACCTTTTGGTCATAGTGACCTTTTTAGGTTTTTAAAGGAGTTTCTCCAGTCGGGGTTCAGCTAGTTGTCCGATATGCCCATAATGCGCTCGTGACCTCTTCTACCCAACTAGTTCCATCTCTGAGAACTCGGGCCTTAAGTGTTTGGAGCAGGGTCCAATTTGTTACCTCTACTTGGCCGTTTGCTTGGGGGTGGGTTACTGAGGTGAGTCTGGATTCAATTCCTAGCTCGGAACAGAAACTTTTAAAGGCTCGATTGTCAAACTGTCGTCCGTTGTCGGTGATGAAGGCTACTGGGATTCCAAATCGACAAATGATTGTCCACCATAGAAATCCTTGGTAGGCTTTTTCTGTTATTATAGCCATGGGTTCTGCTTCTACCCACTTGGTGAAGTAATCGATTGCGACGAATAAAAACTTCTTTTGTCGAGTTGACGTGGGGAATGCACCCAGGAGATTTACCCCCCCAAAGGGCGAAAGGCCTAGGGCTTATAACCGGAGTAAGGAGCATTGGCGATCGTCGTTTGATTTTTGAGTGGCGTTGACACGCATCGCATTTCTGGACAAATTCCATTGCTTCTCGAGCTAGTGTTGGCCAGTAGTACCCTTGTCAAAGGACTTTGTGACTTAGGGCTTTGCCTCCTAGGTGATGTCCATCGATACCTTCATGGATTTCTCGTAGAACGTAATTGGCCTCTATCGGTCGCAAGCATCGCAGGAAGGGTTGCGTGTATGACTGTTTATATAGGCAACCATTTATAATCCCGTAACGGGCCGATTTGTTTGTGATCCATCGAGCCTCTTTTCTGTCGGTTGGGAGAAGCCAGCTTTGTAGGTAGTTTTTTGATAGGATCGATCTAGGATATTTCTTCTTCGATGTCTTGTATTTCCTCTTCTGGTTGATTTTCGATCGTCTTTTTGTTGATGTAATGAAGGTTGAAGGATTGACTTGTTTCTTCATTTAGTGAAGTGGTTTTTCTGGATAAGAGATCGGCTTCTTCATTCTAAGCCTTAGGGATTTTGATGATCTGGAAATGTGCGAAGCTGGGGATGATCTTTCGGATTATGTCTTTATATTTGATCATATTTTCTTCTTTAGCCTCGAATTCTCCCGTAGTGTGTCCGACGATAAGTTGTGAGTCAGAATAAGCATGTAGGTTTTGAATTCCGAGACCTCGGGCCAATTATAATCTTGCAATGAGGGCTTTGTATTTAGCCTCATTATTCGTTACTTTGAATTGAAATTTCAGAATTGTGGCAGTTTGCCACCCAAAGGGAGAGCGTAAGACCAATCCTGCTCCTGCTTTTTCTTCTGTAGATGATCCGTCTATGTGTAGGGTCCATTAGGGGATTCAAAATTATCTTTTCTCTGATTTTCCGTGGGTGTTTGTCCTTCGTCTTCCTGGGCGGTTAATTCCACGATGAAATCAACCAAGACTTGGGCTTTTATTGTGGTCCGTGGTTTGTGGTCAAATTCGATTTCTCCCAGCTCTATAACCCACTTAGCTAACCTTTCGAAGGTATTTGGCCGGTGGAGGACTTGCTTTAGAGGCTGATCGGTTAGAACAATAATTTTGTGGATCTCAAAATAAGGTCTCAGTCTTCTAGCTGAGGTGATGAGGGCGAAGGCCAACTTCTCGAGTGGGAGATATCTTGTTTCTGAGTCGCTAAGGACTTTGCTTGGTTAATAGATGGGTTTTTGAATTCCACCTTCTTCTTTCAAAAGAACTGCAATGACTGCTCAGGTGGTAGTGGATAGGTATATGTAGAGTTCCTCTCCGTTCTAGGGTTTGGCTAGTAGTAATGGTGACCGGAGATAGTCTTTCAGCTGTCTGAGGGCTTTTTCGCACCCTTCATTCCACTGCATTTTTGGCGCTTTCCGCAGTGCTTGAAAGAAGGGAAGGTTTTTCTCTTCAGCTTTTGAGATGAAGCGTCCGAGGGCCGCCAGGGCGACCATTAAGCCTTTGAATTTCTTTAAGGGTTTTTGGTGACCCCATTTAAAGAATGGCTTTGATTTTCTCTGGATTCGCTTCTATGCCTCTTGGGTCAGCATGAACCCTAAGAATTTTCACGAACGGACGCCGAATGCGCATTTACTTGTGTTTAAAAGGCTTCTTTGAGGTCAGCTAAGTGGTCCTCGGTTTTTTCGCTTTTTACTAGGATATCATCTACATAAGCTTCGACATTTCTCCCGATTTGTTTTTGGAAGACTTTATTTATCGGTCTTTGGAAGGTTGCTTCAGCGTTTTTCAGACCAAAGGGCATTACTTTGTAGCAATAAGTTCCTTTGTTGGTGATGAATGAAGTTTTTTCCTCATCAATTTCAACTATTTGGACCTGGTTGTAGTCTAAGAATGCATCTAGTAAACTTAACATCTCATGCCCTGTTGTGGAATCCACCAGGTCGTCAATCTAGGGCAAAAGGAAAGAGTCTTTGGGACAGACTTTATTTAAATCTGTAAAGTCAATACACATCCTCCATTTACCGGAGGTTTTTTTGACTAGGACTACATTGGCTAGCCATTTCGGGTAACTCACTTCTCGGATAAATCCTGCCTTTATGAGGTCGGCAACTTCTTCTTCTGCTGCTTTTTGCCTTTCCAGGGCAAAACTTCTTCGTTTTTGTTTTACTGGTTTGAAGGAGAGATTTACGTTGAGGTGATGTTTTGATGGTGTTTCGATCAACTCCTAGCATGTCATCGAGGACCAGGCGAAGAGGTCAAAATTTTTTTATAGAAGAGTCATGACCTCTTTCTGTTTTTCAGCTGATAGTTCTGCTCCAATTTGGACTATTCAATATGGTTTGGTTTTGTCCAAGGGGAGTGTGATCAGTACTTTAACTGGTGTTGGTCGATTATCTTCATTATTATTTTCTTCCGCAGCTCTGTGGACAGTCATCGTTTTTGAGGCCTTCCCTTTGTCTTGGTCTTTACCCTTGAGTGTGGAGATATAATACTGTCGGGCCAGCGGCTGATCTCTGCATAGTTCTCCACATCCATTTTCAGTCAAAAATTTCAACAAGAGGTGGTAGGTGGAGATTACCGCCCTTAGGCATTAAGGGTTGGCCGGCCAAGGATGACATTGTAACTGGATGCACAACGAACGACCAGGAAATTTGTGGTAACCGTGGACAATTTGGGTGGGCTTTCGACTGTAATTAGGAAGGTTATTATCCCCTCGTGTTGCACAACTCCTCTGGAAAATCCGACCAGACTAGATTTGATAGGCAGTAGGTTGTCTGCATCATACCTCATTCGTTCGAAGGCACTCCAGAATAAGACATCTATTGAACTCCCACTATCGATGAGAACTCTTCTCATCTCAAAATTGGAGACAGTGATGGCGATGACTAGAGCATCATCGTGAGGGTGGCGAACCCTTCTAGTTTCTTCGTCATAGAAGATGATGGGTGGTGCGGGCCGTAGTATCTTCAAAGTTTGTCTTTCTTCAGTAGCCCCAACCATTCGAGCGTAGATCTTTCGGGAGGACGTACTTTCTCCACCACATCCGGGCCCGCCACTGATATAACCTACAATTTCTCTTTCTGCTTCGTTGCACTTTGGAGGTGAACAATTATTTTCTTTTGGGTCTTGATGGATGTATTGTTCGAATCTACCTCGTCTGACAACATCTTCTATGGCATTTGTCAGGTGGGTGCATTCTTCTGCGTTGTGACCTCTGGCTCGATGAAAGTTGTAGTACTTCTTGCTTTTTTCCAGAGATCTGAATTCTTTATAGGCTCGGGCTATGTTAAGATCTTTTTGCCTTGAATCTACATTAGGATGTGGCTCGGGTTTGGTTGAGAGGGGTGTGGTGTTCATAGCTTACTATTTTTCCTGCCTTTGGGGGGTTTCGCGGCTGAAGGACATGCTGTCTGGGGCAAGGCGACGGTTCCAAACCTCTGTTGCCTTCCCTTCACGGCTCCTCCCGTCGAACTTCTCCCTTGTTTCTTTCAAGGGTGGGAGGGGTTTTTTTTTTTCATTTGTTCTTCTTTAGTCTTCCTCCGAGCCTCTTCTTCCCAACCTGCGTGGATCGGGTTAGAATTGATGTATTTCTGGGCATGGGTACGGAGATCAGGCATACTCTTCGACGGTTCTAACATGAGTGAGAAACGAAATGGAGAATCAAGGAGTCCCTCCATCAGAATGGTTACAGTCATCCAGGGGGTGAGGTCGGCAACGTTTGACGCCTCATCAGTGAATCAGTCAAGATACAATTTAAGGATCTCTCCTTTGCCCTGTTTGAATCGTATGAGTGTAGAGGGGGTTTCCTTCTGTTTGGAGTAGCTGGTAAAATGGGTGAGGAAAAGATCCGCCAGTACATGGAAAGAGGGGAATATGCTGGTAGGAAGGTCGACAAACCAATCTTGGTCTGCTCCTTCCAGTGTGGCCGGAAAGGCCCTTCACATGTGGGCGTCGGTTGTTCCGGAGAGGAGCTTTGTCGAGCAGAAATACTTCAAGTAGCCGGAGGGATCATTTTTGCCATCGTACATGGCCACAGGGGGTGGCCTGAAGCCGTCCGGAACATGCTCCTCTAGTATTTCACGAATGAAAGGAGAAATTACTTGGGGTGCATACCTCTCTAGTTCTTCTCTTCAGCGGGGTGGGGTATATCACGGGACTCGTCCGTCGTAAGATGTAGTGTATTGCTAGGTCCTTGAAGAGGCATGATTGCGTCGACGAACCGAGGGTGGTTCCGATAGAACCTCACTACAGCAAATGAGGTATTTCGCGTCGGTCAATTAGCGACGGTTTAACATAACCGCAGCTAAAATTTTCATTAGCGGCGGTTTTTGGGGCGGTTTAAAAAATCGCCTCTAATATATATCATTTTGTGACGGTTATTAGTAAAATCGCCGCTTTATTATATATAATAGCGACAGTTATACATATAACCGCCGCAAAATGATATACATTAGCGGCGATTTAATTGTAACCACCGCTAAATGACTCAATTTCTCCTTCGCGTACTCCGTGTACATTAGCGGCAGTTTAATTATAACCGCCGCTAAATGACTCAATTCCTCTCTCGCGTACTTTGTCTAATTGGCGCCTAAATTTCCCCCCTTTGTGAAAATCCCAACCCTAACTTCAAGTCCAGATTTTGCCTCTGAAACGACGATCTTGGGATCATTTTATTTTGATGTTATCTCGATCTTGGAAGGGTATCGATGGATTTGCTCGTGGTTTCCAGCTGCTCCCTCTTCTTTCTTTGATTAGGTGAGTTTTGGTCCTTATTTCTTTGTTTTCTAGCTGTTTTGTGGTTCATCTGGGGATTTATGGTTTTATAGAGGTGGATCTGTTTGATTTGGTGAGGAGGACTCCGTGTTAATTTGGAGAAGTATGATCATTGTTTTCCAACTCTTCTTCATGGTCAAATCTCTCCTTTTCTTCTTTTGTCTTTGTTTTTTTGAAGACAACGGTCCCCAGAACATTGGCGCGTAGTGTCTCTGTAATTAATTGTTGTTAAAATCGGCATGCCTTATTTTGGTGTTTATATGGCTTATTTTGGTGTTTATATATGTATATATAATCTTCTTCATCTTCTTTTAATCTGTATATTGTAGTGTGGGAGGTATTCTGGATTTTGATGTGGGTTATTGTTTTCGTCTATCCAGGCTTAGTGATTTCAACGATTATTGAGTTTTTGAAGTTGATCGGATTCGGGATTGCTGGATTTGGCCTTTTGGATGGACATCTCTTGATTATATTGGTGGTAGCTAGGGTTTTATAATTTAGTTTTTTTTAATGGAATTGTTTTTATCTATTTTGTAGATATCGTTCGTTTGAAGCGTTTTTAGGTTTGATGGTCTTTTAGGGTCTGTTTGCAGGTTATGCTTTGTGATTTAGGTTTTTGTGAATTATGATCTATTGTTTTGGTTTCTTTAATTGAGATCTATTGGTTGTGTCTTGGAACTGTTGATTTCTTAGGTTTTTGGGGTTTATTTTATTTTACTTTGTGTTGATAGGAGGTGCTAGTATTTATTTTATTTTTATTATTTATTTATTTATTTATTTTTCTGATGATGATAGGATTTATTCTTTTTGATGGGATTTCTTGACTGGGCTTTGGCACCTTGGGTTTTACTGTTGTGAATTGAAATATTCTTCCCTCTTGTCTTTGCTGATCTTGTGGATCTGAAGAGTTTGGCATTTTATAGGGATTTTGCTTCTCATGGTTTGCTGTTGGTTTGACAGTTGATGTTATTGATTATAGTTTTTCTTTTATTATAGTTGTGGTTTAGATATCTACTGTTCCAATTTAGGAAATTGTTCTCCTTTGTTCTTAGATTAATAAATGGCTTTGTAGTTTTTTCTTTGCATTAATTTTGATTATAATACTTTTTAACTTTGATTTGATTGGATACAGTTGAATTTTGCAACTGTTTTTGTTGCTAATGCAATTGTTAATATGTTTGTGGGTGCAATAGTTATTTGAAACGTTGTTGAACATTGTCTATAGGAGGTTGGTAGGTTCTATGATCAATATTATGGTATGAAATAGATTCTAATAAAAGTTTGATGTTGCAATATTACTTTTTTACAATGTTGGGAGATTCAAATTTGTCTCGTGTTTGCTTCTTTGTCGGCTTGTGATTACTATGGGACCTAATGTACTTTTTGTTGGTACAAGATGTTTCTTGTTGTAGGCTGTTTAAAATGACCCTGGTTTGTGATGCAGGAGGCTCAAGTCAAATGTTGGTCTCGGGTTGGAGGGTCAACGTAAAGACGGGAAGTTATCGAGTCAATTCCAAGATTGGGTCGGTTTTGGGTGTGTTTTGGTATTTTGGCCATAACTTTGGCTACCGATATCGGAATCGGGCGTTCGACCCGAATTTGGAAAGCTCTTTGTGGCACGCACGACATGGGAAATCATATTAGAGAGAATTTTAGTTATTTTTTCTATTTTTAGAAATATTTAATCCGCCGAATTAGGGTTTTAGGTCTTTTTTTAATTTTGGTAATATTTCATATGCCAAATTAGGATAGGATTTGAACTCAATTTGATCTCAGATTTTTAGGAGTTATCTAATTTGTTTAGAGTTTTAAATTTAGATAAATTTAGTTTTCAATAATTATTTGTCAATTTTAGCAAATTTAGATAAGATGATAGGGTTTCTAGGTTAGTCTTTGAAAGCTATTTAACCCGGCTTGTGGGTTGATTTATTATTATTGAGTTTTGAATAAAATTATTTTCCTAAATTTCAGAGTATTTTCTCTGGTTCTTTTGATTATTCGTTTGTTCTTCCTTGCGGTCCTTGGATACGGCTAGCCCGCGGGATAATCGCTACCCCTCCCGGCGTCAGTTGGTACCAGAGCTCATCATCTTCCGAGGAAGCGTCATCATCGACATTAATGACTGGTGGTCGTGGTCGTCGGGTTAGACAGGTTCCGATTGAGGAAGTCCAGTACCGTGACCTAAGCGCCCTTGAGGCGATGAATAAGGATCTACAAAGGCAAGTCGCGAAGTTAACCCAACGCTTGATGATCAAGGATTTGCAGAGGCAAGTCAAGAAATTATCAAAGTGTCTGGCGGCGATCGATTTTGATCGTGGTTGTCGTGGGCAGTTTCCGGCTGAGGAAGTCCAGTATTATTATCATAGCGATCAAAGTTTTGGCCAACCCATCTATGATGATGATGTGGAGGATGAGATCTCGCCCATCTTCAACGATGATGCGGAGGAGGAGATTTTGCCCATCTTCAACGATGATGTGGAGGAGGAGATCTCGCCCATATACGACGACTACGAGGAGGAAAATGGCGAGCCAGAGGAGCAGATTGGTGAGCCAATCTATGACGATGATGGGACTAGCGTTGTGTTGGTATCTCTATGGGAGGAAAACCCTCCTGGCCCGGTAACCAACACTACTAACCTAGTTTCTGTCTCTAGGGTTTTGATCGGGATCAAGCACGGAGATCCAAACCTACCAACAAAGGTACAGTCGAACTCGGGGTCGAGTTCTTTCCAACCCGAGGTGACTGATGCAGGGGCTCAAGTCAAATGTTGGTCCCGGGTTGGAGGGTCAACGTAAAGACGGGAAGTTATCGAGTCAATTCCAAGATTGGGTCGGTTTTGGGTGTGGTTCGGTATTTTGGCCATAACTTTGGCTATCGATATCAGAATTGGGCGTTCGACCCGAATTCGGACAGCTCTTTGCGGCGCGCACGACATGGGGACGTCATATTAGAGAGAATTTTAGTTATTTTTCTTTTTTTAGAAATATTTAATCCACCGAATTAGGGTTTTAGGTCTTTTTTTTAATTTTGGTAATATTTCATATGCCAAATTAGGATAAGATTTGAACTCGATTTGATCTCAGATTTTTAGGAGTTATCTGATTTTTTTAGAGTTTTAAATATAGATAAATTTAGTTTTTAATAATGATTTGTCAATTTTAGCAAATTTAGATAAGATGATACTGTTTCTAGGTTAGTCTTTGAAAGCTATTTAACCCGGCTTGTTGGTTGATTTTTTATTATTGAGTTTTGAATAAAATTATTTTCCTGAATTTCAAAGTATTTTCTGCGGTTCTTTTGATTCTTCGTTTGTTCTTCCTTGCGGTCCTTGGATCCGGCTAGCCCGCGGGATAATCGCTACCCCGCCCGGCGTCAGTTTGCATTAATATATGTAAAAGTGATGTTTAAGATTACAATTTTTATTTTTTATTTTTTACTTTTCTTTTATGTTAGGTAGTTTGGATAAATACTTGTTATATATTGCGGATAAAATTAGAGTTTTTGAATTTGAGTGGAATGTTTTTGTTTGGATAAACACACATTTATCAAATAAATTGATGGATATTTGTGAATAGAAATAGAGTCCTAATTGGAATCCAACTCTTCCTCTGTAAATTTACCAATATAGGTGCTTGAGGTGGAATCTAGCGTAAAAGCCTAACTCATAGGCAAAGCTAGAAGATTGAAGCTACTGTGATTGCTAGTGTTCTGTCAGGGGGTACTTTGGAGGCTGTGTTCTTGACGATTGTTTCTCAAGGTTTGTTTCTCATGGGGTGCTTTTTCTTTGGATTGGAGCTATTTTGTTTAATTATAGCTGTTAATCTTTGTGTTTTTATATATATCTCTAGGTTTTGTTTTCAGTTTCATGTGAAGTAGATCATTTAGATCAAGATTTCATATTGATTGTTTTGAAAAGTTCTGGACTTGGAAATAGAACAAGCCATCTCTCCTGCTTCTGATCAAAGATCTGTAAGTAATTGTTTTTCATATTTTTTTTTCTTTTGATTTCATGGGATTTTTTAATAAAGCATGAAGATTGTTGTGTGTTTGATTTGGTGGTTGCCCTAATTTTTTAATAAAGCCATCTCTCCTTTCTCAGTACTCCCAATTTGGAAAATAATTCACTCTATTTTTGTTGCTATTTGCCTGTTGCATGTGTCTTTCCTGCAAAATGATTCTATGAAATTCTGAAAGATTGATGTTATTGGATGTGGTTTAGTTATCAGAAGAATCAATCTGTTCTGGAGGATACCCTTATCTAGATCATTTGGGTAATGACTGAGATTTTATTAATTTCTGATGTAATTATTAACATTTCCTCAGAACCCATATGGTTTCCCACTTATCTTAAAACTATTCTTGAGAACTTTGGTTAAGGTGTGACAGGCGGTTAGGATTGCTTCCTCCCATAAGTTGTGTGGTTAATCTGAATGTCCTAACATATGATTGGACTCCCAAACTATTAACCGGTAATGCTCAACCTACTAATTTTATTTATAGCTATATGGAAGATTTCAATATTTTTAGAGAAAATAAGGAAGTCCTCTCTCAAGTTTATCTTCTTAATTGATTAAAACTCTTAAAGATTTTTGGCAACTGGGTTGCAAAGTGGACCTCTTTGGAATTTAATTTGCTCCAATATCCTTTTTCATCTAAAATTTTCTTTGTATTAATTGGTGTCATATTACGCAGCCTTAGTGCAAATATATTGTTGATTATTGTTGACCCTGCATTTGTAGCTGCCTTTAATCATGGTCCCTGTTTTGGCATCATTTCATGAAAGAGTATCTCTCATGGAAGGTAGATTTATTTGTCAAAATATGAGTGCAAACATGTTTGGTCACCCCCAATCAAATTGTCCTTGTAAAATAGACACTGTTAGTTTCAAAAGTTATGGATAATGGTGACCATATTTTTTATGCTGAAGCTCTGAATCTATAGCAATTCATTTAATGTTAATGGTTGCTATAATGTTCATGAAGCCTAATTGGCATTCCATCATAGAAATTGAGGACCATAAGGGGCACACATGGGCATATATCAATTGGTATAAAGTATTAAGAAGCTTCTCATAATGAAACAAAGAATTCTTTGATAGCATCAAATCATATCCTTTCATCTGAAAGTAAGAGAATAAGAGAATAAGGCGGATGCATTATGTGTTTATTAATGTTTTGCATACATATCCTTGAAGGCCATCACAAACTTCCTGCCATGTATGATCTTTGAAGAATACTGCCATGATGCTTGACACTAATCTGCGCAAAAGATTATCTTGATCACACCTTTGAAATAGTTTATTGTTGTTTCTATCTTGGTGGTTTACCAGTGAATCGGTGATACTGTCTAAATTTTTATATAAATTAATCCTGTATTTTACTTCAAGTTTTTCATTTACTTTTGAATGTTTAACTTCGTTGTAATCAATGTAAACCTGAACAGCTCACCAAAATTGTAAAACCAGGAATTACTTTTAATGTGGTGTTTTAAGGTGAGAGTTGTTTGGTAAGGTTCAATCGGTTTAATGTGGTGTGATAAAGGTATAAGACCATCCTTTACTCTCATCCATAAAACCTCACAAAATCGAGTATGTAACTCTAGCCCATTCTCACAAGTTTCATCTTGGTGAGACTTTATCTCCCCAGTTCAAAACAAGAGAATTGTATGATGACCTAAGTGTGATGCTTAATTGGGTCAGGTTTGGAAGGCATTGGTTTCAAAATATACTCATAATGGGGAATGGTATGAAGCTTTCAAACTCCAGTGCATGCACCTTGAGTATGTGAAACCCAATCCAGTATTAATGTAAATTTTGATGTATGATTGTGGTCAGTTGGGAGCTTTAAAGATGCCATTTCAACTACATGGTTTTTATTGAAGCATAAAGATATACACAATTTTTGTAGGGACGGGACAACCATAAGTAGATGAATGAATTAAAGTTTCATGTCTTTTCCTCCTTTTTTTGCAAAATAATGAAAAAGTGGACACGAAGCAACTGCACCCTCAAGCAACTCTTTAAAGTGAATCTTTGTTGCTGATAAAAGTTGCCAGGTATCTCTTATTTTCCTAGTTTAGGTATTCAGTTTCGCTTATGTATAGTATAGTATATTGAATTAATGGGTTTGCTAAACATGTTTGCTCTTTGATGAGGAATGCCAAAGAAAGAGTTTAATCAAGTTCAATTTCTGAAATAGCATGTTGCAATGCAGTAAATAATATTGTTATTAATTAGGATCTCTGAAGTTATACGGAGGCAAATAATATTTGTCAACATTTCGATCATTTGCTATTCTACTAGTGCCCATGACTTATATGGATTCTCATGTAATCGGGAATGTTTCCTAGTTTGTTTGTTTCTTTCTCTATTTGAAGTATGACTACAAATAATAATTATACTATTATCTCATTGTAACACCCATCTCGCTAATGAGACAGATGTCACACCAGCTGGGCCGGGAGTGCACCCAGCCCATAAGCTGTGCAAAAAAAACCTGAAGTCAAGAATCATGTACTCTGAATAAGGTTCATATGATAAAGCATACCCGATTACACACCGGGGGCATATTCAAATAAAAATCATAGTAGAGTACAACACACAGAGTTATGGGCAACTACGGCCCCAAATACAGCGGAAAGAACATAACTAAGGTTTAATACAACTTAATGAAATAAAACATAGGAACAGGCACGCCAGAGCCAGCTAGACCTCGATCCCTGTTCGAGACAGGAGCTACTATCACGATCCAAGTCTAGATCCTGTAATAGAAAAACAGCATAGAAAGGGACTGAGCTATACAAGCTCAGTGAGTATAGACTACTCCGCCAGGTATTATACATACCTCTCATCGGTACTAAATACTGGAACATAAATAATGCAAGTCTAAATCATGAAGATCAACATAGTCATCTTTAATCTAGAAAAGCATGATAATGCAATCAGGAATCCGAGTATAAACACATAAGCAATCTCATATCATATCAAGCATATAGTATGTCTGTATATGCGATGGCCTCATATCATACAAGCGTGCACCCCTAGTTAAAATGTCTTCGTAAGGACTCCAGCAATCACCAGGAACAGAGGCATACATCTACATGATCCTGATGCCGGGAACAGAGGCATACATCTACATGAACCCGACGCCTGACGACCAGAGGCATACATCTATATGTGTACGTCAAGCGAGCATCTCGTATCCGATACGGGCTCTCTCAAGAGACAGGAAGGGGTTTTTATAAAAGAACGACTTTCGCAAACATTTTTAGTTTTAAGAAAAACGATTGAAAACAAATCCCCTTCCTTAGCCCGATCTCATCTACTCAAATATCTAGGCTCTATCCTGAGCCCTCCCGCTGGGTCCCCCATACATAACTAACTAAGGTGCAGCTTATGATACATGAATTAATCTTTAACTACCCTTAGGGTTTCTTGAATCATTTCTCATGTTCTTTAAAATTAAATCAGTTATACAAGCATGAAAACACTACGCAAGTATAACCATAAATCAATCGGCACTCACAAACCGAATAAAAATACGATAAAGCCACAATATCGATAAAACACATGAAATATCTCTAGATCTACGGTGAAGTCTTCCTCACCTTAAGTCCTTGCAAATTCCTAGGAATCGCTCGGTCCTTCGGCAACGCCTTCAGCTGGACCTTTTCCCCTTCCTAGAATCAATGAGAGTACTAATTAAATACAGAGTCCGTATTTCCCATAACTTCGTCCTATAGCTTAAGAATACGAAGATTTTAAGAATACGATTCCGTATTCTTAATTTAAAGTCCTATTTAACTCAAAGAAGCATATAAGGGACATTAAACTCATAAAACCATGTTTTTCATCTTAGCAAGTATAACATGTCTTTTAATCCTTAGATTACTTTTAAGCATGCTTAATTAGTCGATATTAATCAATCTAAAGCATGTGTCCCTTAAGCATGACAATCATGAAAACTAATTATACATGGTCATATTATTATAATCGCTACTAGGGTATTTATGCTTAAGGATTTTAAGAAAAATCGGGCAGCACCCCCTCTATTCAGAGGGCCCCGTAAATTATAAAATCAATCACATTAGTTATAACACAAGTTAGGCCATGCTTCTACATCATCATCCAAGCCCTCAATCTCTCTAATCTCCCCTTAATTCCTCTCTAATCTCAGCCCTATTTTGACTATAGCATCAAGAAATATTCATCACATAAGTTCATTCAATCATGCATCTAAATCAGGGATTTTCCCCAAATGTAAAATTCTAGGGCTTTACTTGGAGGAAAGGAGCTGTTCGTCGGCGTAGGGCTGCGGTTGGGCTGCGAGATAACGACCGGTGAGAGAGATCGCGAAGAAGAGGGCTGGCGGTGCTGGTCCCTGCTGGCGCGGCGTGGTGGTCGCGATCAGAAGGTGGGCGGCTGGCTCAGGCAGCCGGACGGGGGCGCGCGAGGGCGGACCAGCGAGGCGGGTCAGCCGCGCGTGGGGCTCCGGCCGGTGGTCTAGCCAAGTGGCTGCAGACGCGTCGTCATGCAGAAGGACAGGGGCGCAAACCGGCACGCGTACAGGGCTCCGACGTTGGTCTGGCCGAGTGGCGGCCGGGCATGGGGCACAGGCCGAAGGGCAGCGTCGTTGGCGGCGGTTGACAGGCGGCCCGAGTAGAGGCGCAGCGAGGGTTGTGTGAGGGGGAGGGCACGAGTCTAAGGGTTCAAATTGAATTTCAATTTCTTTTCTTCAACCTAAGTCTGAAGCTTGGTCTTCGATATAACTTATATTATTTTATTTTATCATTTAACTTAATGCATTCTCTTATATTATCGCTTTGAATTATTAAATTTATCTTCAAGTACTTGAATTATTGGTCACATGCCTCCTTTTATTTGTTTAATAACATCTTCTCACTTTATGTCATGTCGTCCATTAATTAATGTTATCTTCCTAACTGTGTCCAGACCCAGATCCGGGAATCCCGGGTTAATGATCTCAGTCGTCACGGGCGCACTGTATCCTCACGGGGTCTATCCCTCGTCAGACCAGATCCCTGAACACCGGCTTTTGACTCGCTCGATCTACTTTATCGGAACTCAAAGATTTGTCTGATTCTCCTGCTTAATTCATCTTGATTAATTAACACTTATGAATTCTCCCGATTAAATAATGGAGGTTATCTTTACCATTCATCTCAGACTATTCCGAGTGTAAATGGCCTGACCCAATAAGGCCTTCCCTAGGCCCATTAGTTGCGAGGCTGGATTGAAATTTAGTATTCCTCGATTTTTCCTTTAATTGGGCTTAAAAATAATTAAGTTATTCTCCGCGTTAAATAATCTCATTAATTATTGAATAAATTTATAATTTATTAACATAGAAAATTCGGCGCGTTACAGAGGCAAATAATATTTGTCAACATTTCGATAATTTGCTATTCTACTAGTGCCCATGACTTATATGGATTCTCATGTAATCGGGAATGTTTCCTAGTTTGTTTGTTTCTTTCTCTATCTGAGGTATGACTACAAATAATAATCATATTATTATCTCATTGTTCTAGAGACTAGAGATTTAGACAGTTTCCTTCAAATCTTTCAGCCATTTCAACTACATGGTTTTTATTGAAGCATAAAGATATACACAATTTTTGTAGGGATGGGACAACCATAAGTAGATGAATGAATTAAATTTTCATGTCTTTTCCTCCTTTTTTTGTAGAATAAAGAAAAAGTGGACATGAAGCAACTGCATCCTCAAGCAACTCTTTAAAGTGAATATTTGTTGCTGATAAAAAGTTGCCAGGTATCTCTTATTTTCCTAGTTTAGGTATTCAAATTCGCTTATGTATAGTATAGTATATTGGATTAATGGGTTTGCTAAACATGTTTGCTCTTTGATGAGGAATGCCAAAAGAAAGAGTTTAATCATGTTCAATTTCTGAAATAGCATGTTGCAATGCAGTAAATAATATTGTTATTAATTAGGATCTCTGAAGTTATACGGAGGCAAATAATATTTGTCAACATTTCGATCATTTGCTATTCTACTAGTGCCCATGACTTATATGGATTCTCATGTAATCGGGAATGTTTCCAAGTTTGTTTGTTTCTTTCTCTATCTGAAGTATGACTACAAATAATAATCATACTATTATCTCATTGTTCTAGAGACTAGAGATTTAGACAATTTCCTTCAAATCTTTCAGTTTCAACTTGTCATTCTTACAACTGCCATATTAGAATTCATGCTTGCTAAAAGATTGTTGTGTGTTTGATTTGGTGGTTTCCCTAATTTTTAGGTTTTGTTGTTCGATTGGGTGGTTGCTTTAATCACTCTTTAATATGAAATATTTGTTGGGGTTAGAATATCTCATAAGTGTGGTGTTTGTTTTCTTTATTGTGATTTATTCACAAGCATTGTAACTTTGAGAAAGTTGGATACCTCCCCCTTATAACAATCGAATAATCATAGAATATGATACAGGAAATAGATTCATCAAGTGCATATGGTTGGTTGTTAAAATTTCATACCTCGATATCAAGGATTAGTTTATGGTATTCAATGGTTGTAGGGATCCCTGAAATAAAAATCAACATTTAGATGTGCAATAGAAATAAGCATTGTGAGAAAAACATGATGGGAACAGATGGTATAAATTTCTTAAAAAGCCATCAATGGTCACAACCAATATTTCATGTATCTAGATTGTTTTTCCTGAGGAACAATGGAGAAATTACAATGTATCAAACGTGTACAACTGTTTATAGGATTTAAGTTTAAATGCATTTAGAGGCATCAACTATGGGAATTTGGGACAAAGGTTTTTGAATTCTAAAGATGTGGTGCAAGATGTTAATATATATGGTTTATATATATTATTAGTATACAAAGGTTATAGAAGAATTTAATGCAATATTTAGTATACAAATGTTTTGAAATCTCATATATTTAGTGGATGGAGGTAGTGGAAAGGCATAACAGAGTATACGAATTTCTGAAACCTCATTGTGGAGAGTTGATGACCAAGGTCCCATGTTTCCACCAGAACAACTCACAAAAGGAGCAGGAAGCTGGGAGGAAAGAATCAAGACAAAAAGGAGTGCATACATGCTAACATTTTGTTGGAATTTTTATCAGCTTTGATTGGGATGAACAGATACTCAGATTGTGTTTGTTATTCCATAGTTTACTGAATCTTGCAGATATAACTTGCATGAATTATTCTTTGAAATGCAGTAGAAATATAACAACATATTCTTAATCAATTCATTTCTAAACATTCAAAGATGATAAAAAAATAAAGTGAAAATAAGAAGAAATACATCTAACCATTGATGACTTTTTCAGAAATTTATAGCAAGAGATAATTCCCTTATTTTCAAATAACTGAATTTTATTCAAAGCTCAGCATCCTACTCTTAGCAAGAAACATGGAACTAATGCATTGTGTATGAAATCTATTGCATATATGGTAAGCATTAATAATTTTACCTGAAACTCGATATGCCTTGGATTCTGGATGTACTTCTCCAAATAGACCCCATCATTTCCAAATACAGCAGCTGCTTCAACTCTTCATTATCTTATCAGTCCTAAACTTGTGTTTCCACCATCTAGTACTTCTAATTTTTAATTCGTCCGCTATGTCATGTTATTCATATCAGTATTTTTCTCATATAAAGCAGATTCTTATACATTATTTTTTCATTGATTTCATTTTAAGCTGATAAAAAATTAAATAAGGGAGTTTATCATAGAAAATTATAAATATCTTATTTAAGGCAAGAAAGATGCACTTATTAACTTGTTCCTTTATTAACTGCAATAATTTTTTTACAAGTTGTATTATTTCTTCTTGGATTTCTTAAATTATGTTAAATATTTTAGGCATGGATAAATCATGTATTACAATGCCACGAAACTCACCTGCGTATGACCAAGGAGTTAGGAATTTCATTGAATTTGCTTTTCAACATGGTTCAATTAATGATATGATACTATGTCCATGTCCGAAATATGGATTTAGAAAACATAAGACACGAGCCGAGGTGTACGATCATCTAATTTGCAAACAGTTTCCAAAAGGTTATACAAATTTGAACCTCCACGGGGAGCTCCATCCACAAGAAACGAACTATGTTTCAAGTAGTGTCCAAGTTGCCTCACAAACCAATGTTGCTGCTGAAGATCCGATTAGGGATATGGTAAATGAAGAGTTTGGAGTACACGAACATCAGTTAGAAGAAGGCAACGAAGGGGCCAGACAAATCGATGAACCATTACCCAATGTGAACCAGACTAGGAATAGAACGGATGAGTTTTACAAGTTATCAAATGATGGTCAACAACCTCATTATAAAGGGTATGCAAATTATTCAAAACTATATTTCATATTGAAATTGTATCACATCAAGTGTCTTTGTGGAATGAGCGACAAAGCAACGACGATGATTTTGGAACTGCTACATGATGCATTTCCGAATATAAAAATTGCAAGCTCTTTTTATGATGCAAAGAAAATCATCACGAAGCTAGGATTGAGCTATGACAAAATACATGCATGCCCAAATAATTGCATGCTTTATTGGGGCAATAAAGAAGATGAAGAGAGAGAGATTTGTAGAGTTTGCAATGCTTCAAGATGGAAAGAGAAGAAGGGTGGCGTTAGTAGAGGTAGAAAAAAGATTCCTGCGAAAGTAGTTAGATATTTTCCGTTGCGGCCTCAATTACAGTGATTGTATTTGTCTTAAAAAATAGCTAAGGATATGAGATGGCATAGCTTGGATACCAACAATGATGGGCTGTTGAGACATCCAAGAGATTCTGAAGCATGGAAAAAGTTTGATTCGGTAAACAGTTGGTTCGCAACAGACCCTCGAAATGTTCGCCTTGCATTAGCTACAGATGGATTTAATCCTCATGGCAATATGAGTCAAAGTTATAGTATTTGGCCTATTGTTCTCATTCCATACAATATGCCACCGTGGGTGTGCATGAAACAAACATCTTTTATCATTTCAACAATTATTCCTGGTAAACATATGCCAGGAAATGATATAGATGTCTACTTACAACCTCTAATAAGGGAGTTGAAAGAGTTGTGGTATGATGGCGTTGATACATATGATTCTTATGAGCATGAAGTGTTCAAGATGCATGTTGCTTTGATGTGGACAATTAGTGATTATCCTGGTTTAGGAAATCTATCATGGTGGAATGTTTATACCGAGCGTGCCTATATACATTACAACTACTCCTCAGAGCTTGCTCATTTAAGACATAGTAAGAAATGGTGTTTCATGGGTCATTGACGCTTTCTTGATGGTGGACATAAATTTAGATTGAATAAGATCAGATTTAATGGAGAGCAAGAGCTACACGAACCTCCGAGATTACTATCAGGCACAAAGATTTTTCAACAGGTTAAGGATGTTAATGTCACATTCGGTTGGTCCGTTGATAATCAGGTTAGGGGGAAAAGAAGGCACAATATGAGTACTACTATAGAAAGGCCACAACAATGGAAGAAAAAAAGTATATTCTTTGAGCTTCCTTATTGGGAGTATAATTTATTACGTCACAATTTAGATGTGATGCATATAGAGAAGAATGTGTGTGATAATGTACTCTTCACATTGTTGAACGATAGTTCTCGATCAAAAGATCATCTCAATGCTCGTAAGGACCTACAAGAAATAAATTGTAAACCAGATCTGTGGCCAGATGACAATGGAAAGTTTGCTCCAGCAGTGTACGCAATGATTAAGCAAGGGAAAAAGTTATTTTTAAATACTTTGAAGAATATTTGTGTGCCCGATGACAACACAAGTAATATTTCTCGGTGCATTGATGCTGATAATCTTAAAATAGTTGGAACATTGAAAAGTCATGATAATCATATACTTCTAAAGTAGTTTCTCCCACTTGCTATGCGTGCAGGGCTTGATGATAAAGTATCTGCAATATTACTTGAGTTATGTTCTTTTTTCCGACAAATATGTGGCAAAGTGTTGAGTGTTACTGAATTGGATAAATTGTAGAACCAAATTGTTCTCACTTTATGCAACATGCATGGAAATGCTTTTCCCGCCATCATTTTTCACATTAATGATTCACTTGATTGTTCACTTGGTCGATGAAGCAAAACTTGGAGGTCCAGTGTGTTATCGTTGGATGTATCCAATAGAAAGGTAATACTTGAGTTAATAATATTATTTGTAATGCATAATATTAACTTGTATACGTCATATAACTACTAAACATATGGTGTTGTAGGTACTTGGGAGTGCTAAAATCATACGTGCGCAACAAAGCACAACCAGAGGGATCTATTGCAAAGGGTTATGTTGTATATGAAGCTATTACATATTTTTCACGATATTTAGATAACATCGAGACAATATGCAATCGTCCCGGAAGAGTTGATGACGAATCCACTGTTTCTCAACATCCACATGCTCGAATTGCGGAATTATTTCCATATGTTGGGAAACCAGTTGGGGCTTTTACATGGTTTACTTTAACATCCACTGAGAGATTGCAAGCTCATCAACACGTACTAATAAACTGACCTGCAGTTGATTCTTATGTTCAGTGAGTAGTCTTAAACATCTGTTTCATACACTACTAAAATCGACAAAGTTACAAAACTACTACTTCAAACATCACAGGGAATTCAGGATTGTTGCCAGAAGACAATTAAGGTCTAGAAGTAGGAATCCTATTGAGGTAGACAAGATGGTGTACAGAGAGTTTAATTAGTGGTTTGCAAATCGAGTAAGTGAACTCTCTATTTATGCAATGAATTTTTTTTGATAAATACATTCAAGTAATTTTAATGTGTTATTAGATCAATCGAGATCGCGACAAGCTTCAAGACTATGACAAAATTTTGCTCATAGCTCTTGCACAAGGACCAATTAACCAGGAAAAAAGATACACAACATACAATGCCAATGGATGTAAGTTCCGTACTCTGGAACGTGAGAGAGGATTAAACACACAGAATAGTGGAGTTTTCAGCACCTTTGGAACAAGGAGTTACTTGAGCAATAGCGACGTTAACATGCGGTATGGAGGTGTACCATATTATGGAAAATTGGTTGACATAATTGAGCTTAATTACAATGGAATATTTATGGTAACCTTGTTCAAATGTGAATGGGCCAACACGACTCACCCTAGAGGTATTAAAATTGATAAACTAGGTTTTACTTCTATCAATTTTACAAGACCTATACATACTGGGGTGCATGACGATGATGAGCCTTACATTAAAGCTTCTGAAGCACAAATGGTGTTTTATGTTACTGATAAAAAAGAAGACGGATGGTGTATACCATTACATCTGAAACCTAGAGACTTGTATGACATGGGCGAGGGTGATGAACATGTCATGGCCAATATTGAAGCTTATCTGACACAGAATTTGGATAATTTATTTCCTGACGAAGATACACATCTACGACTGAGTCGAGATAATGTAGATGATCTGAATGATATGATATCCTCTAATAATGGTCAACACATTGAAGTAGATAACATCAATTAAGTAATTGTTTGAGATTAATTGGTAATTATTTCTTTCATCTTTACTTATTTTGATATTTTTTATTTTTTAATATTATTAAATTGATTCATTGCCTATGTGAGTTGTTTGTAGGTATGGCGAGGACAAGACGACATGCCACTTCTACCGATCCATCGAGATCGATCGCAAACGCCGACCGTTCTACTGGCCCAAGTACAACTACGCCACCCCCACCGATTGATGCACAGGAAGAACAAGAGGCCCCTATGGAACACCCTGCAGTTGAGACTACTGAGCCTGAAGTTATCAGGGGCCGTAAAAGAAGTTCAAGAATGTGGGATGTGGGGGTTAGAGGTGATTAGTATATATGTATAATTTTTGTTATCTTAGAATGAAAGGTTTTCAAGTTTATATGATTTTATACTGTGGATTATATCACATATATGATGATGTCTTATATATATATATATATATAGAATGTAGGTGAAAATGGGGAAGTTAGGCAAAAGAAAATGCGAGCAATTGATATATTCTCTCTTCCTCCAGGGAAAAAAGTAATTGTGTGATGGAATCATCGCGATCAGCCGATTGAATTATTTGGGGGGATGCTTGCTCAATTTTTAGTCCATATTGCAGGCAATTGTAATATCTTTCCCATTGGATATGAAAAATGGCAAAAGATTCCAGACTCCCATAAAGATCATGTGAGGATCAACAATATAAAGGTCAGAGATGTATTTTCAATTGATATTTTTTGGTTTTCATTTTTTTGCATGTTTCCTAATGTGTATTGATATGTTTATTTTTTTTTGTAGACTAAGATAGAGGTTAATGATGAGGGGCATAAAAGCTATATTATGAAAAGTTTGGGGAAAAAATGGCGAGACCACTGGTATCTCTTATATAATTCTATGAAATGTGATCCGGATGGTCCTTGCGAAGCTAATATTGCCAAGAGACCCTCAGAGGTTCCTTTGGAACAGTGGGTTGCATTTGTTGATTATAGAGCTCGCCCTGAGGCGAAGGTAATTTTCATAAGAAAATGTTTATGTCGCATTCATGTTTAGTAATCAGTGCCTCATTCTTGTGCAGGCTAAAGCAGAACAGAATCTTATAAATCACAACCACCTAACAATGCCTCACACATTAGGCTCAAAGTTGTTGGCTCGACTGGAAAATGAGATTGTTAGTATCTTCATCGTAAAAGGAGGTTTAATGATGTTTATTATGTATATGAAAATTTCTTTGAAATTAATTATATTTAATTTTGTTGGAAACTCAACTTAGTCAACCTATTACAAGAGCTGAAATGTTTCAGGCCAGTCACACAACATCGGCTGGGGCTTTTGTAAACGAAGAAGCAAGGTGTAATCATGTAAGTTAAAATTCTTTCAAATTTGTTATGCATGATGTTTGTATGTTAATAAATATACAAAATTCTGCAACTTTATTTTGTAGGAAAATCTAGTGCAGCCAGAGCTCTTCCGAAAACGATGCATTTAGTAGCGTTTTCGGAAAAGATCACCCTGGGAATGTTAGACTTGGAGTTGTCCCATCCCAGGTGTATGGGTTATCGAGCAGCTCGAGTACTAGACATTATGGTGGTATGGTTTCAGCAACAACACATCATGCCCTCAAGGATGATTTTCAACGCTTAACGAGGCATCTTGAAACACTTCAACAACAAGTAGACTTTCTTATGACGAGGGAAAAACAAAATGTGACACCTAATCAGGTTTTACTTTTTTAATTTATATGTTAAAGTTTTTGTTTCATATTCTGTTAATATTTGGTTTTATGTTTTTAGAATTTATATTTTCTTAACATTTGATATTGATTTCTTTTCAAATAGGAAAATGTGGCATCCCCAGATGTTCGAAGACCTTCATCACATGGTAGTCACTCACCGGCTCATGTCGAAGAAAATTCAAACCATACTACATAGTGACAGAGTAAGTTTTTCTGTGTCCGACATCACATTTTCACGTTTACCTTTAGTAGAAAATAAATCTATTGTGATTAAATTCATGTTCTTGGTTTCTTGAATTTCCTTTAATTATTTGTTTAACAAATTTTGGTTCCTAAATGTTAATGGCACCTATCTGATTCATTGAAGATGGTCGGTTTTGCAGGGAGCTATTCATTTAAAGGATCAAAAGAATATTATCACTTGCATTTTTTGGTTGTTATATTATCATAGACAGAAGTGGTTTATTTAGATCAAATATGTTGTGTTTTGTACTTATTCTTTTTATTGTCGAAGTCATGGATACTGTGTTTTTGGCTGATATATTTCCTTTCTTATTTTCGCATTTTAAGTCTTAACTTGGAATGACAATTGAATTATATGTAACTTTTCAAATTGGATGTTTTTTTTTTTTGTTGGTAAAAATCATGTTTAGCCCTTTTGTCGTGTTGTTGGAGAGCCACGATGGAGTCTTATTATGGTTGGGGCTCTTGGTTGCATCTATGCTCCTCAGGTAATGACTCTGATTCTCTCTATATTTCTTTCTTATTTATTTATATATGATAAGTGGTTGTTTTGGGCTATTTCCTTGAATGAGAAGGTAGACAGATAGATTTGTTTCCCGTTGAGGTATAGCTTTCTCATCATCAAGTTTAAAATTTGTCTGACTTTTATATGTAAATAATAGATACTCAACAACATTTAATTAATTTTGAGACTCTGTAAGTTTGGTATGATGTATATTTTTGAGCTTATCTTCCTTCAGTTAATTTTACTGATCAGTTTCTCTTCTGACAAGTATACTTTTGGAGTCTCCCCAATTGCACTGGAAATCAGGTATAGCTACATCCCATTTGTTGTCATCTACTGATTTTCGGGCTCTTCCTTCAAAACTACATCCATCAGTGACATGGATTGGATCATTTATATGCTAATTTTAGATTTGAATACCATTGATTTCATGTACTTAATATTAGTACCTTGCTTTGAACAGACACAGTTTTTGAAATATGAGGCTTCACTATATCAGTTGTTCCAACCTACATTAATGCCTTTCACTTGCATCTTTTTTCCCTCTCCTCGTCTTCAAGTTTGTTTCAGTAGGTCGTCAACAGGCAAGAAGTCTTGAGTTACAATCATTGAATGACTTGGGATTTTCCAAAAGATATGTGCGATGTTTACAGGCACGCGATTATATACACACTGTTAAACTTCCCCTTGAGAAATTAGAGCCTGCACTTTATTTCTCATTTAACATCATCTTATTTATCACAGATAGCTGAGGTGGTCAATAGCATGAAAGACTTGATTGAATTTAGTCAAGAGTACAAAACTGGACCTATAGGTATATCATCTTATCATGACTCTTGATTGTTAATAGTTAATTTGTGATTGACACATATACATTATTTCTTATGTTGCTTAGATGTTGGTGTCTATTGATCTTTCATACAGTTATTTTATTTAAATGCCAATTTTATTCTTTTCTTGTATCTGCTGCTGATGCTGATGCTGTTAAATGGTTTTTGAAATTTAGGGACTGGCATTGCTCTTTGCATTGAGAAGGCACTGTCAGAAGCCGGAGTAGCTAGAGAGGATGTGAACTATGTAAATGCCCAAGCAACTTCGACACCTTCTGGTGATATGAAGGAGTATCAAGCTCTCATTCGTTTCCTCAGCCAGAATCCCGAGGCATAAGAAGAATTTTAGAAATGTTTTTCTGATAATATTATCCAAGCTAACCAACTAAATCTTGCAGCTTTGTGTGAACTCTACAAAATCAATGATTGGTCATCTTCTCGGTGTTGCTGGTATAGTGGAAGCTGATGTTGCGATCAAGGTTATAACATTCTACCTTTTCATATAGTTTCTCAGTAATAGTTTAAAAACAACCTGATCGGTTACCTGCTCTTATTTATTTCTTTTTTATGTTTAGCTGCTGCTTATAACTATTTTATCTGCATTATAGATCATCTATTGTATATTGTTGGTTACCTGATCTCATTTACTCCTTTTATTTTATGTTTAGCAAAAAAAAAAAAAAAAAAAAACTTGTCATTGATGTTCTGATGTGTCTTGGTTTCTTTTCAAGAATCCCTTATCATTCTCAAAATGCAAAAAAACTTTTTAGAATTGTTGTTTTAAGTGTTCTTGTATCGGTTTCTTAAACTGATGTTCTGATGTCTTTAGGAAGGACACTTATGGTGTATTCTTGGAGGGAGCCCGTGGATCCTGAAGAGGTCTGTTGTGGTCTTTTATGACAGTGATGTAGAAAGTGGAAACTTTTTTCTTGGGTTGTATTGGTTGACTTGTCATTGATGTTTGTATAGCTCCCAGACTACCATAGAAATCATTGAACACCTAATGGATTTTTCTACTGTACGTGAGAGGCTGTCCAGTGGAGCATATGAAAACTTGGAGAAATTTGAGGAGTCTCATGAAGCAACCAATATAATTGGACAGGTAATTCATAAGACTGTAGTAATCTACTTTATTCTCAATGTCTTCTTCTCATGTTTCCTTTTCATTGCTTAATTGACAATCTAAAATTACTTCTCAGACAACATATTCACTCTTCAACAATGGTGTTCAAACAACTTCCCTGAATCCAAAGAACTCCTTGAACACATGTACAAGGAGGTTGATGCCTTTCATCGTTTGATCTCATTTACTCCATTTGCCATGGTTAAGTTTAAGTTGTCATTTCTTCCCTGATGAGTGTTTTGAATTCAAATGCAGGTTGGAATAACATAAATTTTTGATTATCTGCAATGATAATAAAAAGTGCAAATGGAGTCTATCACCAACGGTTGGAGGTAGTACACATAAACATGAAACCCCATCGAGAATGCCTATTTCTCACCAATATTTCTCTCAATTCTCCATTAATGTGAACAATATTTTTTGCACTGCTATGTTCTTGCCATAGGCTAACAAGCTTCACTCTAATTAGGGCTTTAAAAGAACTTTGCTTGAGCAACTTAAGTTTGATCAAACCCAGCTTGGGTCAAAGGTAAACCAAGTCCCATCCAAGAGTGATTTCTAGTTAGATGTGGTTTAATGGTGCTCTCTTCACCATTTCAGTTACTACCTTACAATACTTACTATTGCATCGCATATTTCTAGTCTTGTTTTTCGGGGAACAATTTTCCAAGAAGTAGCAATCTTTCACTATGCATCTAGGTCGCCTAATGACATCCTGGGCTATTGTCCGTGATGTTTGGTACTTAGAACCTCAGTATTTAAGGCTAGGCAAGACTCCCATTGAATTCGCTGAGAGGTAACATGTTAGTTTTGTTAGCATTATACATTTTGGTTGAGATCTCTGAATCAAAACCATGCTACCTGGGCTCTATTATACAAGCAGATTAATGAGAGTTGATTGTTGAATGATAGAAGATAGATAGCATTGAGAAGATTAAAAGAGGAAGAAAAGGATAGAGGCATGAGATTGAGAAAATTGATGACTTGCAGCAGGACATTGAAGGAGAGGTTGGGGATGAGAATTATGACACTGCAACAACTTGTTTCTCCATTTGGCAAGGTGATCAATTTGGTTGATTTCTACTGTTTTACTTCTTTAAAGAAGAGGGTGGATATAGTGTACTTGTTATGTTTGTGTGTTTAAACTGGATTTATTACTATAGTTTTTTTTAAGAATTGATTGCTGAATTGTTTGACTTTGATTGTTGTGTCTGTTGTACAGTCAGATACGGCCTCTGTTCTTCATGAAGCTTTGGGGTACATCAGGTTCCTGCATGACCAGGTTCAGGTTCGTGTGTGCTATCTATCTTTTTGGTTATAAAAAAAATCAAACACCAATAAAGTGCAGACTTGTGCAGTGGCTTGTTATAGCATTGCTGTTGGAGGTCTGAGAGAATCTTCGGATTTAGTTATTCCATCTTTGAGATAAATTGATTGGATGTTCAATTGTCATTCACTGGGTTTTATTGGTATGTTTCAGGTAGATTTGGGTCTTATCTATTGGCATTGAACAAGAAGACTTATGAACAGCAGGGGTGGACACAGCTGAGGTTTTGACAAAGCTCTCTCTATTTGTAAAACTGCACCATAAGTAATCCCATGTCCCCATAGGTTATAGGTTGCTTATATCTTCTGTCGATGACTACAAGTGATTAACAAAAAGATTATCAGCCTTGTGTGATGTAAAACTATATCGTAATTATAAATATATTTTTATTATTTTTAAATTTGAATTGATTGAATGGAGCTCAATCGTTTAAAATTTTTATTGTTCTAGAAAAAAAAATAGGTTAATAAAAAATAAAAATAAAAATTTTAAATTGGTTGTCATTTTCGCGGCGGTTATAACCGCCGCTAAATGAAAGGGTAATAAAAAAGATAAAAATTGGATACCGTTTCGCGGCGGTTATAACCGCCGCTACATGCAAAAAAATAAATTAGAAATTTGATAGGCTTTTAGCGGCGGTTCAAATCGACGCTAAATGAAAGGTAATAAAAAATTAAAAATTGGATACCATTTCGCGGCTGTTATAACCGCCGCTACATGCAAAAATTTAAAAAAATAAATCAGAAATTTGATAGGCTTTTCTCGGCGGTTCAAACCGCCGCTAAATGTTTTATCGACGGTTTTGGCGGCGTTTTCAAAACCGTCACAAACTAAAAAGCCATTACATGCCCTCTACACTTGGAGGAGGTTGGGGCGGCGGTTTTGAACCGCCGTTAATTGCTTTGTGACAGTAACGACGGTTATACCGGCGGTTGGTACGAACCGCAGCGAAATGGTCTCCCGGCGATCGGTATAGCGGCGGTTTCATAACCACCGCCTGAAGCATTTAGCGGCGGTTAAAAGCTCCTCTAAATGCTTTTAGAACCGCCGCTATATGCACGTTTTGTTGTAGTGTCTCTGTGTTCTTCTCTTGGCCTTCTCTTCTTGGGTGTGCAGGCGCTGGATCTTCCCTTACTTATTGAAGCTGCCGGAGGAGCAGGCGGAACAATTTGGGGGTCTTGGGTTCCTGGGAATGGATGCCATAAAGTTTGAACAACTTGATCAAGCTGTTCTAGGCGTCTTCCATGTTCTGATATCGTTCATGGATATTTTCCTCTTGGGGATGTTCTGGTAATATTGGTGGATTTTCCCTCACCTCTTGTGTTTCGTTGGGGATGTTAGCGTCGTTGTTTCCCCTTCCTTGTTCTTGAATACGGGTTGACCTTCTGGTTGTTGTCATTTGGCTTTTTGTAAGGGTCCCCAGAGACAGCCCCAAACTGTTGGGGCTGAAAACGGGCTTTCCCTAGGGATCAGATCCGATTCAGATCAACGATTGAGATTTGTATTTGATTTGGTGTGGACTCTTACAGCTGATGGTGGAGAGTGATTTTGCCCTTCTGAATGGCAGGAGAAAAACTGCACGGGAGAAGAAAATCGACTGGAGTGGGCCTTTCGCCCGGATTCAACTTCGACGATCAAGTTAGTGGAGTATTTTGGAGAGAAAAGAAGAGAGTTCTTGTGTCCAATCTTTCTTACCTTCAGATCTTTCACCTCCCTTCCTTATATAGGGCCTTTAAGGCAGTAGGTAATATCTTGCCCACTAGTAGGGCAAGTGGGGGGAGGGAAATTTATGGGAGCAAGTGGGATGGTTGTTTTTCAACTGGCGTCCCATCTGGTGTCAGGGGAGTTAAGGCGTTTAGTTTTCTAAACTAGATCTTTTGCTCAAAAAAGATCTGTCATGTACTTTATTCCCTTGTCATTAATGTTTTAGATCTGCTTTTGTCTTTCTGTCCAAGGGGAAGGCTTTCGGTCGGGTTTTGAGGTCGGTTATATGGAGGGTTGAGATGGTGACAGGGGTCTGGCCTAGATTAAGCCGGGTGGACGTCAGAGATTCTGCCAAGTGGTAGTTTTAGATTCTAAACCTCTTATATGGGATTGATGACACATGTCGTGCCGGATATGACCATATCAACCTACAAAGCACTTCTAATTGTCATCTGTTGCATGGTACACTATAAAAGTAAGGTGGAACAACACTTCATTTCCATCCTTAGTGGGAGCCAACAATGTCCTAGCACTTCCCAATTAAATGAGTCCGGTTTAAGAAATATCAATGGCGTACATCCATATCCAAAGCCATATAAGCAAGGTTGAAAAGCAAAAGAATGCTCTATTGAACTTTTCATCCTCCTCTGTGATAACAATGCTCTTTGGTTACTCATGGTCACTTTCCCATCTTTTCTAATTAGAAGATCGTAATTGATGGCGTCAACACCATGTATAAGTTCGAAGGCAACCCTCTTACCACTCCATACTTGCTTATATGGCAAGCTAACACCATTTTCAAGAAGAATGTTGCATCATGTCCACAATTTTGTAAAAAAGATAATTCTTAAGCTGCTAGATTACTTTCTGACTAACTCATTTCTTAAAGCTATAGAATGAGATATGGGGTTAACTTTGTTATCATTTGTGAAACCTAGGGGTACAATTGTAATTTCATGTTTTTTTGGGGGGATATTCATTTAATTTTTCCATTTTCACAACATCTTTGCTAAACCTGTGGATACAAAAGAAAGAAATTATTATTGTTTGTAAATATACACATATACAGAGTATTTCATATGTGCACACTTTTAATACCTAACTTTTGTATACACACCCATATTAAAATTTTAATTTCATAAATACTCCTCTAAAAGGCTTGCAACGGTGCACATGCAAAAATATATATAAATTAAATATATTTAAAATAATCTATATATTAAAAAAAATTATGTGGAATTTATTATAGTAAAATTATTTTCAAAATAATTTATAATTTATTTATGGATTTTATTTTAAAATATTTAAATTGAAATTTATTTATTTTATTAGATAATTATATATCTATAACAATCCTTTTCATTTAAAGCTAATAGATTAGATTTATACTAGCAAATGGCCCTCACAATTTTCTGTTTGTTTTATCCCACTTCTTTTCTTATTTTTTTATATTCTCATATATAATAATTTAGATACTATAAAAAAATTATATTTTCATAAATTAAAATTTGAAAGAAAATATTTTAATCTTTTATTTTTTAAAACAAAATTTTTAAAAAGATTAATGATTTTAAGTATTATTTTTTTATGAAATAAAAAATTAGTTGTTTAAAGTTTTAAAATATTAAAAAAATTCCAAAATAAATAATTTAGAATGAAGAATTCAGATTATTTTTAGTGTTAATGAACAAAACTTCCATCAAAGTTCCAAATCTACAAAAGATTCATCCAAGTTTGTTGTTTCCCAAAACATCCCTCCTTTTTACAACATTGATTTTTTGGTTTAATTACATTTTTTGTCCCTAAAAACGTTGTCATTGTTCACTTGTATCCATGTGTTTTAAAAATGTTCAATATGATCGTTATGTATTGCGTATTTTATTCACTTTTGGTCCTTGACACTGATGTGGCGTTGTCATGACGGCCAAGTTGCATACGAATGAAATATAAGTTTGTTTTTTTTGTTTTACTCTTTTACAGGTGGGCATATTTTGCTGATATGGCATAACAACCGACTGTGTATAGGCTGACATAAAGTGCCATGTATGGTGCTGACATGAGACTACTATTTCCACATTAGCTAAAAAATGTAAAAAATTAAATGAAAAATTTAAATTATGTTGACGTAAATTTTTTTTTAAAAAAATAACAACATAATTAACTGTTTAACAAACAACATAATTAAACTCGTTACAATCAAATACTAATCCTAACAGTCGCCTTCCCTGTAACCACCGCTCTCCGCCCATATCCAAATACCTGAGAGGTTGGGATCTCACTGAAGAAGGAAGTGAGGGCTTGAATGCCATCACACCATACCCAATCAAGTTAGCAAGCCTTGAATGACTCAACCTCTCAACATCTCTCGCCTCATCCTACAAAACCCCATCAATCTCTCTATTTCTCAACAAAACCGACCAAATTCAAGACAAAGAAGTCATCTTTCTCATATGAGAGCTTACAACGAAATACTTGACGTCAAGCCTTGCGAGCTTGGAGAACTTCTTGAGGACCATCCAATCGCGGCCCTGGAGACGGCCTTTGTAGAAGATTAATGGGGGCTTTGCTGCCGCCTTCGGAGACGATGATCTCAGACGAGAAGCCACAGGTAGCGGCCGTTAGCTCGGCCAGCAAGTACTTCGAGAAGAGCAGCGTGTGAAGTGATTCCCCTTCAAGAAATCAATCAACGTCTACGAATCCTCCATAGTGCAAGAAATCGCGGGGATTTTGGGTAGATTGCAGAATCCCAAACCCTAACTCTACTAGTGGAGGCTAGTGGGGAGAGGGAGGAGAAGAGGGTGGAATCAGACAACCATTGTAAATTATCTTCAATTTAATATATGAATTCATGTTGAACCACTGGTCAATCCTGAGGTATGTCAATGGCCTAAAATATTAATTATTAAAATAATTAATTGCATAAAATTTTTTTATTACGAAGAAAATTGTTTTTAATTTTTACCACTCAACATGCCACATCATCGAGTACTGCCACGTCATCCTTCCTTAAATTCCATGTTTAAATTTTTTTTGTTGACGTGACAATAGTTGTGCCACGTCAGCACCACACGTGTCACGCCACACCAGCAAAATACATCCACTTTGCCACCACGACAATGCCACGTTAGCGTCAGGGACCAAAAATGAACAAAATATGCAATATACAGGGATCATATTAAACATTTTTAAAACATAACGATAAAAGTGAACTATGACACTGTTTCCAGGGATGAAAAGTGTAATTAACTTTGATTTTTTAATCATTTCATCCTCTAACAGAGTTATATTTGCTCAAACATAACAAAAATACCCTCCAAAGCATTAATTTAAATAATGTGGTGGTTGGACCTCCAAGGCAAACAATGTGGGAAAATGACCTCTAATATGACGAAAATGCCCTCCAAGTCTTAAATCGGTGGCTGTAGTGATTCAAAAATGTGTGAAAATGACCTTCTAATATGATAAAATGCCCTCCAAGGCAAGAATTTAAAACAATGTGGGAAAATGACTTCTAATATGACGAAAATGCCCTCTAAGTCACGAATATGCCGCTGGGGCGGTTCCAAAATGTGGGAAATGACCTTCTAATATGACGATAATTCCCTTCAAGGCATGAATTTAAAACAATGTGGGGAAATTACCTCCTAATATGATGAAAATGCTCTCCAAGATATCAATTTAAAACAATGTGGAAAAATGACCTCTAATATGGCGAAAATGCCCTCCAAATCATGAATCGGCGGTTGGGGCGTTTCAAAATGTTGGAAAAAGACCTTCTAATATGATGAAAATGCCCTCCAAGGCATGAATTTAAAACAATGTGGGAAATGACCTCTAATTTGATGAAAATGCCGTCCAAGTCACGAACCGGCGGCTAGGGCGATTCCAAGTCACATCCACTGCATGTGAAAAATGAGCCAACGTTGTCATTGGTATCATCCCTTCCCACGAGCATGTGGTTGAAGAAACTCACCCACAAGAAACGCACCTGCAAGTCTTGGCCTCAGTTGTATCTCTTCCCACCCCGCGATGCTGCAGTCCCTGGAATACTCGCTAAGCGGGCTACCGGGTGACTCAGCCTCAGTCTGTGCAGGCCGCTTATTTCCCCGAAGCCCCATCGTAAATGAAGACAACTCGCAAGGGAAAAACAATGAAGGTTTTGAGCGAAGCCCATCCGTGTCAACTCATGTGAACGACGATGACCTAGTCATCCTTGGCAGTTTTATCTAATTACTCACAAAAATGAAGAACGAAAAGCCCACCTCGAAAGACGACACATGGGATACTAAGCCAATGGCCGCTGTGTAAAATCCAAGAAATCTTAGAAATAAAGGAGTTAAAATTTTCTTAAAAATTATTTATTAAGTTAAATAATTTCCCTAGAGTTTAAATGGGAAAATAATAGTGAAAATAAGTTAAAAAGGATTTAAAACCGTAGTTAGGGTTTATGGTGACCAGAAGGACTTCCTGGTAATTTTGAAAAGTTTGGGGGACTAAAAGATAATCGTTCCCTCTCACAGTCTTGGACCTGTATGTAATTTTAAAAGTGTCAGGGACCTCTGGTAAATTTCCCAAGAGAAAACCTATAGAGAGAGGATGAACGGCTGAGATTAAATCATCTCATGCCGTGCTTTATCTCGAGGCATTATAAAGGCTGTCATAGAGCCACGTGGCGAAGTGAGATGGAATCCATCTCATCGTATACCAGATACGAGGCAAAGGTGAAAGGGTTGTGTAAGGAAGACTGATGGGATGTGTTTTCCGCAAGCATACGGGTCGTGATCAAGTAATAAAGTGGACTATGGAAGTCAGATGTCGAACCACAGGGAATAGAGATTGCTAAGTGTAAACCAAGCTTTACTAACCTAGTCTAAATGGTAATTTGGGGGGTTTTGGTTTTCAAAAGTAAAGAACTAAAAAGGGATTGAAAGTAAGAACTGAAAATTGAGAATTGATTGGGGTAAATCAATGGCAAGAGAGGATACTTGGGTATGTTTCCCTTTTGGATTTCAATTCTTAAGATAAGCAAAGATGTTTATGAGTCAACGTTGGTACTTCTTGTGCCAATAGTCCCTAAATTATATCCAATCCCTCTTCCAAGGTGATTGGATAACTAGTCTCCAAGGACTTGGTATGAAGCTCAAGGGATAATTCCTAAATTACACCCAACCCCTCTTCCAAGGTGGTTGAATGACTAGTCTCCTAGGACTTGATATGAGGCTCAAGGAAATTTATATATATTGGGAGAATCATGGGGGTGAATTCGTATGAAAGAGTCGTTCGCCCTTCTAGTACCCGATTCCTCGGTATACTTATGAAACTCTCTAATGAAGCAAGTTCCTAATACAAGGAGACGCTAGCTCTACCCTTGTATTACACACAAGTAATTTCTAGTGATGAAATTACAATCAATACATAACATTCATTAGACATTCAAGAAGGTACCAACAAATCATCATAAACATTCAATGCTATTAATGCTCAATCCAAAAGTTCAACATACCCAAGTACCAATAGATTAGTTCCCCATGAAAGGGGAACTCAAACCAAAATGGAAAAGCTTACAAAACAATGAAAGATTAATAGAGAACACCATTACCTCCAATGCTTGTAACTCCAAGGGTTCTCTACTATCAAGATTTGGGGGAGATGACCCCCAAGCCCTAATCTCTCCTCTAGCCTCTCTCCCAAGCCAAAACTGTCTCTAAACTCTCATACTTAACTATTTATACCCATGAATTAGGGCTCCACTAAAAAATTACAACATTACCCTTGATTGGGCCCATGAAACTGCAAAAGTTACGATGAACGGCCTCGTGAACGGCTCGCTCATCACCCGCTCAAATTCACACCGTTTACGAACCGGGTAGTCAACGGCCGCTCATCACCCCGCTCACCTCTCGCCTTGTTCTCAATCGGTAGTGAATCGGCGGTTCATCACCGGTTCACCTCACGCCTTGCTCGAATCCGGCAGATGAACGGCCATTCACAAGGCCGTTCACACTCTTTTGTGCTCGCCGTTATGCCTGTGTGTGAACGGCCGTTCACCCCCTATTTACTTCAAAATGTCCTCGTTTGGTCTTCATTTTGTTGATAAATGCTTCCTTTTCATCGGGGTGGCCTATTTATGCCCTGTTTACAAAATATGAAGCATTTTAAGTACCGGCAGGCTACAAATCATTGCATTTGACATGAAAATAAGTATATATATGGTATGTAAATATGCTCAATTGAACGCTTATCAACGACCCTACCATGCGGGTGATTTATAACCGTCCATCTAAGCTAATGATGGATACGAGGCGGGTTGAGAAGAGATCTGGCCATTGGATGGTTTTAAATCCCAGCCTTTCATCCTAAGGCTGTTAGATACGAGGCAGAAGGGCTGATGGGGGGCCGTTGGATGCGATTTGCTCAATCTCCGCCGTTGATCATTGGAGTGATGATCCCGAGGCACCTCCACCACCCCTCAGCCGCCTACAACGTCCTCGCGCGAGACCCGCCGGCTGTCCCGACCGTTTCGCGCGAATAACCCGACCATCGCCGGCGTGACATTTTTCCTGAGAACTGACGGTTCGTCTGGCTTCCTAGGGCTATAAAAAGGGGGGACACCACCCCACTGTTTGTCACACAATTGCCCTAGCTTCTCCACTCTCCGGTAAGGTGACAGAGGAGAAGAGAGAGGCCCCTGTGAGCTCGCTTCGGCTTTTGAGCTCGCGGTCTCGGGAGCTTGATAACAGACAGGGAGGAAGGAGAAGTCGAGATAGAGAGGCGGTGGAGTTTCACGAGTGGCTGAGCTCGCCGGAGAAGACGACGTAGTTGCAGGACGAACGGAAGGACTCCCGCGGAACCGATCGTCGTCCCCAGCTCTCCGGTAAGTCCTTCTCTCTGTGTTGCTTCGTTTAGATTAGGCTGCATGCTCCTGTAGTAGTGTTACGAGCTCGTCGGAGGGGAGGGACGCGCGGCCGGGGCTGTGGTACACCAGTGCAAGGGAATGAGACCGGCAGCGACCGGAGGAAGTGGAGGCAGAGCTTGGCGAGGCCGGGAGCTGTCATGCAGGCCTTACGCGGCCGCCGGCGGGCGTTCCAGGCTCCGACGAGCCACTGTCGCGAGAGAGGAGAAATAACGAAGAAGAAGAGTAGTTTTGATAAAAATAAATAGAAATAATAATTATTAATTAATTCAGTATTAATTAATTAGTTAAAATAATTATAAAGAACCTTATGGTTTGTGACAAATGTTTTGATTAATTGTTAGCCAAATTAAGTTGATTTAAGGTGACTTGGGTCAATTTGAGTTAGCTCGGTCATATGGTGAAATATTAGTCATCTTGATCAATTTAAATTGTGGACTTGGTTTGTAAACTAATCAAAGATTTTAACTAAGAGGGTTAATCAAGCTTGAAGGGCTAATTAATCAAATGGATTAATTAAATTAACTTGTTTAGTTAGGATGTTGAATGGGAGTTAAAAAGTTATTTAACTAAACTTAATCTTATGGTATGAGACAAGATTAAGTTAAATGTTTAGCATGATTAAAAATATTTTGTAAGGTTACTAAATATCTTAACGAGACTTGTTTTAAAGATCAATAATTAAGGAATTGGGTCCAATGGTTTTGAGGCCCAATGGGCTGGGCTCAAATAACCCTTAAAGTCAGATTTTTATGAGAATTAAGGGTACTGAGAAGGAACTAAACCCTAAAGAGGATAGAACCTTACGCCCTACGGGTCCATGTTACCTAAATGACTAAAATGCCCTTCCTTAGCTAGAAAGGGCTATGGTCAAGCAGGAATAGATAATGGGCCTAGTAATGGACCCAATAAAAGCAAAACTAATTGGAGATAACTAAATAGGGTTTAGGTTGGACCAATGAAAGTAAAGTTGACTAAGTTTGACCAAGTTGGACCCAGAGTCAACCAAAGGACATGGAAACCGGGGTTTAGGGCCAGAACGCGGGGAGATGGTCCTTAGGACCCGTTAGTGGGCTTAAGCAAAACAAGAACGTTAGGTATGCATGTACACCTAAAGACATAGAGGTTTGTTGAAGTCTTGACTCTAATAAGAACCTATGTATGCCAGATATTCTCGGGGAGACATAAGGCAATCCAGGGGATTCTAGAAAGACTTTTAGTCTCACCAGGAGGTAAGTACACTTGCCTCGTTCCCACCCGGTTTCGGGTTTTTTTTTGGACTTGCTTATGCCTTGTTCGATTATGCTCATTGATATCATACATGCTATTTGTATCTGTTTTAGATTCCTGTTGAGCATGAATGTTTGTTTCGGGACGTTGGTGTCCCTGTTTGCTATGGTCTACTGCCGGGACTCAGTGGAGCTAGGGAGCTCCGATAGGGAAGTGTTCAGGGACAGGACCCCCTGGCATTTCTGCCTGCCTTGCCAAAGAGGCGAATCTCTGGTAGTCTTACCTGTCAGTGGGCGTGGTACACTGACCGTGTTAACACATATAAGAGGTAGTTCTACCAATTTGCGACCGGAGGGTCGAACGACCAGAAGGTCGTGCTTACAGGACATACTGGCCGGGAGTGTTCCTTGAGTTCTCTTTGAAACTCATCACAGAGCCCGAGGGCTTCTGTAGCAGGGGTCATACCTTTAGATTATTTCTGGTAGACTCCTAGGACTATGTTTGTTGATGTTGTGACCTCATTGGTTGACATATTGCCTATTTATGTCTTTGTGACCCGCAGGGGTACTTACTGGGCTTTCCATTCGAAAGCTCATGTGTTTTACTTTTCCTCTTTTACAGATTCCGAGGTTTAGGAGGGGGTGGAGCCTGAGGAGAGGTCACGAGGAGATCCGAGGTCTGGGAGACTCCTTTGTCTTTTATTTTGTGAGCATTACTATGTGTAGGACCCGTATAGGGACCAGACTATTATAGGGCCTATGGACCCTGATGACTCTATGTTCTTTAGAACACGAGTTTATTTTATATTATGGATTGTTATCTGCTTATCACCTTTTTAGGCCTTGTATTTGAGTTGAGTTTGTCTCAGCTTAAATACGGCTGGTCTGTTGACGTGCTCGAGGTCCCGGAATCCGGGTCGGGGCGTGACACGCTGACAATGAAGTTCTAACAACGTTCGCTGAACCACCAACCGCAGTCCCTGTACCCATCACCGCCTTTCAACCACCAGTTAATTAACCAAAGAATGCTAAAAATGAACCACCAACCACACATACCTCACTGCCAGCCACCGATAGTGAATCGTAGGAGACCCGCACTAAATGACTGACCACCGATGTTGAGTCATCGTTTGCTAGCAAAGAACCACCGTTTACCTGTACTGAAAAACCGATAGACTCTGAACCACCAAATATTGAGCTACCCACTGATGGTAATTAACCACTTACCACATACACACAACTATCAGCCATCGTTAGTGAACCGTCGATATTTTGTATGGAACAATTAATCGTAAGAACTAAAAAACCAGTTTTCTTTATCGAGCAACCGACTACCACCATTGTACTGTCGTCCGCGGTTACAAATCCTATGATGATCGACGTGATGCTCATAAAGGTCCGTATGGCCAACAAGGACAATAATCCAGTAAAGACAAATTTTATACTGAGAAAGAAACGTTCTGCTGGTTTCATGCGGCTAGACAAACTGGAACAGGAAGAAATTGGGATATATCTCAACTTCAAAATTGACAAGTAAGTTTTTCGCTTATTTTAATAAGTCATCGCTTATTGTGCTACATTTCCCTTTATTTTGTAGAGTTTCCATTTAAGCTACTTAGTCTCTGCTTATTGTCCGGCGTTTCCGCTTAAATATTTTGGTTTCCGTTTAATATGTACCTTTCTCGTTTAAGTATTTAAGTTTCCGTTTAACATTCACCCCAGGACCATTGTACCTCTCATGCATTTGTGCTACATCGCACACATATTGATGGATTACATTGACCGCGGTAGTGGAAAATTTGAAGTGGGCAAGAAAGAAGAGACGCACTGAAGATTCGTGTGTGGCTTGATTTGACATAGTTTAACAAAGATTAATTCTATTTATGTTGTGGAGTTGCAAGATTCAACTAAGACTGTTTAACAAAGATTGTTTCTATTTTATATTTGATGTGTATAAATCGTCCTCTGTCAGTCAGCAATCGGTACAAAGATTGTTAGTTAGGATTAGGCTATGATATACTCTCAAAAAATAAATCCCTCCTGGTTGTGCATATATCACAAGTGAGAATGGAATAAATCTAACCAACCAGTACTAATGTTTAAATGAAACCTATATTGTTAAATAGTAATATGATATATTAAGCAGAAAGTCAAAATGGTAAACGAAAATGGTGAAAAATAAGTGTAAACCCATATATTTAAGAAAAAAAGGTATTTGTTAAGTGGAAATATGAAATACACGAAATAACACATAAAAAATTGACACGTTGATGGAAACATGAAATACACGAAGTAGAAGAAATATGAGATGGAGCATTGACCCACTGATAGGTTGGTTGGTTCATCCAACAAAATGCATGATATTTACGACAGTAATGAGGAGCACTAGGGCACGTTCATCGCTTCTTCAACTATATTGACAATGAGGTCGACGACAACATTGTTGAACATATGGTATATATGGAACATATACTGAAAGTCAACCTCGGTATCAATTGGGCAAACAATTCGGCATACATCTGGTTTGACAAACATTACCGTTACACATGAAACTTCAAGACCCCATCGCTCACATATCTCGGTTAGTATTGACGCCCAAGAAGTCAACACCGTAAACTACAACACTTGTCCCTCCCCCTTATATTTGGCAACTGTACAAAATGTCTCTATTGCCAACCTATAGCATGAGCATCTCACACTGATATGGTTTTAAAATGCACGAAATATGCAAAAAAAATAATAATAATTAAAAAACAAGAAAAGAACTCAGGGCGAAGATGAATGTTTCTTCGAGTATTTTTGGGCGATGAATCATCGAGGAAGAGATGGTCACAGTGCTCGTCACCCCGGGAGAGCAAATGGATGGTACCAAAATGAAATAACAACGAGTGGCTAGTAGAAGAGACAAATTTATCTCGGCCAGATGGAAACAAAAAGGAACAAAAGAGATTGAGGAAAAAAAACAAAGAAATCATGTTCCTTCTTCCATAACATAAAAAATTCAAAAAATATATAAAGAGTAAGTGAAAAGATGGCAAAAGGTTGTTGATGTGATGGGTGAAGTTCAAAATTCAAAAAGTTGGACAAGACATGGCAGGAGTTTTCTCACTAACTGTAGGGGTAAATTTGAAAATACAAAAACAATTAACTTGTGGTGTGAAGATGAAGGGATTAAAAGAAATGATACCAAAAGGAGGGACTGTCTAGGAAAAACAAATGTCGGAGGGGCTATTAGGGAAGTTTGGAAACTTCCAAGGACCTATAATTAATTCTCTTTTTTTTACCTACATGATATTTTCTAAAGGCTTAAAATATATGTCAAAAGTTATGAAATATATTTATTAAATTTTATCTTTTAAATTATTTTTCAAAGAATATTGATATGACTTGAGGGTTCAAAATAGTAGAAATTTATATTTTTTTTGAGGTGAAATTTTAATTTTCTTATCCCCACTTAAATGTAAAAGGATTAAATATTTTAAATTTAAAATTTATTTTTTATGATTAAAAATTAAGGGCCTTTTGCAAGTGTACCTCTGAAGAATTTTGAAATTGCATATTTACTCCTGAATAAAGCATAATTGCATATATATCCCTGAATATTACGTATAATTGCGTATATACCTTTGGGGTTAAAATTAGATGAAAAACTATCAGTTAATAAACGATAGACACACAAAATGACCATTATACCATTTACATATATACCCCTGAAAATTTGTTTGATTGTCGATTTAAAAATACCTCTTTAAAAAATCTGAAATTTAAAATAGTTAAAATATATAAATATGGGTATTTTGGACATTTTCTAACTCTTAACCTAAGTTCTAACCATGGTTAAGATTATCAGGTTAACTTCTATCAACGAACCCTAAAAACAGGGGCATATCCGCAATTCAACTTGTTTTTCAGGGATTTACAAGTACTTATGATTTTTCGGGGGTAAATATACAATTATGAAACTTTTGAGGGGTATATAACCAATTTCTCCAAAAATTAATTGTTTAAAATATTCTCATATTTTTTTCCAAAGTTAGAAAATTCTTCCGCCGCTAAAAGCATATTGGGAAAAAAAAATTATAGATTTCAAGAGATAATGTAGTAGGCTAAAAGATTTTAAAGTTAACTCTTTATTCGTGTTACTTGTAAATATCTCATGATTTTAAATATATAAAATAATTAAAATAAATCATAGAAAGAGTTATTTATAAAACAATAAAGTAAAATTACCCATGATGAAGAACAAGAATGCTCAAATAATAAAAATAAAAACAATAAAGGTATTAGTGTGTTTGATTGCCTTCTTTTTCCATGGAATATATTTCATTACCAACTATCCACCACTTTGGACTATTTGATTGTCCAAAATTTCCATGGAAATTAATTCCTCCACCCAACACAAGAAAACTTTTCCATGGAAAATTGAAATGGTTATATGCAAAAGAAAAACAAAATATGGAGTGGTCTTGTTAGTCGAAGATCTGGTTACGCAGGTGAACCGCCTGGATCTTCAACCAACTGATGATGACTTCTTGGATGGAAGCCTTGAAGATGGGTATTCTCTTATGGAGTTCACTTGAAATGGGGACAAAGAGAAAGTAGAGGCCGGTGAGAAGGGGTGGGGCTCTCTTGCCCATGCCCGCTCCGACAATCAAGTCAGTCAACTGATCGGAGAAGGAGGATGAGGAGATTTTAGGCGCTTTTGGTTGCTTACCTTCTTCCCTGGCTTCCTCTCCTTATGTCCTCTTCTTTTCCTTAGGATTCGTATTACCTTTACCTTTTCATCATGAGAACCTAGACGTGCTCCCCTTTCCTAGGATAGCTTTGCCTTGTCCTAGGGGGTTATGGTGGCGCCTTGGTAGGTGTGTACAAAGCTGTAGAAGGGGTGTGATTGAGACAGGTAGTGTCACGCCCCGACCCCAAAATCTCAGGCCTCGGGCACGTGAGCAGACCGACCGTACCCAAACGGAGGTGGACCCCACTTGGATACAAGGCCTAAGTGATCAAAAAGCAACAACACATATGCAGCGGAATAATAAAATCATAACTATAAAGTCAGAGTATATCAGCGGAAGATAAATCCTAAGGGTACATGCACCCTATAATGTCAAGTACATAACTGTCCCGCGTGGGCCAAATCACAAGTGTCCTCACATATAGTAATGAAAGTAGAGGTAGCCAACCTCAGCAACAATCCCAGGGCCCCACGTACAGCTCCGGTAGCTCACGTTTGTTCCTCCGTGGGATCTGAAAAGGAGTGAGAACAAGTGTATGAGCTTTCAGAAGGAAAGCCGATTAAGTACCCTCGCAGGGATCATAACAAGTCATGCATGAAAGAATGAGCAAGTAAAGTAAAACAATCTCATGACTAAACCAAGAAAGTGGGGTCACACCCCACGCCAACAACCACCTAGGAGTCTTAACCCTACCACAAGGAATTGTCAAAGATAGGGACTCCTACAACAACGGCCCCAAGTCCTGGAAGAGAATTAGTCCAAATAAGGTTCTCGAAGTATCCCCCGGTCAACCATCAGCCAGAATTGGTCGGAAATTGGTAGCGCTACCCCTCATACGTGTCGACACGGCCAGTGTGTCGTCCCACTGACAGGTGAACGGCCAGAGTATCCTCCCCTGGCATGGAACCATCAAAACGCCAGGGTGTCCGCAGCCCCGAACGCTCCACCGGAGCCCCCACGCTCCCCTGATCCGGGAGAAAAATTCCACAAGAGTAACACGTGTCGAATGGCAAAGAAATACCATACAACCACACACATGCGCAAGCATGGAATCAACAATCAAGAAGCGACAATCCAAAGCATCAAATAAATATCAATGGCATCAACAGATCAAGAAGTAATCATCCAATGATTGGGAACACACAAGCATGTAATTAGTGATCAGCATGATAAAGGAGAAGGAGCCAAAGGCACTTACCGTGCAAGTAGAAATACCTAACAACCGTCCGATGTCCCTCCCAACGTGGTCCTCAACGCCACGTCAATATCTGATGTATAAAATAATATCTTAGTGTTCCATGAACTTACAAATAATTAATTATTCATTTATTGACTTATTTATTTATTTATGCCTAACTACATAACATTTGTACTAGCCGTTTACTCTTGGCCTAGTACACAATCCATGACTTTGGAAATCCGTAACTCACTCAACACAAGGCCCTACCATGCATGCTCTTGGTGTGATATAGATACTTACTATAATATTTGCAAGGTCTTATGCTTTAAATTTTCAACTCGTGAATCACATGCACGTCCCAGTTCTCATCAACCATTCTACAAACCTTGAACTCCACCTGGTGAATATGATTCATCTATTTAATCCCTCATAACCTTGTAAACCTCTAAGATCCCTTGGTCTATCATGCAAGCAAGTGGAATCACATCAACTATCCCCCATATGCATTATTAACTCACATTGCAACCTATATACTCATGACTACAGGTTCCTTAATCTCAAGAGAGCCTTCCTACACATAAATTCCATGACACTCAAGTGTTAGTATGCTCCCAGGGCCATGGTAAGGGATTGGCTTCATGTGGTTCTCTTCCAAGGCTAAAGTTACTCACCAGCTTTAATTATTAACAAGCTCTAATTATATGTGTAAATGCTTGAACTAAGACATGCATTCTTATGCCCATAGTTGATCATGAGGTAGAGTTACAGCCACCTCCATCCACCTTCACTCTATGCACATACTTGTTAATGATCATGTAACACTACTAGGATGTAGGTGTGACACCACTCAAGTCGCTCCCTCTCTCTCTTTCTCTCTAACTGCAGGGTCCTACTTTTGCATGTTAAATCATCAAGCCATTCTACCACCCTATTAGCAACACTTACTGTCAGCTTACTACCAGTTCAAATAGGGAATTACCCCCTCTATCATGTTCTCACCGCTCCTCTAGCAGCCCTACTTGGCCCAAGTCATGTAAGCCCGAGCTTCCTCATGCAAGGCCTGTGTAAAGCTACTTGTAGCCTCCCCAACCCATGCAAAGCCTCTACCATGCATGCATGCTATTTTATCTAAGATTAGCCATGTCCTCATTACTTAGTAGGGTTCACGGTGTACCGTTCAACTGGTGGCTTTCGTGCTCCGAGGAAGGTCTCCGGAGGTTGGTTGAGTCACTCGGGCAGACCGCAGTTCCATCCTTGGCACGCTCGTGGTTGTCTGGAGAGCCTTCTTTCGTCCGTACAAGCTCGCTGTAGTCGTCGAGCTCCCGCACGACTGTCTCTCTCCAAGCGGCAACAGTTGCTACTCGGGGTCCGGAAGGAGGAGGCGGTGCTTCTGTCCGTTGCCAGACGCACAGAGGGGAGCGTTGGTGTGCACAAATGAGCTGGGAGCTCTCAGCGCGTAGTTGACAAGCAACGGTGCACTCTTGACTTCTCTTAAAGACGGTCAGGGGTTGAGGCTCGAGGTGGTCATTTCCGTTGATGTATTTTTTTTGTAAATGAGATGGAGACTATACGCTGTTGTTCCCACCTCCCCCTGGTCTCTCTGGTACAGTAAATCCGGCGAAGAGACCGGTCGTACACGCGCTAGTTCTGCCCAGATCTGGGATCAGAGATCGCGAATATAAGGGGAGTGATGGCTGGAAGCCCCCTCCCGCTCACGTGCTTCATGGGTTGCATGAGTTGGGTGGGCTTTTTGTTAAAGCACCCCCATGCTTTCCTTTATTATTATTTTTATTTTTTTTCTTTCTCAATTCTTTGTTACATCAACCAATTAAGTAATATATATTTATTACGACCATACCTGATATCAGCCTATGTATACCCATGCTAGAATATATAATATATATATAAACCCATCAACTCCATGATTCAATTCCCATCAATTCATGCATGTCCCATCTAAGTATGTGTATAATATATATATATTGATAGGGATGAAAGTAGTAGAACACGTGGCATCCATCCAAGCAAGCCACGTGTCAAAGTAACAAGATAGAGTCCTCAACAATTACCACAGAGAACCATTCCAATATGGATTGCTTACCCGATCAGGAAGACACGATATGGAGTAACTTGTCGATCAGATATGCGTAAACGATATATCGGAACCGTTGCGAAACTCATCGGGATCGGGAAGAACTTCACCAAACCAACACGTGTCAACCAGGAAAGGTATGTTCAACTAATGGTTATCCGTATCGGTCCCTACCCTTCTAGAAGAAGTACAGCTGCATGTACCGGCCTTCTAGAAGAGTTACAAATGGGGCGGCTTCGGATACTTAAATTTGGAATACTAGCTGGCGCTTAGCTAGATTGACAGCAGGCGAACACGTGACTAAATTGAGGACCGTGCTCAGCACGCAACCCATGCCTATAAAAGGCAGGGATCACAGTTCATTAGGACGATCTGAAATCCAGGGGATAAAGCTCTGCCCATTTGGAGACAGTATTTATTCTCTCTTTCCAGCTTTCCATTTGTGGAGTTATTGTAAGATCTCTTGTATTTTTGTTGATTCATAGTGAGATTCATTTCTCCCGTGGTTTTTTCCCCGCCGATTAGGGTTTTTTCCACGTAAATTTGGTTTCTCCCTTGTCTTTCTTGGATTTTCGTTCGATTTCTCACTAGGATAGCCACCTAACAAATATAAATTCAATTGTTAGGTTGAAATTGGGCCCCAAATCCAATTTTTGCTCTAACAATTCAGCGCCGTCCGTGGGGAGTGTGAGCAAAAAGTTCATGGCTGCTACTCAGAGGAAATCGAAGAGATTCCAAACACAGGAGGGGGAAAAGGAGTTTCAGCAACCCCTTCAGTCGAAGGTTCACCACCTCCTGGAGCTGAGGTCCCCCCGGTGAACGTTGGAGTTCGGAGTGATGCTGATCGCGTCAGAAGGATGGCGCAGGAGATTGAAGAGCTGAAACAGGCCCTTCAGGAAGCGCGTCAGCAGCGTGCTTCCCAGACCACTGTTCCTCATGATGCGCGACCTCTTAAGGAAGGTGGGGGAAAGAAGGTGATTCACTCCCCTAGACACCGAGCACGGTCTCCTGTGAGACACCAAAGCGTGGAGTCTTCCACTGGAAGCTCAGGTTCACCGTATCACCATCGGGATTTCTACGTTCGAGAGGACGAGATCAGAGAGCGGAGAAAGAGGGAAATTTCTCGCTCTCCAGATAGCTCGATAGATCGAAGGCGCCAGACCCGATCACCGACACATCGGTCCCAAGGGCGATATCATTCATCAGATCGGTATTACGCCCCTTGCGGTCGATCCCCGCACCATCTCCATTCCAGACGTCGGTCTCCACGGCATGATTCACCATATCGCCGTTATTCTTCCCCACGGCGATATATGACAGAAAGGGAAAGGGTTCAACAACTTGTCACGCATGTCACTTCTCCCTTTATAAGGGCAATTTGGGAGGCCTCCTTCCCCAAACACTTCAGACCCCCGAATGTTCGTTCTTATGACGGGACATCTAATCCCGAGGAACATCGGGAAAGTTATCGTGATGAGATGATGGTCAATCGAACCACTGAGGCCGTCATGTGTTGAGCTTTTCCTCGGACACTCATTGGGGACGCCCATGATTGGTTTAGGAGAATTCCCCCGGGAACCATACACAGCTTTCAACAACTCTCTGACCTTTTTCTTTGCAATTTTGCCAGCAACAGGAGACTGAAGAAGAATCCCATGATGTTATTGGGATTCAAGCAAATACCAGAGGAAAGTCTACGCGGATACATAAGTCACTTCAATAAGGAGATCATTGGCATGGTGGACATAAACTCTGCAATAATTGTGGGAATAGCTGTCAAAGGGTTGAAGGATGGGCCCTTTAAAGATTCATTGACTCGGGAGCCTCCAGCAGGTCTATCTGATTTCCAAGCCACAGCTACGAAGTACATAGCTTCGGAGGAGATGAAGGCCAAATGGCAGGAGAGTGACCTCTTGCAGTTGGAGGAAATAAGAAAGAAGAATCACCACCCGCAACCATATCGGGAATGGAGAGAAGGAGCTCTGAGAGGTGAAAAACCTCCCAGAGAAGGAGGCCGGAATTCAAACCGAGCAGATCGGTTTGATGAAAGGAGACCCCCACAACACCGGGGATATGATCCTGAGAGGGCAGAGAAGTACCACAATTACTCCATCCTCAACACCTCATTGGAGGACATCCTGTCCCAGATTCAGGATCAGAAGATATTGAAGCCCCCACAACCCATGAAGGACAACCCAAGGAGAAAGAAGAGTAAAAGTTCTGCAAATTTCATCAAGACAAGGGGCATTTAACAGAAGACTGTATCCAATTGAAGAATGCTATCGAAGGTCTAATCAGGGATGACAAACTGGATCAGTTTCTACAAAAGGAGCAGGAACTAGAAACTGAGCATATCCCACCTCCACAGCACATTATCCCAAGTGACACACTTGTGATTGTTATTGCCGGAGGACGGAGGTACGGAGGAGAGAGTTCAAAGTCAAGGAAAAATTATATGAGGGCGCTTGGGTCTGTCCAGAATGTCACATCCTTGAAAAGGCCTCGCACCCCCACACAAATTGGTTTTTCGGATGAGAATCTGAAGGGTGTTCACCACCCCCATGATGACGCTCTAGTGATCACTGCCCAGATCAGGATCTTCACTATAAAGCGAGTTCTTATCGATACTGGGAGTTCGGTAGATATCATATTCTCTTCTACATTCGACAGAATAAAATTTCCAGTTGAGGATTTGAAACCGATAAAGTCCCCTCTCATCGGGTTCAATGTCAGCCCACTACAACCCGACTGTATGATTTCTCTACCTTTGACTCTTGGCACTTCCTCGAGAACTACTACTGCTGTCATTAACTTTCTGATTGTTCGATGCCCTTCGAGCTACAATGTTACAATTGGGAGGCCATCGATCAATTAGATGAAAGTTGTGCCCTCAACTTATCATATTGTGGTCAAATTTCCAACATCCAATGGTTGCGGTGAAGTGAAGGGCAACCAATTGGCTTCTCGCTAGTGCTATGCCACCATGCTCAAGGGACATGGCGAGGGGAGTAGTCGATCTGAGGAAGCACTTACTGTGGAAGATATACAGCAAGAAGATGATGAGAGGGAGAAACGTCGCCCCACTCCGATTGAGGAGCTCAAGGCAATACCTCTGAAGGAGAAACAACCGGAGCACACTATCCAGATAGGAGCAGACCTCCCATCAGTCCAGCAGGAAGAGATACTGAGTCTCTTAAGGAGCAACTCCGACATATTTGCTTGGACAGCTGAAGAGATGCCAGGAGTTCCACGGGAAGTTATAGAACATCGACTCAATGTCGATCCGGGGCACAAACCAGTCATACAGAAGCGACGAAGTTTTACTCCTGATCGCCTCCAGGCTGCTAAAGAAGAAGTGGACAAACTTCTGAAGGCGGACTTTATTCGTGAGGTATATTACCCTGAGTGGTTGTCTAATGTTGTACTGGTGAAAAAATCCACAGAAAAGTGGAGAACGTGTGTGGACTTTACTGATCTGAATAAATCTTGCCCTAAGGATTGCTACCCCCTGCCTCTAATTGATAACTTAGTAGATTCTACATCAGGATACGAAATGCTAAGTTTCCTCGACGCATACTCTGGGTATAATCAGATCAGAATGGCGGAGGCCGATGTGGAGAAAACCTCCTTCATCACCAGGAGAGGAACATATTGTTATAAGGTCATGCCATTTGGCCTGAAGAATGTTGCTGCCACTTTTCAAAGATTGGTGAATAAAGTCTTCAAAGACCAAATCGGAAGAAATGTGGAAGCATATGTTAATGATCACTGAACGACATGTTGCCGATCTGCAAGAAACTTTTACTACACTTCAGAACACGGAATGAGCCTCAATCCTAATAAATGTACGTTCGGAGTCCGATCTGGAAAATTTCTGGGATTCATGCTCACACATCGGGGGATTGAAGCAAATCTAGAGAAGATACGAGCAGCCCTTGAAATGAGATCCCCAAAAACAATCTAGGAGATACAGAGACTTAATGGCCAACTTGCAACCTTGGGGAGGTTTATCTCAAAGTCAGGAGAGAAGAATCTTCCTTTCTTCCGAGCATTGAGAAAAGCCCCAAAAGTTGAATGGAATGAAGAATGCGAGAAAGCATTCATACAGTTGAAAGAGTATTTGCAGTCACCAGCTTTATTGGCAAAGCCTCAACCGGGAGAAGAGCTTTATGTTTACTTATCTGCAACTGATGCCGTTGTTAGCTCAGTATTGGTAAAGATTGAGGATAATTTGCAAAAACCAGTGTATTACGCAAGCAAGGTCCTCACCGATACTGAGTCCAGGTATCTTTCCCTTGAGAAGTTGGCCTACGCTTTAGTGGTTTCTGCTCGTCGGCTCCGCCCTTATTTCCAGTCACATCTGATAAGGGTGTTGACCGATCAACCATTGAAGCAGATCTTACACCGGCCAGACACATCGGGACGCCTCGCCCGATGGGCGCTCGAACTTGCAGAGTATGATATCAGTTATGAGTCGCGTACTTCTATAAAGGCACAAGTACTTGCGGACTTCATTGCTGAGCTTACAACCACCACTGACGATGATCCTTCAAACATCGAATTATCTGAGACAAGAAACGACTCTTCATCCCAATGGATTCTGCACACTGATGGGGGGGAGGACTGATCCTACAGTCACCATCTGGATGGAACACTTCTACCGTTCTGAAGTTCAGGTTTAAAGCAACCAATAATGAGGCTGAGCATGAAGCTATGATAGCTGGGCTGCAGTTAGCTCGCGGTCTTGGAGTACGGAATCTGCAAGCTAACACTGATTCTCAGTTGGTTGTGGGCCATATGAGTGAAGAATTTGAGGCAAGGGAAGACCACATGGTGAAATATAAATCTTTTTTACAGAAGCTCACCACAAGCTTCAAAGAATTCCACATCTCTAAAATTCCTAGAGCGGAGAATCAGCAAGCGGACCTCCTATCTAAGTTGGCCTCAGCAAATGCCAGTATTGAGCAACCAGTGAATATTCAGTACCTAGCAACCAGGACAATTGATTGTCGACCACCTGAAGAACTCATGGACATCGATCAGGAGCCATATTGGATCGATCCGATCCTGAGTTATTTAAAAGATGGAACTCTCCCACAAGACCCCAAAGAAGCTCGAAGAATCACCATCAGAGCTTCACGATACAGTGTGGTGGATGGGCAGCTCTATAAAAGATCATTCACCCTTCCTCTCTTAAAATGTCTCCGGCCCTCGGAGGCAGAATATCTCCTTCAGGAAGTCCATGAAGGAATTGCGGGAGATCATTTGGGAGGAAGAGCATTGGGTCACAAGATCCTGAGGCAAGGGTATTATTGGCCAACCTTGAATAAAGATGCTATTGATTTTACCAGAAAATGTGATGCTTGTCAACGCCATTCCAATATTCAACGGCGTCCCCCGGTACCACTCACCGCTGTTGTGAGTACATGGCCTTTTGCTTTATGGGGAGTAGACATACTTGGGCCATTTCCTGTAGCTGTCTGACAGATGAAGTTCTTAATTGTGGCAATCGACTACTTTACTAAGTGGGTAGAGGCGGAACCACTTGCGTCGATCACAACGAAGGCTTGCCATAGCTTTTTATGGAAGTCCATTGTTTGTCGTTTCGGCTTACCCGTCGCTTTCATCACCGACAATGGCCGCCAGTTCGACAATCCGGCCTTCAAGAAGTTCTGCACAGATCTTGGTATTGAATCAAGGCTAACTTCTGTTACTCACCCACAGGCGAATGGACAAGTGGAAGTAACCAACAGGACTCTCCTTCACGGTCTGAAGACGAGAGTTCTCAGAAATGGGTCGAACTGGGTAGAAGAAGTTCCGAATACTTTATGGGCATATCGGACAACTGCTCGAACCCCAACTGGAGAGACTCCGTTCGCGTTAGCGTTTGGAGTCGAAGCTGTGCTCCCAGCTGAAATAACTTTACCTACACCAAGAACACAGTCCTTTGATCCGGTGAGGAATAAAGAGCAGCTCCGGGCCGAGCTGGATCTCCTTGAAGAGAAGAGGGATTGTGTTAACGTTCGAGCAACAGCATACTGACAGAAGGTCAAGCGGTACTATAATGCCAAGGTGAAGGAAGTGACTTTTCAAGTCTTAGATCTTGTGCTAAGAGAGAATATCTTTCAAGGCAACAAGAGTCGGATAGGGAAACTGAATACTAATTGGGAAGGCCCTTATATTGTGCAAGAAATTGTAAGACCCGGTACTTACTAGCTATCTAAAATGGATGAGCGAAGACTCAAGCGTCCATACCATTCGGAACATCTACGGAGGTACTATCAATAAAATCAGTCACTTCCATACATTTATTCCTTTTTCTTTTCCATTCTGTTTCAAGAAAAGTTTATGTGATAACAAAAAGAAAGGAAATCAACATCAAAAGCTGTGCTGGAGCCAAAAGTCCATATCGACCTCAACGGACTATACCGGTCCCAACGCCCATACCGGGCTCAACGGTCCCATACCAGGCTCAACGGACCATACCGGTCCCAATGCCCATACCGAGCCCAACGGACCATACCAGTCCCAGCGCCCATACCAGGCTCAACGGACCATACCGGTCCCAATGCCCATACCGGGCCCAACGGACCATACCTGTCCCAGCGCCCATACCGGGCTCAACGGACCATACCAGTCCCAACGCCCATACCGAGCTCAACGGACCGATCCCAATGCCCATACCGGGCCCAACGGACCATACCGGTCCCAGCACCCATATTGGGCTCAATGGACCATACCGGTCCCAGCGCCCGTACCTTGCTCAACGGACCATACCGGTCCCAATGCCCTTACCGGGCTCAACGGACCATACCGGTCCCAGCGCCCTTACCGGGCTCAACGGACTATACCGGTCCCAGCGCCCATACCGGGCTCAACGGGCCATACCGGTCCCAGATGGAAGATGATTATGTCAACCTTTCACCACTGAAGATCATGCAAAACTACAACGAGGACAAACTGTTACAGATCTCGGTGGAAGCTACCATACCTGTCAATCGATCACAGTCAATCAATCAGCTCAAGAGTCATCACACAAGCCCAGCACATCGACAAACCGTATCAACTTCATACAAACAAAACCAAGCACTTCATTTTTACAACAACCCGACAACTCATCACTTTGAGAGCTAAAGAAGAAGAAAAGCTCATTCAACACAAGATCGCTTAAATACTTCGAAAGTGAGAAAACCAGAACGAGACATATCGATAGAAAAAAGATGTTCATTGATTGAAAGCATGAACGTACAATGAAAATATCGGAGTCAAGAAGAGTCAGACAAGGCAGAAGAATCGATGTCGGAAACACCATCAGGAGCTTGTGCAGGAGCAGCTACAAGCGTTGACACCTTCTGGCATATATTGTTCCCAAGAACGTGAACTTCAAAGCACATGTCCTCTCGAAGAACAAAGACAAGTAGCTCCCCTTCTTCCAATTTGTGGTCCCTCGCGAAGTCTGCCCAGCCTTCGGTAAAGCGGAATTCCCCGAGCTCCGACGACATGGATAACATCACTGACCAGAAGTTTCCACTCGGCCCCCGCAATCTAACAAGACCTTCCTCGAAGAACATCCTCATGTAACCCTGGAAAGCTCTAGGGATCCATAGGTAATAAGAGTTATCACCAAGAAAGAATTTATAAAAGGAGGGGCAGCTGTTGTTACCCATGGCGAAAGAGAAAATGCCTTAAAGGTGTCATTACCGCCCCAATTTATAGTATGATTCCTACAGAAGCAATTAATGCACATCCAGAATACCAACAGACTTCAGACGCTTCGTTTCGATCCAACGAGAACGTCTTTTGACTCCTTGAAGGGAATGTTTCGTTGGAACTGCCTTGGGAACATTTTAGAATTCAAGGCTCAATAAAGGAAAATAATGGCTCCTGTTCCCAAGAGACGTCTGGATTGAATCGAAACAATAATGAGGGGTCAATAAAAGGGAATTGCAGCCCCGATCCGATGCAGAGATTGAAGCAGAAAATGTCATTCAATCCGATATAATGTCTTAGTGATCGATAGATATCAAAAACATCATCCGATCCGATATGGATTATCTGGAATGGATCGATATCAAAAGATTCATCATACCTTGGAGAACATTGAAAGAAAACTTAATCACGATTTCATTCATCCTCAAAAAGAAAAGTAGACAGAAAAACAGTCAAAATGTTTTTATGATAGGTGCACTCTGAGTAAACTTTACAATTGGGATCAAGTTTCCGTAGCAAAATGAAGAATCAGAAAGGGATTACAAGTTTTTCATTTAAACAAAATCCCAGTTCCTTGGTCTGGTTGCATTCTTCCGACGGGCTTCCGCACGTCGCCTAGCTTCAAGGGCTTCTTCAAATTTCTTCGCATGATCATTCAAAATCTTCGCTTGAACGGCTTTTGGTTCTTCAATTTCACTACGGAGCCGTCTTACTTCAGGCTGGTCTTACAATAAAGAAAAGAAAAAGTGGAATGATTAAATATAAATAAAGGAGGACAAAAGAGATTTAGGTAACCTCCCCTCCTAGGCACAACGGAAGATGTATTCCTTTGATCAGTCTCCGAAGCTTTTTCTCCACTTGGCTCAACAGAGGTACCCTTAACGGCTTCCGAAGTTTCTTCTCCGGTCAGAATGGCAGAAGTGGCTTTAATCAAATAAGGGAAAGATAAGTGAGGAGCCATATAATTTAAAATGTCAAAAGGGAGGAAAATTTGAACTCACATGTGCCAGCTGTGACGTCATCCTCGATCTCGATAACAGCTGGAGAAACTTCTTGAGATGCGCACATTCCCTCTCTCGATGAATTGGTTCTGGACCAGATGTGATCTCTCGGCGGCGCGCGGTATCTTCACAGACCGATTCTGAATCCGCCATTATTGCTTTAAGGATCGGATCTGGATCAGATATTGTTGTTTCACGCTCTGAGACTTTCTCCCGATCCGATATGGTAGAAGGAAAAATTGTCATATCAGGAACATCTCTCTCCGATGCGGATACAGCATAAGTTTCCTCCAAGCGAGGGACATCGGGTCCAACTCCTTCAGCAACTGGATCGCCAACTTTCATTTCTTCAATAACGGGATCCTTATCTCCTTCTTCTCCGCCTTGACATTTCTCAAAATAAAGCTCCACAGCAACGTCGTAGGGAGTCTGATAAAAGTTAACTGAGGGGTCAACGGAATGGATGCTGCTCAGAATTGAATAAACTTCCGATGTAACTCTGCGAATCTCATCATCAGAAAGTTCCCTTTTCTCAGCGACAGCGAGTTTCTCCTCCAACTCCATGGATCTTTTCCAATTCTTGTTCAGATCCGATAGCATGGATGACATTTCACTCTTAATATTTTTGTTTGACTGTTGCGCGAGGAGAACGTCGCTCTGAGCCTGTGAAAGGAGATTGTCCTTAGCCTTCAGTTGCTCAGACAAGAGACTGTTGTCTTCTTTCAGTTTACTAATTGAATCTTCAGCAACTTTAAGCTTAGCTCTCAAAACTTTCTTAATTTCTCTTTCACTGGATACCTCTCGTTCAAGTGCAGATACTTTTTCAGAAAGCTTCTCTTTTTCGCCAATAGCATAATCTTTCTCGCTTTTAGAATGATCCAGATCCAATCTCAAAGCAGTAACAGTCTGCTCAGATAAAGAAAGAGAAGCCTGAAGACTCTCATAGTCAACTTTCAATGCGCTATATGCTCCTTGCGACCTCCCTAATTCAACAGTGACAAACTCTTTTTCTTCAGTTAGTTTGGCCATCTCAGCATCCTTTGTGGAAAGACTCTCCAGAAGCTTCTTATTTTCTTCTCCTAATTTGGAGACTTGGGCCTTCACCTCAGTATCGCCTCGTTAACAAAACCTCACGACCCGTTCCCCCCATAAAGCAGTCTACAAAAGAAATTTTCATTCAGAAGAACAAAGTAGCAGATCGTATTATGAATCGATGAAAAACACAAAGACATACAGAAGCAAGGGACAATCGAAAATGAGTGCAAGACTCCTCCACACCAAATTGATTCAAGTGAGTATTAACGGTGTCTTGTCGCTACGAACGGAAGGAGTCTTTAATAAGTCGGGTATCAAGGGGCAGGGCATTGTCCCTTCAATGGATTCTTCCCCGAGTTTCAGATCCTTGAGCGCTCGAACCGCTAGCAGAAAGTTTTGTGGCTCTAACCGCTTCTAAGGAGCAAGACATGCAGAATAAATTAATCAACGTCAGGAAGGTTGAGCAGAAAGAATCATTAAAGAGAGAAGGGCTTCAAAATGTCACCTCGACTTTGGCTATTATCGGATTCAGCTCCCAAAGGAATACAACTTTCCGATTTGCGCGGCACTCCCTGCCTACGGATAGTTGACACAGTAGAAATGGGAATATTGAAACCCGATCCGATAGGGAGGATATGAGGGAAGATAATGGACGCGTCAGGTATAGAAACATCGGAACCCGATATGGCAGGGAGAGGAGAAGAAGGAATGATGGGTTCCTCTTGAATAGGACCAGTCGACTTTTCAACAATTATCTCTGATGTAACACGCGCGGGCGGAATGGAAGCAGAGCTAGCCTTCTTAACAGCTTTTATTAATCGTCTCCCCTTAACAATTGGGGCCTCGGTTTGAACAGGAGGAGGGAGGCTAGCAATAACAAAAGCTACCACCGTTTCGAAGTTAGTGGCAGCATCAGGTTTATTCCTCTGACTTGCACCACGTTGTTGAGAAGGAATAATTCAGATGGAATTCTCTCAACCTCTCTGCTATCTGAACTAGGAACTTCTTCGCTTGAGGCTTCCTTTCCTTTTTTCTTTGATCTATCTACACGAGAGATGACGCGCATCCTTTCAGCAAGAGTCTTTGGAGCCATATCGTTATCTTTAAAAGAAAGAGGAATAAAAAGAACGGATCAGGATCAGACAGCAGATCGGAGCTATTACATAACGTGAACCAAAGATTTGAAGTAACCCTACCTAAAGCTAAGTATAATCCACACTCTTGAAGTCTCTTATCGGATAGAAAAGATTTATCTAACGGAGTATTCTTGAACTCCTTGAACTTTTTCCACCACTCTCCTTCAATTGTTGATATCTTCTCTTTGGAGCCCAAATGACTACAAGGGGTTCCCCATTTAGTACTAAACCCCCAATTCTCGCTATTGGAAACGAAGAAGTATTTGGTTTTCCAATCTTTGATAGAATCAGGGACAGAACCAAGAAAGACCATGCCGGGTTTAGCACCAAAGTAATACCAATCAGATTGCCTATCTTGATTGAGATTGAAAAGAAGGCTGAATAGACGGACAGTTGGTTCGACCTCACAGAGAAGTGAAACTACAATGAAACCACAAAGGATCCTCCAAGAGTTTGGAGTGAGTTGAGAAGGGTTTAAGCTAAAATGACGAAAAATATCTACAAAAATCTGGGGAAAAGGCAATCTCAAACCAGACACCAAAGCATCTTGATACACCACCAAATCCCCTCCCTGAGAAGGAGAGCAAGCATGCTCAGAAGGAGAAGGAACCCTATAAGAAATACTAGTGGAGGATAGATGATACTTCTCCACGAAGTCATCTATTTTGGCCTCGGAGAGAGTATTAGTAAAGAAGAAAGAACAACGCTTGGGATCTCTGGCGAGCTTCGGCATCGAGAAGAATCAGCGAAGGAAACCCTAAAACGGAGAAGATCAAACCCAAGAAGAGAAAAAGCCTCGTACCTGAGAAAATAAGATCCTGTTGAAAACGGAGAAACTGAAGACTTCTTGAAGAAGAGACAAGACGAATCGAAGAATGAGACAAGGCGATCTCCACACAAAAAGCGCCGCTCTCGTATATTTTCAAAATTCGATGGTGGGCTCTCCAAAACTATTTGAAAATCGAGTCGACGGTCAAGATCAATCCAAAAGGCTGTGAAAAACCCTTCATCCGACGGTTAGGGATAGACGAAAGCTTAAGACATTCCGAATTCTCCACGCGTGGAAGATGGAAAGGCGATGACATCACAAGCCTTATCTTACTACAGCCCCCAAAGACCGTATCTTGATAATGGAGAATGGCGGATAATCAATGCCAAACAGTGAGCCATTAAAGTCTGAGAAACGATAAAGCCCCTTTTACCCCTAGAAGAAGCAGCTGTATACGGATTCTCAAAAAGGGCTATGTACCTGACTTGACAAATCAGATGAGATCATCGAGCTAAGAATCTAAGAAAACAAGAAGAGGAATGTTGGAACAAATAAGTCATAAAAGTACAGTACGGGAAGAAGAAAGATCATTAAATAAAACACTGAAGCGGATATCGACCCGATAGTCCCAGAACGATCCAATCACAGCAATGCTTAGCTTCATTAATTCCAACAATGATCAAAGAATATTTGATTATCCTTCGAATTAATTCGCAATCATACTTGATGGGGGACTATTGATAGGGATGAAAGTAGTAGAACACATGGCATCCATCCAAACAAGCCACGTGTCAAAGTAACAAGATAGAGTCCTCAACAACTACCACAGAGAACCGTTCCGATATGGATTGCTTACCCGATCCGGAAGACACGATATGGAGTAACTTGCCGATCCGATATGCGTAAACGATATATCGGAACCGTTGCGAAACTCATCGGGATCGGGAAGAACTTCACCAAACCAACACGTGTCAACCAGGAAAGGTATGTTCAACCAATGGTTATCCGTATCGGTCCCTACCCTTCTAGAAGAAGTACAGCTGCAGACAGCCTGGCCTTCTAGAAGAGTTACAGCTGGGGACAGCTCAGATACTTAGCTGGCATACTAGCTGGCGCTTAGCTGGATTGAAAGCTGGCGAACACGTGACTAAATTGAGGAGCGTGCTCAGCACGCAACCCATGCCTATAAAAGGCAGGGATCACAGTTCATTCGGACGATCTGAAATCCAGGCGGCGAAGCCCTGCCCATTTGGAGACAGGATCTATTCTCTCTTTCCTGCTTTCCATTTATGGAGTTATTGTAAGATCTCTTGTATTTTTGTTGATTCATAGTGAGATTCATTTCTCCCGTGGTTTTTTCCCCGCCGATTAGGGGTTTTTCCACGTAAATTCGGTTTCTCCCTTGTCTTGCTTGGATTTTCATTCGATTTCTCACTAGGATAGCCACCCAGCAAATATAAATTCAATTGTTAGGTTGAAATGTGGCCCTAAATCCAATTTTAGCTCTAACACACACACACACACACACACACACACACACACACACACACACACACACACACACACACACACATATATATATATATATAACATATAGCATATCATATGATATTATATTAATCATATCATATGTACTCTAATATATTCACTCACCTAAGCCGTATATATATATATATATATATATATATATATATATATATATATATATATATATATGACATCAAATCATCTTATTAATTCTCAATTAGGCCCAAAAAGAAATAATAATAATTAAGACCATAATCAAGATTTTAATTACTCCATAAATTGTGCGTATTTTACAGGTAGCTTGCCGGATCCTCTGGATATCACTAGCCCACCTCCTAGATCTCGAGGTCCTCGTCCTCAGGTTAACCTGGCTTGGGTGGAGCTCAACGGTACTCTCGGGCTATATGGTAGACCCCAACAATCGACACCCGATGATCTTTATGACCTCGGGACATGACGAAGGAATGATACACCCCGACTACCCAAACAAGCTAAACAGAACCCAAGACCAATAAGACAGCCGTCGAAGCAAACAACTTCTTTCATATTAAATCAGAAGTGGTAAGGAATTCACTTCGCTTACAGAAATCGAGAGTTATAAAACGATAGGTAGTAAAAGAAGAAGGAAAAATCCCTAGAGTAGGAGGATGGCAGCAACAATTAAGGACTCCCCCGACAATTCATGTGTTGCCTTTTCGGCAACTTCCCTTCCCACAACGAGACCCTATAGCCTAGGTGTACTCCATACCACCCGAACAAAATCCCCAACAATAGATACCCGAGGATCTACACGACCTCAGGGCCTGGTATAGGGGCGGGTAGTACTAGTACACCCAAATTACACAAGCAAGCAGATAGTTTAAGAAAAACATAAGACCAACCAGATAGCTTTTAAAATAGATAGATACTTGTTCATTAACAAGTTCACACTTCCTAAGGGTTACCCTAAGGGTTACAAAACAAATGGTAGAAAGGAGGACCCCTAGGACGAGGGCATGGCGGGGACAGATCCACCAGCCAAGGACTCCCCCGATGATGCTTGAGCCGCCTCTTCAGCAGCCGCCTTTCCTATAGCCGAGACTTCGGCGAAATCCTTTGAACTCCTTTCCTTCCGCTACAGATTACCCCAAAGTGGCATAGTCCATGTCACAAAAATGGAACTCTGGATGGGCACGAGAAACTTTATGGAAGACTGAGAAGGAAACCTTGGTAGACTTACACAAGGGCCACTTATATCCAGGGCCGACCTTAAAGTCCGCTAGGGCCTTCTCAATAGCCTTTTCTCGGTCGGCAACCAGGGAGGCTTGGAACTCGGGAGATTCAAAGTGACGCTTGACCGAATCCTCCAAGTCCTGAGCCCAGTCGGGAGAGGCGCGGAACTTCTCCTTGAAAGCCTCCATCCCGGCTTTCACACCTTCCTCCATAGCCGCTGCCCGCAACTCTTCTTGGAATCCAAAGCCTTCTGAGAGGCTACAAGAGAGTTGCGACATTCGGAAAGCTCTTCCTCAGCTTTGCCCTTTTCGCTCGAAAGAAGCACCACTCTGGCGTGCAGCTCCACATTCGATTGCCAGTAACTCTCCAGCTCTCGCTGTTGAAGCTCTATCGCCGTCTGGACCCTCTTCTGAAAACGCCTAGTATCGTGGTCCAAGAAGTAACCGGCCTGAAAACATAGCAAACATAACTACGGGATATGCAAAATCCTAAACAATAGGATTCTCGGATGGAACAGAAAGACCTACCGACAAGGCCAAAGAGGAAAGATGGTTGCCTAGGGCATTGCCATTAAGGGTCGTTAGCCTGGCCTCGAAGGAAGGAGACCACACCATCTCAAAGGCCCGTGCAGCATGTTAGGGAGTAACTGAAATCTTAAAGGCATGCATCAGAGACCCTGAAGGACACGAACACTCCTCTCCCCATCCGTGAAGCTTGGAGAGGGAGTGATCCGAGGGTACGCTAAAGAGGAACCCTAAACCCTCTTCTTGGGGCGGTTAGACTCCCTGGATTCTCTCCTCTTAAATCTTCCCTCCTTTGACTTCTTCTCTTTCTTTTTCTTCTTTGAGAGCTCATGATCCAGAGAGATGGGAACGACCTCGGACAGGAGAGCTGTGGGAGGATTAACCTCTATGGATACATCCTCAGGAGGGATGTCTATGTCCTCGATCACCACAGCGATCCTACTGGCCTCATAGGCTTGGACGTCATCCACGAGAGAGTCCATCAACTTCTCAATATCCATACCCGCACCTGCGCAAAGGACAAATGAGCAAATTAGTTAACTGTCGAAGCCCCGATCTCGAGACAAAACTTATGACTTCCTATCCTTCGATAGAAAGAGCCCATGAGCTAAAGGGTTCTTTGGGATGAGAAGCCGGCCAAGTCGGATCCTAGGAAAACCCTAGAAAACTTTTCGTTGTCTCTCCTTCTCAGCTGTCTCCTTAAACTGAGAACTTGCTTTTAAATTTGGAATACCACAAGAAGTCGGGAATCTCCAAGATCGGTTATAAGAGACAAAAAAGAACTTATCTTTCCAATCATGAACGGAGGACTAACCCAGGCCTAGAAAGGATTTGTTATAACGGACAGCGAAATAATACCATCCTCGCCCGTGGTGAGACCTAAGGGAGAATAAAAGACAAAACTATCTAAGAGTCGGTTTGATTCCAAAATACTTGAGGACTACGACAAAACCGACCAGTATTCTCCATGAATTAGGGGTTAACTGGGAAGGACTAAGTTCAAAGAATTTGAAAACTTTCCGAAATATCTGGGCAAAGGGAAGGCGAAGGCCAGCCACCAAGACGTCAAAATAAATAGCAACCTCACCGTCACGGGGAGTGTTTGCTCTCTCGCTGAGCTCAGGGGCTCTACAAGTAAAAAGGGGAGAATCTATAAGAAAACGCCTACAAATTCAATTCACGTATGACATCAAGAGAGAGGGAATTAGGGATATCATCTATAGTTGCAGGACTCGCCGCCACGACGGAAGGCCCAGCTTCACCCTCGTTCGCCCTAATTGTTTGAGAAAAGCAGGCCATTACCTAAAGAAAACTGAATAGGAGGTGATGAAGGAAGGAAGAATAGTCTTAAGGAGAACATGATCATAGCGCAAGACAACAGGGTGAAGAGGCAATGAATTTAACCTATTCCAAGGGCAAACTAATAGTCAGAATCCGCTCTGAGGATACATATCGATGGCTGGGGCACTCCCAAAGTAATACCCCAGGGAAAAGACGTGTGGCCAATCAAAAGTGTTTCATCATTGCCTTAATTGTTGCATCTGCAATAAGCGAGAAGTAGCGTGGAACGAAGAGGTATGGCAGCCCATGATGGTTGCGCCATCTTTGGAATAGACGTCCACTATGCCTACGTCATCCACAGTAGCTCCTTCACCTCCCCTCATGGAAATTCTCCGAGATGACCTAACTTTGTGAAAGTTCTCTGAGATAACCCAACCTCATGGAAATTCTCCAAGATAACCTAACTATTATAGAAGTTCTCCAAGATAACCTAACTTACCGGAATCTCGAAGATGACCTAACTATTATAGAAGTTATCCAAGATAACCTAACTTACTGGAAACTCTTCGAGATGAACTAACTTCATGGGAGCTCTCGGAGATCGACCACCCTCCTAGGAATTCTCGGAGAGAAATTGCTTTGATAAACCACTCCCAAGATGGAGCGCCCACATAAAGGCTTCTCATGGTGAGTTGCTCATATATTAAAAAAAAAAGGGGTGGAGGGCATTCTCTTCCAAAACACAACCTGGCACTAGAGCAGTGTAGCTGCCATCGAGTTCAGCAACACCCCCTCTACACAACCTAAACGGGAGTACATGACCCACACCCACATGACCCGAGAGATCGAGCGCCCCATAACAACCTGCGCAAATTTGGCCACTTGTACCTGAGCTCCACCCAAGCCAGGTTAACTCGAGGTCATGAGAACCTCGAGATCTGGAAGGAGAAGGGGGGCTAATGATATCCAGAGGATTTGGCAAGCTACTTGTCTCAATCACACCCCTTCTACAGCTTTGTACACACCTACCAAGGCGTCGGCATTCCCCCTAGGACAAGGCAAAGCTACCCTAGGAGAGGGGATGACACGTCTAGGTTCTCATGATGACAAGGTAAAGGTAACATGGATCCCAAGGAAAAGAAGACATAAGGAGAGGAAGCCATGGAAGAAGGTAATAAACCAAAAGCTCTCAAAATCCCTTCTTCCTCCCTCTCTGATCAGTTGACTGACTTGACCATCGGAGCGGGCACGGGCAAAAAAGGCCCACCACCGGCCTCTACTTTCTTTTTGCCCCCATTTCAAGTGAACTCTAGAAGAGAACACCTATCTTCAAGGCTTCCATCCAAGAAGTCATCATCATTTGGCTGAAGATCCAGGCGGTTGACGTGGCGTAACCAGATCTCCGGCTAACAGGACTTAGTTGTTTGAATTTCAAATAGAGCTATCAGATATACCCAAACTTTTATGTCATCATTTTGGATTTTTTATCCTTTAAAATTGCTTTTGTTTTTTATTGTTTGAATTTCAAAAAGGAGTTATCAGTTATATTATTATGTCATCATTTTGAGTTTTTATCCATTAAAATTGTTTATATTGTGATTCATTGGTTGCTCGGGAAAAAGGTTAATTTTTTAGGGAAAATTGATATAATCAAACAACAAATATGCTTTTTTCCATGGAGAATGATCATTTTTCACTAGAAAGTAAGGGTAATCAAATAGTAAAACAAGAATTTTCCATGGAATATATTAGATTATCTAGCCAAAAAATAATTGCAATCAACTGATCACAATCTTGTTTACCGCAAAAAAATTTTCCACTTACAATTTTTCCATAGAAATATTTTCTTTCCACCCATTTTCTATTCTGCAATCAAACACACCCTAAATAAAATTAACTTTTTATGAAAATAATTTATAAGGAGAAAGAATACTGAGCGACTAATCATCGAGTAAAAGGAGTGTAGAATAATTTTGATATAAAATTAACTCTTGATGATTTGTCTGGTTCCTAAAAACGTTATCTTTCTTCTTCTTCCATCCACGTGATCTTTATTTAGTTAAAATGAAGTTTAGTTAGAATAATGTGTTGGTGATGAGGATCGTGTATATTTTATATATTTTCATCTCATAAAACATCCATACAAAATCAAAGAAAAATATCTATATATTTCCATCTCATAAAACATCTATACAAAAGCGAAGGAAAATAAAAAAATAAAAATAAAACGCCATATCACATAAAACATCTAGTTAAAGTCAAATAAACCCCACCTTAACAATGAATCTAGGTCTTCAGAGTAGAAGAGTACTCTTCAAAGCTTTCAGAGGTATCATGGAGAGGAGATTGAAAAAAGGTTTTTCTATTATTTTAAAGGGTTTTTTGCTTGCATGCCCCTACAAAACATCAAAATTGCTTATTTACCCTTACAAAAGTGATAATTGCTTGCATACCCCTACGAAACAACAATAATTGCTTATATGCCCCTTATAATTGCATGCATACTCCTACAAAACCACTAACAGCGACTAACAATGAGTAACAGTAGGGGCATATAAGCAATTATTGTTGTTTCGTAGGGGTATGCAAGAAATTATCACTTTTGTAAGAGTAATAAGCAATTTTGATGTTTTGTAGGGGCATGCAAGCAATTATCTCTATTTTAAATTCAAAATTATGAGAAAATTGCAAAATCTCAATTTAATTATATGTTTTTCTTTAAATTTTCAAAATTAAAATTGTTCCACTAATTTTCTTTCGATGTAATATAGGTAAATACTTTTAAAATTAAAAAATCCAAAATTCTAAGATATTTATATTATTTTAAATTCAAAATTATGAGAAAAATTTAAAAATCTTAATTTAATTATTTTTTAAATCAATTAAAATTATCCAACTCGTTCTCTTTCACAATGTAATATATATATAAATTATTTTTAAAATTAAACAAATAAAAAATTATTAGTTATTTATATTATTTGAAATTCAAAATTATGAGAAAATTTCAAAATCACATTTTAAATAATTTTTTAATTTTTTCAAATTAAAATTATCCCATTCTCATGCTATGTAATATAGATAAATAATTTTTAAAATTAAAAAAATCCAAAATTATGATATATTTATATTATTTTAAATTAAAAATTTTGAAAAAAATTTCAAAATCTCAATTTAATTTTCTATTTTGTTTACTTTTTTCAAAATTAAAAATATCTAAGTAATTTTTTAAAATATATAAATATTTTTAAAAATAAAAAAATCTAAAATTCTAAGAAAATTCCAAAACCCTAGTCTAATTTTCTGATTCTTTAAAGATATTTTTTAAAATTAAAATTAGACTTATTTTCCCTTAGTAATATATATATATAGGTCTGATAGAATCAAGCAGTCCTTATATATATATATATATATATAATACATTAGATATAGTATATATATTTATCTGTACTTATGTATATTTTTATTTTTTATTTTTGATATATATGTATGTAATTTTTAAAAACATATGTAAATATATAACTGTATGATCATGATAAGATAATTTAAAAATAACATATGTATATCAAAAATAAAAAATAAAAATATACATAAATACAAATAAATATAAATATATATACTATATATATATATATATATATATATATATATATATATATATTACATAAGGCCTGATAGAATCAGGCGGCAGGACGTCCGGCCTAATTCTATCAGGCCTATATATATAGATATATATATATATATATATATATATATATATATATATATATATATATATATATATATAGTCGTGTTACTATGCAGCCGACCGTAACACTGTGCAAGTGCGGTCTTCCTATTTTGGCCCACTTGCACAGTGTTTTAAGGAAATCCAACCTTATGGATGGAAAGAACATCGAAAAATAAGTTAACATATCAATTTTCATACAATTTGGGAACTTGTAGGCCCATTTTAGCCCACTTGCACAGTGTTTTAAGGAAATCCAACCGTATGGATGAAAGAACATCGAAAAATAAGTTAGCATGTCAATTTTCATACAATTTGGGAACTTGTAGGGTCTTTATCTTAAAGGGTGAAATTTTCAACGGATAAGATTTCTATAAATTTTCACCCGTTAAGATGAATTACCCTACAAGTTCACAAATTGTATGAAAATTGACATGCTTGCTTATTTTTCGATGTTCTTTCCATCCATATGGTTGGATTTAAAAAAAATATATTCTCCAGGTGCCTCAAAATGCGGCGACCTTAAATAAACAGTAATATGGCCGGCCTTATACAGGTCATGCTATATATATATATATATATATATATATATATATATATATATATATATATATATATATATATATATATCTTGAAAAATATCAATATATTTTTTTTATAAAAGTCTATTATGTTGATGTTTTGAGGACCCTCGGACTCCGAAAGATCAGCTGAGAAAATCTGTGGATCCAGTCCACAAGACTCCGGAAGATCGATTGGGAGAATATTGTGCTGGATGGAAACTCCGGTTTAACCATTATCTGGAGAGCCAATGAATTTCTAGTTGGTTGCTGCAAGGGGGGCTTCTGTCTGGACCCTTCGACAATCAAGTTATAGTGAGAGTGATTGAAGGCGGAGAAAGAAGAAAAAGGAGTGAGGTCCTTGTGGACTGCCAGGATAGAGAGGAAAGACATAAAGAGGGTATGAGAGCTGAGAGAGAGGAGAGTCCCCCTTTCTCTTTTTCCTTCTCCCTTTTATACCTCTCGGGTCTTGAGCGCAGGTGCTTGCACATCCCCCCATTCTCTCTGCGAGGGAATCTCCACATGGACCAATGGATAGTGATTGGTAGACACTCCCCTATAACAAGGAGGGCTCAGAATCATGCCATGTGTAGGGTTTGATTTCCGCTAACATATTACATGCCAGGGGCGGCTCAAGGATAAAGCTAGTGAAGCGGCCACTTTAGGGCCCCAAATTTTAAGAGCCTCATATTTGCTTTTTATCCTCTAGATTTTTTTAATTTTTGAAATCTTATTATCACAACTATAATAATAGATAATTATAATATTATCACAACTATAATAATAGATAATTATAATAAATTGATATTTAAAAAATTTAATTTAAATTTTAATATCTATTGGAGGTCTCATACAAAGTTTAAACCTTAAATTTTTTTTAAAACTTATCATTGGAGTTATAATAATTATTTATATGATAAATTAATATTTAAAAATTGCAATTTAATATCTATTGGAGGCCGCTTACTACATTTGAACCTGAAATTTTTTAAAACTTTATCATCCTAATAATAATTATTATTTATTATAATATATGGATATTTAAATTTTTTTAATTTAATATTCAATCAATTATATATCTTTTATCAACTAACTTTTTAAAATTAAAGATAATAAACTAAAGTTTTAACTAAATTAATCCCAAAAATTATTAATTATATAGCCGTTGGTAAATTGGTAAGTAACGATCATTTTCTCTAGGCTTAAAGCCACTAATAGTCCCTGTACTATTGCACTTTGTTCAATTCCAGCCCTCTACTTTATCAATGTTCAATATGGTCCTGTACTTTATGTATTTTGTTCAATACGGTGCCTGTACTTTGTGTATTTGTTCAATATGGTCCCTGTACTTTTGTATTTGTTCAATACGGTGCTTGTACTTTGTGTATTTGTTCAATATGGTCCCTGTACTTTGTGTATTTGTTCAATATAGTCCAAACGTGCTGACATGTGTAATGAATTGTCTATACTTTATATATTCCAAATCAGCTACCATGTCAAAAATAGTGGACTGTATTGAACAAAATACGTAAAGTATGGGACCGTATTGAACATTGATAAAGTAGAGGACTGGAATTGAACAAAGTGCTATAGGGGCGAGGGACCATTAGTGGCTTTAAGCCTTTTCTCTATTATAATTCAATATTGTTTTAAATTTTTAACTCTTTTCAATCTTTGCTTTTGAATTCTTGTTTGCAATACTTTAACAGGTTCTATGGTTTTAACCTTCTTTTGTTTATTTAATTTATATTATTATTTAATTTATATTTTAAAAATATATTTTGCTTAATTTATAAATTTATCATAAAAAAATTCTCCTTTTATAAAAGAACCTATTACCTTTTAATTGTTTAAATTTTTGTTTGTTTAGTTTTTTTTTTCTTTTTTGGAGTGATTATAGAGTTATTTCCCCATCAAAACGCATAAGAGTTATCATGTTATTATATAAAATATTTAAGAAAAATATCTTATATAAGTGTTTGTTAAAAAACATAAATAAAATTTAATTTATATTAAATAATTAAAAGCCCAATTTTAAAATTTCGCTTTAGACCTCCAACTTTCTTGAGTCACCTCTGTTACATGCCGAGCCATTGATATTTGGTATTTTGTGCTTTGTTTTGTACATTCTTTACTAAATACACATGAGAACAAATTATGTATTATATTGTTTTACGTCAAAGTATGTGAGTATTGTTCATTATTGTTGTTATGTGATGTCAAGTACTTTTCCCATTTGTGGAAATTTTCGAGTCTCTAATTCCAAATGTCATCCACACCAGAATTATTTCTTCCGTTAATTATCTTTCGATCCCTATATAGTTTTGAAATCCCTATATAGTCCCCATAAGTCATTTTATCTGCTCTACTATTCGCCTTTAAGTTTTTAAAATTTGGAAAATGTAAATTTTCAGGGATTATTTGGTAATTTCCCTTATTTCTTTCTTGCTTGGTGCTAAATGCTGACACATCTCAACAATGACAAAGATCCTCTTTATAAATGCCTAATGTCAATGTTTTGCCAAGCAAGCTTAGAAAATGTTTGGCAGAAAACCTCCTTATAGTTGTGAGAGAAATTTAGTTACCAGAGATGAGTGAAGTACAAATACAGATTGAGGGTTTGATCTGAAGTGAGGAGTTTCTGTGGAGAAAGAAAGAAAGAAAGATATTGTAGACAATCCAGAGAAGCAGATAGGAAACATAAACCAACAAGTTTCCGGGTTGATTTTCAACATGATTGCCATCTTCAGATTTCAGCTTCTTAGTTGGTCTTTCTCCGGCCAACACCCATTACATATAGGCACCAAAAATAGATAAAACATTATGTTGACAAATTAATTCCATTAATCAGTCGATGAATTTGATGCATTTCTGTAATTATGAACTAGATTTGGTTGTTCTGAAATTCAACAGATATACTGTAAAACCCAAAAAAATTTGAGAATAAATTTGGTTTTATTTATTTTGATTGTTTTAATGGTCGGGATGGATTTCTCTTAAACTTGGTTTAATTGGAATGTGGAGATTAAATAGGATTAAACCCTAATTAGGGTTAATTATGAGTGGCTGGGACCCATTAGTAAATCACAACTGGAAATATAACCTATAGCGGTGGATATATCCGTCGCTATAGGTTACTTGTCTGCCGCTATAGCTTTATAGCGGCGGATATTACCCGCCACTAAATCCTTCGTCGGTATACGTTTCAGCGACGGAAAATCCACCTATAGCGGCGGCTATATCCGCTGCTAAAACATCATGTGTAACAGCTACTACGGGCTATAGCGACGGAAATATCCGCCGCTATAGGATCTGTTAACAGCCCCAGGACATATAGCGGCGGATATATCCGCCGCTATAGGCTTTGTTAACAGCCATTTAGAACTATAGTGGCGGATATATCATCTTGTATAGGCTTTGTTAACAGCCATTTAGACCTATAGCGGTGGATATATCCGCCGCTATAAGGTCCCGTTAATGACGTTACAGCTTGAGTCAAGTTGTGACCTTAGGGCTGTTCACACGGTCTTGTAGCGGCGGATATATCCGCCGCTATAAGTGTTGTATATAATATTAATATTAATATTTATTATTATTATTATTATATTTATAATATTTATCATAATAATAATGATAATAATCAGATAATTACACAAATACCCTTTATAATATCTAAAAAGACCAAATGAATTAATAATAAAAAATAGATTTTATTGCTTAACAAATGTTTGGTATTAAATAAAATCCTCTGTCCATTAATACAACATTCAGAAATTTCAGAAAGAAAAAAAAATATTGAACTATACAAATCCAAATTTCAGAAAAGGATCCATTTAGCACACCCAAAGCAATAAGCTTGTTAGCAGCATCAGTGTTATGAACCCCATCCCAACATTCTCTATGTTGCTGCTACTTTGGCCTTTAAAGTAGTGGAAAAAGAGAGCAAGCTAAGATGAATTGTTAGGATTAATGCCAGTTCTCCAATCCTTAGCTTTTTTAGAATGTTTGTTGAATTCAGCACTCAGCTCACATTCAATTCCAATCTAAACACATCAAGAAAACAATGAAACATTGTGAGGAGGATTAGTATTTAATGGTACAAAGATGTTTAGGAACATGTGAAGATTGATTTGCAGCAAAACTTAAACTTATTGAAAATATTTTGTTTCAGCTCAAATATCGTCAAATTAATGTTAAAAACAATAAGAAAAAGAAAATGGTAGGCTGTGGGGAAGATTTGTATTTGATGGCACAAATATGTTTTAGGATATGTAGCCATGATCAGTAGAAATAGAAACTTGATTTGCAGCATAACTTCTGAAATCAGTTTATGGAGTTCTTAAAGTTTATGAAATTAATGTTAAAATCAGAAGCATATGAGAACAAGATGATAATTGTAAAAAGAATGAAACATTGGGAGGATTAGTGTTTAATGGTGCAAGCATGTTTCAAACTTGCAGCAAAACTTCAGAAAGAAATCTTAAAATTTATTGTAAAGTCAAACGTCTAAAGCACTCTGCATGAACAGAAAGAAAAGAACGATATATATATATATATAGAGTAGTGATCTTTATGCAGTAATATCGCTTTATTTTGATGCGGCGTCCATTTGGACCCCTCGAGGATTTTTGAAAGCATGGATGGAAAGATCTGCTCAAAATAAGCTAGCATGTCAATTTTCATATAATTTGGTAACCGTTTGGTCCTCCCACTTAACGGTTGAAATTCTGGACCGTTCAGATTCCTATAAGTTTTGATCCATTAAGATGAAGACCCTACAAGTTTCCAAATTGTATGAAAATTGACAGGCTAACTTATTTTTCGATGATCTTTCCATCCGTACGGTTAGAAATTGTTCAAACATCCTACAGGACCCAGAATGAACAGGTAAATTTCCAACCGGCTGCAGCATATCACTGCTATATATATATATATATATATATACCCCTTGATGGTGAAGGAGTTGAGCATGGTATCATCAATGGTGCTGATTCTAACATGAAGGATTTCTAGTGCAAGAAACTCAAGGGCACTGATGATACTAAATAATATTTGCAAAATAAAAAATTATTATAGTCACCGAAAAGGTCAAGTCTTGCCTGACTATGGAGACATTAGATCCAAGGATTAACTGCATTAATAACCACATAAATTCAAGCATTAGTTAGTTTCAGAGTAACAATTTGCATAAGTTTTCAAAACTTTAAACATGCATGGTAGTTTCTTTTTCTAAAAAATAAGATCAATGAATGATCAACCTGAATATGAGCGATATCACCTTGTGCACCATCAGAAACAAAAACTTCTAATTCACTCACTCCCATGTCTTTATAAATACTTCTCGCAATCGCCTTTCACACTGCCTAATAACAACAATCTAATATATATAAGTTTTAATAAAAAAATAATTTGAAGTTTAATGAATAAAAAGAATTCTACCATGCTTCCTGGCTCAGCTCCATATCCTCTGTAGCCTTCTATGGTGGAGAGTGCATTTGAATACTACAAGAATATAACTGGCTATTTTTTAGTTTTGAATTATGGCGAGCTCCATAAAGGCTTCCAAAGAGCGAGAGGACTTAGAGTTGGTAGCGAGCTCCATAAAGGCTTCCAAAAAGGGAGAGGACTCAAGAGAAGGGACAACAATTCACATTGCTGGAATTTATGAATTGATTAATATCATTACCTAACAAGTTCTATCTTCTTTGTTATGGTTGAGGCTTCATCTTTCCAGTACTGAAATTCATGAATTGATTAATATCATTACAACATAAACAACAAAGAAAAAGGAGAACAATGATCTTTCTCTTATATTCTAAATGCATTTATTGTTTTTGTTCAATGGATTAGCAGAAAACAGAAACTACTAAAAAGTAGCACTGAACTCCCTCTCCTTGTTATTTAGCATGTTTCTAATAATTATCTAGATGCTCATGTTAGAGAACATTTCACATTCTCCTATTGACTTATTTGTAAAACATGGTGTAATAACCATATGAGATCCTTTTAAGAAAAAAAAAAAAAAAACTGGTTTCATTCCAATAGATAACATACCATGACTGCAGTTCCAGCCTCACAGAACCTTGTGACAAATATGACCCTTGCAAATTGTTTCTCAGGTCCTAAAAGCAGGAAATGCCAATTATTTTATGACAATTAGTAAAGAATGGCTTTTAAAGTCATTGAATACCTTTAAGTATGTGTGTTTCAAATCTGTCCTAATTGCCAACGAAGTAAACATGAGGACAACTTCAACATAGTAAAAAAATTTCCAAATTATCTGTTCACATTTACCAAATCAATGGGCTGAGTAAAAATTGATATTAAACAACTAAATAAGTATCACCAAAAACATTTGACAAATTTTTTTCGGACACTGGACATGGACATGCGTGGCCACCAAATAATAGGAGATAGTGTCAGTAATTAATTAATTAATCATTACCAATGGTATTGGGAGCTATTGGTGCTAGTTGCCTCCATCTCAATGTCCTCTCTATAAATTAAGAATTGATACGTGCTGATGTATGCTACTAATTTTCTCGGATTGAAATAGCCCTTCTGAGAAAAATGTTGGATCACAAAAACACGGCTCATCCAAGATTATACATCTTTTAAAAACTAAAGTTCAGCCTTGCAGAGAAAAAGTCAAGCAGGATTGGGCACATTGTTGATACATCTATAAAGCTTTTTTTTAAAAAAAAAACTTGAAATTTAAACTACTAAACAATATAATGTATTAGAACAATTTAAAATGAAAACCTTTGCAAAATCAGAATCTAGAATGATTAAATCTTTGCAATAAAAAAGAAACCAAAACAATGCACAAATAAATCAAATCCAAACAACCATTACCAAAAACTCAAAATCAGAGTGCGTGAATAATGACCCCTACATCCAGCGAGTTGAGCTTCTTTTCCTCAGCCAGGTCCCTAATGAGAGGAATCAGGAACCCTAATGACAAGAATTAGAAACCATAGCTGATGGGAGGAAGGAAGAGGGAAAATTAGGAAATAGAAGAGTAGTAGAGGAATGAGATCGGGAATCATAACCTGATTAGAAGATCACGTAGGATGTCGAGGAAGGGCCGAGGTGGAAGCGTCTAGATGAGGGAGCTATTGGAAAGGAAAAAAAACCAAAGGATGTAGGAGCCTGAGGTTTCCATGAAGAGAGAGGAAAATTTAAAGGATCGAGTAGGCGGGCTAGGTCTAGCGCGCTAGAAAATTTCGCGGCTTAAGACCTATAGCGGCGGATTGGGATATCCACCGCTATAGATTGGGTTTTAGCGGCGGATACATATATCTGCCACTGTAGATTACCAGCTAAAAATGATTATTCAAATGAATTATTGCGACGGAAACAAATATCCGTCGCAATAGATTTAGGGCCTATTTGGATTAGCTTTTTTTGAGTTCAGAAGCACTTTTTTATAAGTTAAGCGCTTCTAGACTCAAAAAAACTTATTTGGATTACTTTTTAAAAATACAGAATCTCCAAAAAAAAGCTCAAACACTGCGTTTTTCAGAACCTAGTTATGTAGTGCTTCTGAAAAAAGCAGTTTTGAAAAAAGTGCGTTTTTATAAGTTAAGCACTTTTTTTGGAAGCCAATCCAAACAGGCCCTTAAGGTTGTGATGGCGTTAGGGTTTTTAGCGGCGGATGAAAATATCCGCCGCTATAGATCTGCGACCATAGCTATGTAGCGGAGAATAATAAGATCCGCCGCTATAGGTAAGGGCTACATTTTGGCCACCCGTCTATAGTGGCAGATATACTAATCCGCCGCAATAGATTTTAAATGTAGCGGCGGATATTGAAATTCGCCGCTAAAATCCGCTGCAATAGCTCAACTTTCTTGTAGTGAATTAATAAGAATTAAGGACTTCACAGTAATTAGACACAAACTCAGGAGAGGGGATCCGCATGTAAAATTATTAAATCAAGAGGACTTTAATGAAATTTTTGCCTCTCTTTGTATTTGAGTTGCGTTTAATTTAAGAAAACCTAGGGGTTACTTATGTATATGTACATAATGTCTTCTCTCTCAATGGTTTGAACTGGGACTAAATAGCAAAAAGTGCAGGGGGTACTTACTAAATGTGAAAATTTCTCATGCACGAGAATGGATTCATGGGGAATGGACGGTGAGGATCAATATAAGGATCCTCGCCAGCATGTCGTAAATGCGCGATCTCCCGTAGGTTACACACGTAACCGTCACTCGAAATGGAGGCCGCCTTCAAGGAACCACACGTCGTCCATATCCATCCGCCAAACTTTTTTAAAGGAGTGCTATCCCCATCCCGTTCGTTATTGGAACTCATTTTGGGCGGCAGTGAGAGCGATCCTTCTCGTGAGAAATAGAGGCAGACAGAGAGGGTAGTGGAGACGCTGACCTACTCGAGCGCCGAAGGAAGATGGCGAGCGACTAGAACATCAGAGTAGGAGGACGTTGAGCCTCTCATCGCCGGAGTTTCCCCACTTCCACGGTGAGCCCCTTGATCCCTGTGATATTATGTAAAGTTTTATACATCTGCATGCAAACATGAAAGAGGTTTTAGTGTGAAAAGATTCAAGCAAGTATGGGGTCCTTGAATGTATATATATGCTTGGTCTTGGGTGATTATAAGGGAAAGCATGAATTATTTTGATGGAATAATTGATTAATAGACTAGTTATGATGTGTGTTTGACTAGTTTCAGAACCTTAAAAAGAGATATGGACAAGTGTGGTTTGTTGACAAACTAATGCCCACTTGTGAGAATGAGGTTGAGGTTAATCTCTTGGGTCTACTTGAGGTTGTGGTTGTTGTCTATTAAGGAGTATTTAACTGATAGAGTTGTGCTTTGTTCCAAGTTTGATTCATGAATGTTGAATTGTAATGTTGCCTTGTTCTCCAAGTTTGATTCATGGTTGTTCTCTTGACAACTTGGTTTCATCCTTGATGAAAGTATGATGGTTTGTGTTGATGCCAAAAACTGGTCCACCTCACGCTTTAGCTACTGTGGCCTCGTGATCTGGTCTCAGCCTTCAACAAACAGTTGAAATTTATAGTTGGTGTGGACGCTTACTTCAACTTCTGAACGGGGAACACGGAGAATGCTTCGGAAATCCGCTCGGAATTACCCTATGAAAATCCGCTCGGAATTACCCTAGCTTTCCTTTAGGATGAATCTGTAAGAGGGAGAAAAGAGTGATCGGAATTGGGCATTTCTGCCCGGATTCAGCTCCGATGCTTAAGTCAGAAAACTTGTAAGAAGGCAGTCTTAGACATGAGTTAGCTCTTTGTGTGATGATTTTTTCCGATCCTCTCTTTTTCTATTATCGCTCTTCTTTTATAGCAACTTAAAGGCGGTTTAGGAAAGGCGGTGGAGTAAGGCGGTGAATGAGAAAATATCTTCTAAAGCGGTAAGAAAATATCTTCTAAGGCGGTAAGAAAATATCTGCCTACTGTGTAGGTGCTACGTAGGTAAGTAGAAAATATCTACCTACTATGTAGGTACTACGTGTGTAAGTAGAAAATATCTGCCTACTATAAAGGCAAGTGGATAAGATCTACTTACTGTAGAGGCGTTAGATACGCTCTTACCCAGATGGCTATCACCTTCTTGCTTCTTGTATAATTCCGACGGACTTTTTTTGGGGTGAGCCCTCCTTATTTGCCGGACGGAATTTATGCTAATGCATTTGGTGGTGACTGACTGTCTTGTGGCCAAAAGAAATGTAGCCCTGTGTATGACAGGTGGCTATTTAGGCAAGCGACAAGTGTTTTACCAAATATTTCCGTAACACTAGTCCCCCCCAGGGTGTACTTGTTCGAAAAATCTGAGCGAGGAGTGAGTCAAATTGCACTTTTCACTTGGTTCGAGAACATGTATCTTGCTTAGCGGGCGTGTCTATGTGGGTGTAGGTTTCTTTCTAGATACATGTGTTTTAATAGGTAACCGACACTTATTGTGTTGTCTTTTTGTTGTCTTGAATCGAGGTAGATTTTTCTCCGGAATTTTCGTCTATAGTGTCACCAAGTTTTGCTATTTAAGGAGCTAGCATGGATAGTGTTTTTATCCATTCTGCTGCCATCCTTGCGTTTTGGTAAAATGGCTCAGCGTTTGTCCTTTTTTAAGTTTTTTACTTTTACCCAGTGTTCTCGTCACTTACGAATTCCAAGTTCGTTTCACGAACATTTATCGGAATTGAGGACTGGGGTTATCCAATTGGTAAGTCCGAACGGCTGTGTATGGCCATCAATGCTGGTTGTTGATAGGGGATTAGGTGAGATAAGCATTGAGGAAGGGTGGGAAACCTTCCATGTTGACCATAACGTAGAGGCAGAGGATCTTTTAATTATCACTTTAGTTATTACTTATGCAGGGGATGTGCGCTTTGAAGTTGAAATGTTTGGGAGCGACTCCTGCACTTGGTAGAAGTGGGCCCCATCTTAAGCCCGCGCTTTCTTTGGGATTTCCTAAGCGATAACGAGGACGGCGGCGGTTGTGGAAGTCCGTCGCGTCTCTTACGAATCTTATCACGAGTGGGTCCTCGAGGCCGGATCTGGATTGTTAACTGGGGAATTCCGACGGAGAATATGTTTACCAGGGTTTGCCATGTTGCTTTGTTGTGTGCTTTTTAATACTACTGTCGTTGTAACATGAATAAAGTTTATTAATTTGCTCATAAAGTCTTCGATTTCTTCAAGAAGAAATGATCACTGGTGATCCTATGTTGGGATGTGTGCGTTTTGTCTCTTATGATGCGGGCTCTACACAACACCTGTTATTCCCTGAGACAACACGTGTCTCCCCTACTATTTAGCATTAAAGGGAGATAGTGGCGCGATGTGCGCGGCGTGCGCGTTTATCAACATCATGATAAGCGCGGTTTTCTATGTGTCAGGCGGCGTTTGGTATCTTGGCGTGGGCCGAATTTAGATTTGTTTGAGGAAAAGTGATAATGGATATCACGAGCGGTCGGTTAGGAACCCTTGGTTAAACGGTTCGATTGGGGTGCAGCTCCGGGATCTAACGGCTAGGGATTTATCTTCTTTATATATAAGCGGAATCGTACAGGCAAAAAGGGTTTTATTTCAGAAGTCGAATTGCGTCTTTTGAAAACTTCTTCTTCTTCGGCAAGACCTGGTCTTAAGCTTTCTGTGTCTTTTTCTTGTCCTTTTCTCTTCTAAGGTAATGGCTAGTGCTACATCTTCTTCCTCTAGTTCTTCTCACGGGTCTTTAATCCCTTCTCCGTCCAACCCTACGGTCTCCGTCGTGATTCCATGTGAACCTAGGGATATTCCAATCCAGGGTTCGCGGGTTCATCCTACTTCTAGGGCAATGGGTAGGGGGTCTGGTACGTTCATAAGTCTTCTTAGAAGCGAAGGATGTAGATGACTGGTAGAGAAATATGAGATAGATCTCTCTGTTTGAGGTTAGGGTTCCTGATGCAGGGAGAGGCGAGTACTCCCAAGGAAGGAGAGATAGCTATCTATCAAGATGCGTTATCGGGTCGCCTTAGGCTTCCTTTTACGATTTTGCTAAGGCAATTCTAGAGGAGTATCATACATGTGTCATTCACGGTGACTCCGAATTCTTGGAGATTACTGAACGGCTTTGTCATTGTTTTCAAAAATTACGGAGTAAGTCCGACCGTCCGTTGGTTCCGTATGTTGTTTAGCCTATGTTTAGAGTCTAATGCCGATTGGTATTACTTCTCGGCTCGTTCCGGAAGAAAGTTTTTAGGGAAAGTTCCTTCTTCCATTAAGCGGTGGAAGAGTAAATTTTTCTTTGTCAAAAATAAATTCGAGTGGGATGTCCGAAGAAGGTGGGAGCTTCCCCGAACAGATATTGTTTGTGAGGAAATGACGAAAGAAGAGGAGGTTCTTCTTAAGTCAATGACGGGTCTATCCAAGGTTTACATGGATGAGTTCTTGACCAAGGAAAACCTCGTTAAATGTCGTTTAGTAGTATCTGCTGGTAGGATTTATTTGTGTATCTATCTTAGTTTGATCTTGAATCGTGATATCTAACATGATTCGGAATTTTATTTTGCAGAAAGTCCGATGGAGGATGAAGACTTGAGCTACGTTAAGGGCCTCCTGGCTTCCTATGAAGGTGAAGTCCATAGCCCCTTACCTCATTAGGCGAGAAAGAAGAAGGAAGCGTCCTCTATTAAAGGCGTTGACACCTCCAAGGAGGAGAAAAGAAGAGGAAGAGAAAGAGGTCGACTCTTCCAAGAAAGGGGCAAAAGAGACTCCTTCTGAGGGTCCTCACGGGGAGAAAAGGGCGAAGAGGAAGAATTCCGAGGACTCATGGGTCCCGGAATTATGATTGAAACAGTGAGTTCACACATGTGGAAGAGGCTTCGCTAGGCTTTATCGCCAATTTCGAAGGGCCCTCTTCTAGTCAACTAGAAGATATCCTCCTCAAGGAGGTAAGGATTTACTTCTTAAGGGTATCATTGTTCTGCAATAATTTTTTAACTTAGGTTTTGTTTTCTGGTAGGCGGGAGAAGCGGCTCTCTTGGATAAACTGAGGGTGGCAGACTCAGTTTAAGAGGACCGGCAACTCAAGGGAAGGAGTTGCCCTCTAAAGACATCCCTTTTCGGGATGCTGCTTCTGTGAAAAATGTTTTGATGGCTATGCGGCCCGAATAGCTCTCCACTAAGCTACGGAGAGCTGGGAGGGAAGAGGCCACTTGCCAGCTTTTCCGATCGGCCATGCTGGTAAGGACTGTTCTCACATTTCTTTTGTTCCAAACTTGGTATCGTCTATAACTCTTTTGTTATTACGTAGACTGCGCATTGGGCGGATCGAGTCGGCAATCTTTGTCAAGAGGACTTGGCAAAGATGGAAGCAAGTAGGGCAGAATTTGCCCAGCTAAACTCTAAGGTGGAGGCCTTGGAGGAAAAAGAAAAGAAGCAGCTCGCTATTATCCATACTTTTGAGAAGGATAAAGTAGAAGCGGCTTCAACGATTAACCGCTATAGAAAAGAGAAAAATGACTTAAGCGGGCAAATTTGGCGAGTTCAGAGCTCTCTTGATTTGCTAAGGAGGATATCGAAGACTTCTGGGGACGACTCTAAGCGGTTTGAAGAAGGAACTTAAATCACTCAAGATGAGCATCTTGGCGTAATGGAGTCTAAAGTTGAAGGTTGCGGAACTCGCCGCCATTCAGGTTGAGTTAGAGAAACTCAAGGGGGAGCGTGATACACTCAAGGAAGACTTGGCTTCCAGACAGAGGACCCCTAAATCCGACTCGGAAGAGATGAAAGACCTAATTGAACGAGCGGATAAATTGGAGAAAGAGGTCGCCCGGCTTAGGGCGAAAGCCAAAGAAGGGGCCACCCGTATTTATTTTGTAGTGCAGCAGGTGGGCCACCATGTTCCTCCTGCGGACGTTTTATCTATGGGGCTTGCTGGAGTCTTGAAGAAATTTATGGAGCTAAAAGAGTTGCAACTTATAAAGACTCCAGAGGTTCCTGTCCCAGCCCCCTCCGAACCTCCAACCCAAGTTCCTCCAGAAGCGGCTGACCACCCTGAGGGACCTAGTTCTTAGGGATTTTTTAGGACATGTTCTTGTAAACACCTAGTTATTTTGGAATGTAATTTCAATTTATATGAATGAAACACAAACATTTTTTTTTTGGTGAAGATTTATTTCCGAGTGATGGTTTTAACCATTTTAAGAAGTCCTTCGCAAGGTCTTTTTTCCTTCATTTGGCTTGTAAGTCAAGCTTCATAGCATGTTCTTCTCTTCTTAGTCCAACCTTGGGTTTTTGATTTGTTGAGTAAGATCCTTGCTTTTGTAAATGAGATTGTTGCCTCATATTTGATCGGGATTTTTGCCCCTTGTTTACGGATGAGAGTTATTGTTTATCCTTGTAGGATAATTCCGACTCATCTTTTAGGAATGGGATTTTCACCTCATTTTTGTGGAATGAGATTTTCACCTCATTTTTGTAGAATGGGATTTTCACCTTATTTTTGTAGAAAGGGTTTAAGCTTTATTCCATGGAACATTTAGGAGACGACTCACGGGATTTCTTGATAGTAGCGTCGCAAGTGTTGACATGAAATGGGCAGCTTGAGCATTTTCCTTCCATATTTACCGGATAATAGGTGCACCTTTCGGATAATTTTCTGTATGACGTAAGGGCCTTCCCAATTAGAAGTTAGCTTCCCCGTTCGGCTTTTGTTTCCCTGGAACTCGTTTTCTCTTAAGACCAGGTCGCCGATTTGGAAGAAGACTCTTTTTACCCTTGTATCATAGAACCTTTTTACTCTTTGGCGATAGATGGCTGCCTTTGTTTCCCAGCTTCTCTTCGCTCTTCAAGTAAGTCAAGTTCCGCTCGAAGATTCTTCTTATTTTCTTCTGATGAGAAAATTTCTTTGTGTCAAGTAGAGTAGGCATTCCTATTTACTGCGGGGATGGCGGCTTACGCCCCATAAGTGAGAGAGAGCGGAGTTTCTCTGTAGGGAGTTCTTGTGGTTGTCCTGTAAGCCCGAGAGAGCGTTAAGTAATTTCTTCAACCCATTTAGTTCCTTTTTTTGAGACACGGGTTTTGAGAGATTGGAGAAAGGTGCGATTGGTTACCTGTACCAGGCCGTTGGCTTGGGGATGTGTCGCGAAGTTAATGGATTCAATTCCGAGCTCACGAACAAAAGCTTTTGAAAGCCTTGTTATCAAATTGTCGCCCATTATCGAAATGAAGGCGTAGGAATTCGAATCGACGGATAACCGATTCGCCATAAGAACCCACGACAAGCTTTCTCCGTGATTTTGGCCAAGGGCTCAACTTCTACCCATTTGGTGAAGTAATCGATAGCCACTATCAAAAACTTCATTTGTCGAGTTGAAGTGGGAAATGGCCCGGGAGATCAACTCCCAGGATAGCAAGCGAGGCGAGGGCTAATAATTGGCGTGGCGATGTTGGTGGTAGATCTTTGAATCTTGGAATGCATTTGGCGGGCATCACATTTGAGGCGAGCGGCTGCATCTCGAGTTAATGTTGGCGATGTAATACTGTCATGAACGTTGTAACTTAAGGCTTTGCCTCCTATATCCCCCTCAATACCTTCATGAATTTCTTGAAGGATGTAGTTTCTTACGTGGGGCCTTAAGCAAGTAAGAAGGGTTGCGTATAGGACCTCTTGTATAGATTTTCGCCAATGATGGTGTATTGGCGGATTTGTAAGAGATCCGTCACGGCTACATCTTGTTGGATGGTGTAGGTCCACCTTGCAGGTAGTTTCTAATGGGATCCATCCAACTTTACTCTTCTGGTGTACTTTGTACTTCCCCTTCTAACCCCTCAATAGTTTTTGTGGGAAGGTACTGTAGATTGAAGGAAGATTCTGCATCTCCGTTAAGTATGATGACTTTTAGATAAAGCGTCCGCTTCTTCATTTTGTGCCCGGCAGGATTTTTTCAATGCGGAAATGGCCGAAGTGGAGGACTATCTTCTTTACCATTTGTTTGGTATTTGACCATGTTCTCCTCCTTTGCTTCAAAGTTGCCCAATGTATGGCTAACGACGGTTGTGAGTCGGAATATACATGTAGGCGTTGAATTCCAAGCCCTCGGGCCAAAGCGCAATCTGCGATGAGGGCTTCATATTACGGCCTCGTTGTTGGTTGCTTTCGAATTGGAACTTAAGAGCTGTTGCAATTTTCCATTTGGAAGGAGAATAAAGGGCGAAGCCGGCTCGACCTTTCTTGATTCTTGATCCATCAACATATAAGGACCATGGGATGCTAGGGCTTTCTTAGAATATTACGGCGGGACTTCATCCTCATTTCTTGGGAATGGTCAATTCCACAATAAAATCCGCCCGACTTGAGCCTTGATTGCGGTTCGGGGTTTATAGGTGAGATCAAACTCACCCAACTCTATTACCCACTTGCCTAGGCGTCAGGAATTTTCGGGGCTTATAGAGGACTTGCTTTAAGGGGCTGATTGTTAGCACCGTTACTTTAATGCGCTTGAAAGTAAGGCCTTAATCTTAGATGCGGATGTGATGAGAGCGAAAGCCAACTTTTTAAGTGGTAGATATCTTGATTCCGCATCGTTAAGGATCTTACTTGTGTAATAGACTGGCTTCTGAACTCCTTTGTCTTCCCTCAAAAGTACTACACTGACCGCTCGAGGAGCAGCGGCTAGGTAGATGTAGAGCTCTTCCCCTACTTGTGGCTTAGCTAGCAACTGAGGCGATCGGAGATAATCTTTAAGCTCTTGAAAGGCTTTCTCACACTCTTACATCCACTCCATTTTGGTGCTTTTCGCAAGGCTTGGAAGAGTGGGAGGTTTTCTCCGGCTTTAGAGATAAATCTCCCCAGTGCTGCTAGGCGTCCATTAAGCCGTTGTATCTCTTGGAGGCTTTTGGGTGATCCCATATCAAGGATGGCTTTGACCTTTTCGGATTCACTTCTATTCCTCTTTGGGTCGATTATAAATCAGAAATTTCCACTGACCAGGACACCAAAAGCATACTTGTTTTGGATTTAAGCGCATATTGTAAGTCGAAGTGGTGAAAGGCCTCTTGTAAATCGATAGGTGTTAAATCGGCTTTTGGCTCTTCACCAGGATGTCATCCACATAAGCTTCAACATTTCTGCCAAGTTGTTCTTTGAAAACCGTATTCATGAGCCTCTGGAAGGTGGCTCCGGCGTTCTTTAAACCGAACGGCATTACCTTATAGCAATAAGTTCATGTACTTGTAATGAAGGATGTTTTTTCTTCGTCATCTTTGGCCATTCGGATTTGATTGTAGCCTGAAAAGGCATCTAAAAACTTCGGCATTTAGGTACTTGTAGGTGGAATCAAGCAAGCCATCAATTGAAGGTAGAGGGAATGAATCCTTGGGACAAGCTTTATTTAGGTCGGTGAAATCTACACACATCCTCCATTTTCCGGATGGCTTTTTTACTAGAACCACATTGGCCAACCATTCTGGATAGTGCACTTCTCGGATAAACCCATCCTTTAAAAGGGTTGATACTTCTTCTTCTGTGGCTTTCTGCCTCTCTGGTGCGGAATTTCTACGTTTTACATTTTGTGAGGGCTTGAGCAGTGATCTATGTTGAGGCGGTGCTCAATGACATCACGCTTTACGCCTGGCATATCTTCTGATGACCAGGCGAAGAGATCAGAATTGGTCCTTAGTACCACCATGAGATTTTCTTGTTGCACTGTTGTTAAATCTGCACCAATCCGCACTGTGCGTTCCATCCTAGTTGTGTCTAGAGGAACCGTAAGCAATTCTTCAACTGGTGTGGGCCGAAGCTCTTCATCTTCCCGTTCGGCTATTTTGTTGATCAATATGGCTTCCGAAACTTTTGTTTTGCCTCTGTCTCAAGCTTTTCCCTTGAGGGTTGCAACATAACATTGCCGCGCCAAGGGTTGATCTCCTCTTACTTCTCCCATACCACTCTCGGTCGGAAATTTGAGGAGAAGATGGTAAGTAGAAATTACGGCCTTCAAGGCGTTGAGGGTTGGTCTGCCAAGAATAACGTTGTAACTTGAAGCACAACGTACGACTAGAAAATTTGTTGTCACTGTTGATGATCTAGGCTGACTTTCCCTCACATGGCGGCAAAGAGATCATTCCTTACGGCGTATCACTCCTCCGGAAAACCCTATTAAGGATGATTTTACGGGAAGCAAATTATCTGCATCATATCTCATTCGTTCGAAGGCACTCCAAAAGAGAATGTCAACCGAACTTCCACTGTCTATCAGAACTATCTTCATTTGGAAACTGGAAACCATGATGTCAATGACTAAGGCGTCATTATGGGGGTGGCGAACCCTGCTGACATTGTTATCATAAAAAATGATGGGAGTCGTAGGCCGTGATCTTCTTTGTGGCGTTTTTGTTTCCTGCGCAGCCCCCACCATTCGTGCATAGCTTTTCTGAGAGGCGGAGCTTTCACCACCACACCCAGGACCACCACTGATAAATCCGACCATCTCCCCTTTTTCTTCTTCTTCTGGCTGTGAAGTTTCGGGCTCCTCTTGGATATCAATGTTGATATACTGCTCCAATTGTCCCCTTCTAACGACATCTTCAATGGCGTTCATCAAATGGGTACATTCTTTAGTGTCATGTCCTTTAGTTTGATGAAACTTACAATATCTTTTACTATTCTTTTGCCGCTCAGGATTCTTTGCAGGTTCTGGCTTTGTCAAGAGTTGTTGATCCTGGATTCGCATGAGAATATGGCTTCTGGTCTGATTTAGTGGGGTATGGTGGTCGTATCTAACAATTTTTCCTTCTTTTGAAGATTCTCTAGGTTGCAACACATGTCGTTGAGGGCGTGTTGAGGTTTCCTGTCCTCCCTTACTGTCCCTGCGTGGCCCGCCTTCTTTTCGTATTTCCGGGGGCCTTCTGTTGACATTTTGATGGGCTTTTCCCTTAGGAGTTCAGCGAGTAGCGCGTCGAGCCTCTTCTTCCCAACCCTTATAAATTTCATCAGAATTGATGTACTTCTGGGCATGGATCATAAGGGCGGGGATGGTTTTTGGTGGATCCAAGGTGAGGGAAAAACGAAAAGGGGATTCTAACAAACCCGCCATCAGGATGGTTACTGACCATCAGCGGAATAAGATCCATAGCGTTCTTTGCTTCATCTATGAAACAGTTTAAATAGGCTTGGAGTGTTTCCCCCCCTCGTTGCTTAACGCGCAGAAGGATAGATGGAGTTTTCTTTTGCTTTGAGTAATTAGAAAAATAAGCTAGAAAGCTATCTGCTAGAACTTGAAAAGAAGGAATTGTGCTAGATGGAAGATCAACAAGCCAGTCTTGCGCTTTTCCCTCTAAAGTGGCGGGAAAAGCTCGGCACAGACGAGCGTCGGTAATTCCAGAAAGAAGCATCTTCGATCGGAAAGAATTCAAGTGGCGAGACGGATCAGTTTTGCCCTCGTATGCAATCATTGCAGGTGGTGGCTAGCGGGAACTTACTCTTCCAATATTTGCTTGATGAAAGGCGAGCATATGTTAAAACATGCCGTTGGATTTCTTGTTTCCCGTGAAGGATCCACATCATTTGTGTTCTTACGTGCCGGCGGTTGGAGCAGAATAGGCTATTCCGTCAGTCCTTGTCCGCTCCGTTCTTGTATGCCGTTACATTCTTGTGGCGGCTTGTTCTCGGCGCCCAGCGGAGGGTTCGAGCTAGCTTGAGAGAAGGCGATTCTCTCTCTTACATTTCCATGAGTGTGAGTCCTTGTCCTCCCTCTGCTTCGGAATTGGCTAGTGGGGGTACATTGGCACACTTGGTGGAATTTGTGTGGGAGGAAGTAACGGATGAGTTAAAGTATGAACAGCTTGAGCTAACCGTTCCAATTCCTGCTGCATGTTAAGGTAAAACTCCGGGATGGGTTCCTGGGGTGAGGCGGAAGGATTTTCCGACGGAGGTAAGATAGGTGGATTATTCAACGGAATCTCCTTATGCCCTCGGACTTCGCCAGGTCCTTCAGGATTACTTGGTGCTCCTTGTTCTTGGATCCGTTTAGACTTTCTGGTAGTAATCATTTGGCTTTTTGTAAGGGTCCCTACGGACGGTAAGCTATTGATGCCAAAAGCTGGTCCACCTCATGCTTTGGCCTCTGTGGCCTCGTGATGCGGTCTCGACCTTCAACAAACAGTTGAAATTTATAGTTGGTGTGGACGCTTACTTCAACTTCTGAACGGGGAACACGGAGAATGCTTTGGAAATCCGCTCGGAATTACCCAATGAAAATCCGCTCGGAATTACCCAAGCTTTCCTTTGGGATGAATCTATAAGAGGGAAAAAAGAGTGATCGGAATTGGGCCTTTCTGCCTGGATTCAGCTCCGATGCTTAAGTCAGAAAACTTGTAAGAAGGCAGTCTTAGACATGAGTTAGCTCCTTGTGTGATGATTTTTCCGATCCCCTCCTTTTCTATTATCGCTCTTCTTTTATAGCAAGTTAAAGGCGGTTTAGGAAAGGCGGTGGAGTAAGGCGGTGAATGAGAAAATATCTTCTAAGGCGGTAAGAAAATATCACGCCTCTTGTGTAGGTGCTACGTAGGTAAGTAGAAAATATCTACCTACTGTGTAGGTACTACGTGTGTAAGTAGAAAATATCTGCCTACTATAAAGGCAAGTGGATAAGATCTACTTACTGTAGAGGCGTTAGATACGCTCTTACCCAGATGGCTATCAGCTTCTTGCTTCTTGTATAATTCCGACGGACTTTTTTTGGGGTGAGCCCTCCTTATTTGCCGGACGGAATTTATGCTAATGCATTTGGTGGTGACTGACTGTCTTGTGGCCAAAAGAAATGTAGCCCTGTGTATGACAGGTGGCTATTTAGGCAGGCGACATGTGTTTTACCAAATATTTCCATAACAGTTTGTATGAGTTATAATAAGTTCACTGTTAGGACTTACAATGCATGATTAAGAATTTGATTTTCTTTTGGTTCATTGAAAAAGTGAAAATTAGAAGTTATACACATTGGGCAGAGATATATTGGCGTGATATTATTTGTGATGTGGATGAGTTTTGGTTAGAATGGAGGATAGAACTTGGGGTGCTTTGATGGATAGTGAACTGGCGATTGATTGTGGCTATATGTATAAAGGAATGAGAAGATTAATGGTAGGCTTCATTAACTAATGGTATTAAAATTGCTAGGCGTGTGTGTTCAGAAAATGTGTATGGGATCTTATATGCAGGTATGGGAGCATATGCAAGTGTGTGAGCATGAAATAACAAAGACAAGGTTGTGGATTTCTGTGAGAGATGTGTGGGCGTTAGTCATCAAATATTGGAAAGGCTTCTCTGTAAATGTTTAGAAGATATTGGTGTTTATGTTTTAAGTGTTTTGGTTTAATTTTATACTTAAGTGTGCTCATGAACTCACTGCATATGGATAGTAAGTAAAAGGCATTTGGGTTGCTGACTAAAGTGGTAGAATTTTAATAAAGTGAAAGCCAGAGAACTGAGTTCTTGGTGGATTCCCAAAGAGAGTAAGTGGGTTCAAGTTAGTTTGTTAGGAGATAATAAATGGACTGGATTAGTTAAGATAGGTAAATCAAGTTAGTAAAAGTTGAGGGACAGATAGATAGCCTGTAATTACCCGTTAGGGACATATAATATACTGTTGGAAAGATGAGGAAGAGATCTTTCCAACGAATATTAAATCAGCTTGATTGGGTTCCTGGATCAAAAGTTATGAGCCGTTCATTGGGACTGCGCAAAAAATTCAAGAATTTGCATTAATGATATCATTAATATTAATAGTTCACTTTGTATTCGGGATGGTACTGAGTTGTAGTCGTTGTAATCAGATTTGACGTAGGGATGCATCGGGAGGAGATTCTGTGGGATTCCAGACTTCATGATTACAGGTAAGTATACTTGCCTAGTTCCCATCCGGTTTCGGGTTTTCTTGGGCTTGCTTTTCTTTTTGCTTGGTTATGCATGATTTTGTTGATATCATTCTTTATTGATGATTTGGATATATGCATGTCTGTTCCATTATTTATTTGGATTCTGGTGCATGTATGATTGCTTTCGGGATGTTGGCATACCTAGTGTTAGCTAGTTTCTTCCTCCCGGATCAGTGGAGCGTGGGGGCTCCGGTTTGAGAAAGAACGTTCGGGGACGGGACACCCTGACATTCCGACATTCCATGCCAAAGGGGTGATACTCTGGTTGTCCTGCCTGTCAGCGGGATTGATATGCTGGCTATGTCGACATATGAGAGAGGTGGCGCTATCGAGGAGCGACAGGTTAGTCGCTGGCAGCAGGTGTTGTGTGTTGCTGACCGTAGGATGTTCGTTGAGTTCTTTTTCCAGAGCCTGAGGGCTATTATTTGATTAGGGGTACCTACCATTGGTTAGGTCTTTGTGGTAGGTCACGAGACCCTAGAATTTTGTGATAACGGCGTTGTCCCCATCACATTGTTGATATGTTGATTGATATGTCTTTGATGCATATCGATTCCTTATGATCCACTGCGGTGTACTTACTAAGCTTTCCCTTCAAAAGCTCATTAAACTTGTTTCCCTCTTTTTAGGTCTTGAGGAGTAGGAGGTTTGATTTGGGGATCGTGCAATTTGGGTTTTTCTTGAGGTCGAGGATCTCACCTATTTACTTCATTCTGTGAGAGGTTGTGTTTCTTTTAGGACCCTGGTATGGCCTGGAATTGTGTAGGGTGTTTTGGACCCTTGTATTTATTTTGGGGTTACTCTAATTTTTATTTTGAGTTAGTATGGATTATGCTTTGTTACACTACAAAAAATGTTACATTTACTCACGCTAGCATAAGCGTGAGTAAAAGTGTCAATAAGCGTGAGTATAGACTAAAATATTTTTAGTCACAGAAAAAAAACCTTATACCGGCGCTAAAAATGCCATAACTAAAGGGGGGCGACGGTATAGCCATATTGTGACGGAAAAATTCCGTGAGAATAGATTTTTAGGTTTTACTCACGCTTGTACATGCGTGAGTAAAAGTAGTGATTGTTACTTTTCTTTTACTTTTACCCACAGATGTTATCTGTGAGTAAAAGTAGTGTTTATTATTTTTTTACTTTTACTCATGGATATTATGCGTGAGTGAAAACACAGTATTATTTTATTTTTTCCCCACCCAAAATATGCTCACAAAATTTTCTATAACAATTGGTTATATATAAAAATCTATACACACCGACTGGATAGTAAAAATATGTATGAAAATATATAAATTTATAAGATCAAATGATTCAAGAACTATTTGTGATACAACACCTCATCCAAACATAGCAGTAATAGCACATATTGTACATTCATCAAATTAAAGGACCCAATGCAAGTATAGATACTTCATTTGGATACTCAGAAACCTTGTAAACCAAAAATTCAAGGACCGCCTTCAGAGTGCTTTGATAATGGTACTGATCTGTTCTTTAGTTGCCTTCACCATTAATTTCCTACTCTCCTGCTCAAACAGACTCAGCACCTCATCACTGTCAACCTACAAAGATGACAACACAATATTAAGCTAATAAGCTTTATTAGATACAAAGAACAACCTCGAAACTTATGTATCCAAATTAAAACTAGAAGCTGTGAGTCTGTGACATTTAAGGGCCACCGTTCATTTATGTCCCCTGGTGTGACTATTTGGAGTGATTTCTGATGCTAGCTTTCCAAAAATAAAACTAGTTACAATACTGCCTTCAATGCTATATTAGAAGCAAACTAAAATATAATGATCGAAAGAATAGATTTAAACTAAATTGATCAATTTGGTAATCTTACTAATGATCATTTTGATAAGGTTGAATATATATATAACTCACATTGAAAGAAGTTTCAATAACTTCTTTGCTAAAGTTTCCGAGAAAGCTCCCTTTGTCTTTCCCCCCAACAGCATAAATCTGCACAACCACAAGCATATCAGTAGCCTTGGAAGCAAAAATGATGATAGAAAAGCATATGACTAAACTCTCAGAAAAAATCATTGATCAAAGGAAAAATCAAGATTATACAATTCTTATTTTAAACAAGAAAACTTCGGAATAAAGATACCTCAGTTCATTGGTTCCAAATTATTTTCCAATACTTCAATCATCAATTCATGATCTACAGCAATTTGGTTCTATGAAGCTTGCTGAATTATATTGCAGAGGAAGGATGTCTATAGATGGAATTGGTGTTTTGAGCAATAACCTAATGTGATTGCCTTTAAATTCAATGACCCTTACTTCAGATAATAATTCTTCTATCTGTCCAATGGCTTCCACCCTGAGTTCATAAGAATACAATTATGCAAACAGAAATATAAACAATATCAAGAAGTTAAAAACTCAAAAATAAATCAGCTTGGAGGTCAGAACAACAGGATAAACATAGAAAAATTGATGCCATTGTTAAGAAACCCAGGTCCAATGCCAAGTTGAAATCAGAAGAGCCTTGTTGAGAGCACGAAATTCAAAAATTAGGATATCAATGCAAACGGATGAAGATTCATACAAATAACAAGGGAGAGTTACATACCGCATCCACGCCTTCATCCCTTGACATGAGAGAGAATATCTCTGCAACAACAGGATTGGTTTTCTGTAATAGCAACATATCACACATCAATAAATTGAACAATTTCTGCAATCACAAATCTAATCAAATTTGAGATAGTAACAAGTAACAACATATCACCTTGAGTCTCCTCCCAAGCTCCTTGTAAGCGAGGAACCCGGAGAACTCAGCGGTGCAAGACCTCTCAAGAAACTCAACAAAGATGCGGGAGTGGCCCACTGGAGCTTCCGCGGCGGCCTCCTTGAACTCGAGGTTGCGAACAAAGTGAATGCAGTTTGTAATGCATCTTGAACTCATTCAACAAAGCTTCAAATTGATTGGTTCAAGTTCTTGTTGATCTCTGTATTGAAAAGCATCTCTATTATCAAAGTCATAATAATAGTACTTAATCCATCTTGAAATTCCGGTAGGAATATGCTAACTTAATTAAAATAAAGCAACATAGAGACCAATTTGTGAATAAACATCAAATACCACCAAAGCATTAACAATCCAAGTCCCCTCAAACAAAATAACAAGCGGATCACTTATGCGTGAGTATCTATGTGACCATTGAAAACACTAATCAGCGGTTCCATTCTCTCATCCACAAACAAATAACAAGAGCCCTAAATTTCCTTTGCACATAAAGATGCTAGACTAATTGATGAGAACCTATATCCATTCCATCATAATATTGCATTATTATTTATTTTAAAGAGAAATTGGATCGGTAAAACCAAAACCCTAGGCGGCGTAAAAGCCATACCTCTTGTCGAGGAGATTAGCGTCGGTCCTCCGTATAAATTTGTGCATGATCTTTGGCAAATGATAGAGGTTGATGGCTATCATTGGCATCCAGGCGGTGATCTCAGCCGAGATGAACGGCCTCCGAAGCTTCTCCAATGGGGTATCTGCTCCTCCGATGCCAAAGAGCTTCTCTTCTGCTCTTCCTCCCCGACATGGAGATCTGGCGAGGGCCTATGGAGGAAAGAGAGTATGGATCATTTGGCTGCATCTTATTGCTTGAGAGAAGCGGTAGAAGCGGAAAGGGTGAGCTTAAATATAGTCACTACTTGGGATCGATCGGAAGGGCTGACAAAAGGCACTATAAGGTGGCGGGTTGGAAGGCTGACTCTGGGAAGCGAGGAGCATGGATGGAAAAAGAGAGAGATTGAGGGGTTAGTTTAGGGTTTTTGTGTTTTTATCTTTTTACCCACGAAAATTTATGATATTATATTGTTAAATACTTAAAGAGGTTTTTTGTGTTTTCTATTTTACTCCCTGAAATTTACTCCCTAGAAATTTTTTACTTTGTTTGCTGAGTAATATTACTAATGTTTTATTTATAAATTATTATTTTTTAAACTGATAATTAGTAAAAAAAACCCGGGTCCTCGAGGGGAGGGGGGTGTAGTATTTTGGGTGGAGTGGTTTTGGTGGAAAGCTTGATAAAGGAATAGTGCCATGGACTTAATTTTTGATAATTTTTCTTTTTTAAATAAAGAATTACTCCTATAATTATCATTAGAAATGATAGTTATGTTTTAAAATATCTGAGTTTTTCTTAGTAAAAAAACTAAAGAAAAGAAAATATAAAGCGTGATTATAATATATAACTTATAATTAAGCGGTAAAAAAATTTGTGACAAAAAAGCCTTTATAGTCACATATAAAATAGCTTAGTATTTGTAAATTATTTTAATACTCACGCATAAATCTAAGCGTGACCATAATATATAACCTATAGTTACGGTTAAAATAAATCCATGACTAAAAAAACCTCTATAGTCACATATAAAATAATCGTGATTATAGATTATTTTAATACTCACACATGAATTTAAGTGTAACTATATATGAAGTTTTAGTCACGCTTAATTTCCGTGAGTAAAATTTCTGTAAGTATATGTAACATTTCTTGTAGTGTTATCTGCTGTACTTACTTAGGCCTTGTATCTGAGTGGGGCTTGTCTCTGCTTGGGTATGGCCGATCTGCTTACATGCTCGAGGTTCCGAAATTTGGTTCGGGGCGTGACATATACACTATCTCGAGTTTATAGCTTCATAGAAAGGTGATTATTTTGGAAATTAATTAAATAAAATTGATCAAGACCATGCAGCTGAACCATAAGTTTAAGTTGCTATATCCTTTCCTTTTTACTTTAAAGCAGCAAATGGTTGGATTAATTGATGGAGTTTGGAAGTCATGTTGGCCAATGAGCTCAAGACAGGGACTATTTTTTCCCATAAAAGGTAGCTTCATTAGTTGGGAAAGAAAAAGAACATGATTACTTGGGACAAGAAAGGGTTCGTGTTTGTGAAGTATATTCCAAGGCTAGCTTTCAGAGCTTCATACTTTTTCATATATCTATTGTGAATGAACTTGTTCTCATGGTAAAATACTATAAATCTTAAACTATACGATATGCAAACATCAATGTAATGTTAGTAGTGGGAATTTTAGGGGTATATATGCAGTGAAAGATGGCTCAGAATATACAAGTGATGGTCCAGGGTTTGGCGTTGTTCTCAGTAGTTATCTGATTGGAACTATTGAAAAGATATGCTGGAGCTTTGGAATTCAGAAGGGAGAAACAATTATCATGGCTCTCTCTGTCTTTACTTCTTTATACCTGTGATGGCTGCCTTTCAGCAAGACCTGTGAAAAGAAATACAGAAGAAGATCTCTTTAAATGTGGACCAGGCCATGCCAGCACAAACACATGCACATTACCCATGAGAAAGCATACTGATTAATAAAACAAAACCTACCGAAATAGATTGCAGATGGAGGAGATTAGAGGGAGATATATAACTGCAGTATAACTTAGTTGACCCACCCTTCACCATCAATTGATATGCATACATTGTTTCTTATTGACGTTTAGGACTTGATTTGCATGATGTTCTGTACCAAATTAGTAGATTAGTGTGATTGAGTATTTAAAGCTGATAAAGCTTGGTTGATATGGTTGATGCCTTGATGGCAATGCAATTTGCATTATAATAATATGATTCAAGCTAATCTTGTTTCTTTTGAGGAGACTTCTAGGCTGGCTTTCCTCTTTTTAAGCAAATAGCTTATAATTTTTGTGGCAACCTCCCATTAAACAAGATAAGCAAAGTGGTTAACATTTTCTTTATTACTATGATACCAAGATGTTAAGCCAATAAATAAATCATATTATGGTCACATTGTTGCTCTAATCCATTTTTTTCCTTAACTAAAAGCTCAGTGAATTGCAACCAAAACGATGATTGGATTCTCTAATTTTATTATTTTTTTTTTCTACGATACCTGCTCAAACCATTAATGTGATTCATAATTTATCAGATTCTTGAAAGCAAACTAACTCTTCAAGAAAAAAAGGTTGGGAGAACACCAATCGATCAGCTCAACTAATCAAACAACTCAAACTTTACAGATAGATTAATAATAATAATAATAATAATAATAATAAGATCTAATTGTAAGTACTTCATAAAGACACTACTTCTAGGGAATTGCTAGATAATTCTAAGGAGAGCTTGTGAAGCATTTTCCAAAGAAGTTGATATAGCTGGCAGATTGGCCTTTCTCAAATTTGTTAGGGTGCCCTTTTATTAAAAATTTGGAATGCTTCCAAATGTAATACAAACAATGTCAACTTCATGTATTGATAAATTCATGACATATTTGATACAATTATCACATTTCTCACTCATTTTTTCTTGGCATTTCCAATGTTTAAGTTCTTGTAATTGTTTTTTAGACACAAATTACTCCAATTATAAATTCTCTTGATGTAACTGATTGTTGTTTATTGTGGACATAAATATTTTATTTTTCCCTTTCGAGGAAGCATGTATTGACTTGGTACGCAATGTTTTAAATATTACTCAAAAGAAAATGACCACAAATTTTTATACTATCAAGCGAAATTAAACATGTGAACCTCTTCACCATCACACTATATAAAAACAATCTGTGAAAGATATATTTTTCACTTAAAAAAAAGCAACATGAGATTAATCTAATGAGAAACATATTTGGGTTAGCATTCAATTGCATTCAATGATCAGTGTGCAACTCTAATTCTAGCATCCTGAACCGAATCAGCAACAATATTGATTATATTTTTACAAATAGTAATTGGTTGGGGCCAAATCCGTTGTTCACCTTTTCTCGAGATTCATGAACCCAATCTTTAGTTTAGTCAGTAATGAGTAGATTTTTCCTCTTAAATTACTAAATCCAAAGCGTGGAAAATTTTGAGTGAGTGAGTGAGCGAGCGAGCCCGAGATCACGAGCTCGGAGTCCAAAACCATTGCACCATCCATTTACAATAATAAGTTTATTGTAAAATTGTGATAAATATAACCAAAGAAAAATCTCAAGATTATCAAGAATTAAATCTTCATTTTATCGCATTTATTTAATATATCTATTGTACTGCTGCTCCCTGATGATCAACATGCATCGGACGGCTGTCAGTTCTCTAGAGTGGAATCTGATTCGCTGTCATCCGTTGATTGAATCGCCGGCGAAGATTAGCAAACCGCCTTATAAGTCTTTTCCTCTCTCTCCAAAGCTTTAACTCCTCTCATTGCTCTCTTCTCCTCGGTCTCTCTGTTTTCTCCTCCCCTGTTCCTCTTTTCTCCTTCTTGTGGGATTTCTCCATTGATTTCAGACCAAATTTTTGGGCTTTTTGAGGTGAATGATTCCTCGTTATGAAGAGAGTAGTAGTCTGATTCTCTCTTCTTTGATTGCTGATATGTTCTCCTCTGTTTCTATGCTTTCAGGTTGCGTTTTTCTTACAACTGGACGAGCTGGCGATCGAGAACCACCAAAAGATTGGTTTTGTGAGGACGAAGCAGAAGAAAGTGATGGTGAAGTAGCTTCCTTTATTGATTTATTTTGTTCTAAATGTTTCAGTTTTTAGTCTTTGGATTGTTTGACAGATGGGTTTTCTCTTCATTTTCTTGTTTGTTTGGTCGTTTGTTCAGGTTGGTCCGATGATTAGAATGGGGAACGAAGATTTGGGACCGCCATGGCTGACACCTTTGCTCAGGACCAAGTTCTTCATTCCTTGTGAAATCCATCTTGAATCAACCAAGAATGAGTGCAATATGTACTGCTTGGATTGCATGGGGAACGCCCTCTGCTCCTATTGTCTCTCTCACCACAAGGACCATCATGTTGTTCAGGTCTTGAAAACCTTTTCAAATTCTTTGTTTCTTTTTTTTTTTTATTCTATAATTTTTTTTTCTTGATAATGTTTCTGTTTTAGTGGGTGAATACTTGATATATATATTTTTTTGATAAATTTATTTTTTATTTTTTCTGTTTTTAGATTCGGAGGTCATCTTACCATAATGTGATAAGGGTGTCGGAGGTTTCCAAATTCATAGACATCTCATGTGTTCAGACGTACATCATCAACAGTGCTAAGATTGTGTTTCTGAATGAGAGGCCACAGCCCAGGCCAGGCAAGGGGGTTACAAACACTTGTGAGATTTGTTGTCGGAGTTTATTGGACTCATTCCGTTTCTGCTCTCTTGGTTGCAAGGTCAAGATTCTTCTTTTCTTGTGTTATTTTTCTTCTTTTTTGAACTTATGATCTTTTTCTTTTTAATTTGAAGTTTCTAAGCAAACCCCAATTAGGAGAACATATATAGAATATAAAAAAAGAGATGTGAAGTTAATTTGGAGCTTCTGATCAAAGTCCACATGACACCACGGGGTTTCTTTTCTTCTCATTAATCTCCTTGGAATGAATATTCTAATGCATCCATCTCTGATCAAAACTACATTTCTCATCTTCTTTTTCTATGCCTGGTTAATTGGTGGAACAATTAGTAAAAAGAAATGTGGCTGTTTTCTGGCAGCTGGGAGGCATGAAGAGGGGTGACCCGGAGCTGACCTTCAACCTACGCCAGAAACTGAGCCGTGACTCGCTCCATGGATCGGACTCCGACGAGGACTCCACCCCTAAGAAGCTCCGCAAGACCTTGGCTTTCGGCAGGGCTTTCTCCGATGCCCCGGCTGGATCATCGGAAGGCTGGAAATTATGGCAGGATGAAGACGAAGGTGGTCACTTCACTAGCAGCATTTCTCCGGGGACCCCTCCGATCATCAACTACAGGACTTCCCGGCGAAAGGGTATACCCCACAGAGCACCATTCTGAAAAACCACCAGAAGCAAAAATAGCGAAGAGAAGCTTCTAAAGTCTGTAAAAAGAAAAATTAAATAAAGAAAATAAAAATAAAAAAAAAGGTGTGGATACAGTGAATAAATGTGGAAAGATAGCCACCATATTAAGGTAAAGGCAAAGGAGAAAGGATAGATACATAGAAAGCAAAAGGATGGAAACCCTAGCTAGCTAGCTTTGTGCTTTTGAACTTCTTTTTTCTCAACTTTCTTCCTTGTAGATATATATGTAATGGTTCAATGAGGGAGGGGAGTAGTTTGCTTAATTAATTAATTAGTTCTGTGAAGAAAGGGAAATCTTTGTACATTAGTTTTGGCTGTGTAAATGGATGATATTTATATTTACATCTCTGTTCTGGTTCATAATTAATCTCAATGTAAATTACTAATAAGGAGTTGGTTTGGTTTGGGATGGGACGAGTTATCAACGGCGGTTGTGTTGTGCTACGAGTACGAGTACTAACTGAATGGCGCGGGAATTTTCAACGGTCCGGATCCGGAAATCACATCTATAAGCAATGACTTGGGTGACACGCTAAGCCTCGTGATAAGGACTGCTCCATTGAGTTGATCCAATGAGTTGAGAGCCGTGCGGAATCCTTCTTCTCCTTCTTCCTGTTCTTCTGAAGCTCCATATCTCTTTCTTTGGTGCTTAATTAATAATCCCTAAGCTTTCCAGAAAGTAGCTCAATCTCCCTATGGTGCTTAATTAATAATCCCTAAACTTTCCACAAAGTACACTCTCATGGCCACTAGTGTCTAAAGTGTGGATGATTACTACTGTTGGGATTTTTTTTTTAAATTTTTTTTCTAAAATAAAAAACTCAAAAATTTAATTGAGTGATATATTATTTATTTATTTCATCGTTTTGATTTTTATGATAATTATTTTATTAGGATATAATAGTTTTCATGTTAATGTGTTCATTGCTCTCTCAAAATTAATGATTAGTATTTTTTGAATTTATATAAAAAGGTAGGATGAGGGTCGTGATTCACAAGTGAAAAAAACTCTAGCCGCCTATATGATAAAATCTCAAAAAGTTTTCATTATTTATTGGATCTTTTGCTCATTTCTTCTCTTTTGATTTTTTATGACTTTGGTACCACTCCACAAAACGCTCCATCAGATCTCTCAAAGTCGTGTTCTTAGGAGAGATTACACTGGTTGAATCCTTAGGGAGTATTTTCTAGCAAACCCTTGCACGTAAGGCGGCAATATGGCTTAGGACATCAATAGTGTCACACTTCCGGTACTAATATTTGTTATTCTTATTTATAAATCCTACTTGTTATTCTCACTTGTTTTTGTAGGGAGAATATTAAAAATACGAGTTTGTAAGTACATTTGTTATTTTTAAATTTCTATGTTCATTTATTTTTATAATTACAATCGATTTTATCTATAGAGCATGAAAGTTTGTTCTAATAACTACTTCTCCAAGATCTTTATCAGGGGCGCTACAGAAACTTTTTCAAGGAACTATAAACATGGAACATGTCAATTGAGAGCATATACTACTAATTAATCCCCAAAACTAATATGCCGGAGAGGATGAAGGACTACCGACCAATAAGCCCTTCTTAACTACTCTGCCAACATCATCTCAAAAGTCCTCTCAAATCGCCTCAATCTTGTCATTGGAGACATGGTTGACGAATCACAAACTGCTTTCATAAAGGGAAGGGCAATTCATGATATCATGCATTCAGCGAGAGGAACTTATACGTAAAATGAAACACAATGGAGCCAATGGATCAATGATCAAAGTTTATTTTGAAAAAACTTTGGACACTGACTACTGGGAGTTCCTATTCAAAATACTCAAGTAAGGGGTTTTGACCCAAGATGGGTCCAATTGATTAAGATGATACTATACTCATCGATCAAAAGCAAATTAACTTCACGCTCAATGGAACACAAAAGAGATACGTCAGGCACAAAAGAGGACTAAGGTAGGAAGATCTACTATCCCTCTTCTCTCTGTCCTTGTGACATATGTGTTCTCCACGATGTAAAGGGAAGCAGCCAGGACTCAAATATATAACAAGATACCGGTGGGGGAGGATAGGATAAAGAAAATCACCTCCTTAAAATACGTTGATAACCTTTTAGGTTTTTTTTTTTAAAAAAAAAATCATAGTCAAATCCTACTAAACATTAATAATAGATGGAGGCATGAGAGCCAAACTACAATAGAGTTTCTGGAAAAGCCTTGCCCTTTGAAATTTAAACTTTTCACATGGCTAGTTAAGGATAACAAGATTCTTAAACTTCGATAACCTACAAAGAAAAAAAATGGAATGTGTGCGATGCTATATGTGTGAATCAACAAACAAAACAATGGAGCATTTTACATTCACATGTCCATATGCAACAAACATTTGGCCATACTATAAAGACCTCTTCGGACTGTCCTTAACACCAATATCTACTAAAGATATTTGAGGTCAAAATGCTCTCTCAAGAGTAGTAGATTGAAATCTCAAGAATGGTTGGGAGCTATCACCCATCAGATGGAGCAACTGGATCGAAAGGAATAGAAAAATACTTTCAAGAAAAAAAATCATGTCATCTTGAATCTAATTTTTGGGAAATCGATATCTTAATTTTTTTTTTTATTTGGTGTAGCTCACCTCTTAAAATAGGTAAAGCTGAGGGCGACAGATAACCTCATTAAAAAACAGAGTTTGGAGTTTGACTCAGAGGCCAAATCAGAACATGCAAGGAATGAAGACAATGAGGCCTTTACGGATGAGTCCTCATAGAAGAGGATAGCGAGAACAAAAGAAGAGAGCACATAGTTCTCTTGAAATACATCATACACAACTGGGAGCATAAATAATGAATTTATTTTTCTAAACTGATTATAAAAATATGTAACAAATTATTAAAAATTAAATAAAACATGGTTTATCACTTCTCAAAATAATAAACAAATACTTCTCCAACACCATCATGGTTAGAGTTTTTAAGAGATGAGTTAGTCCTCATTAAACAACGAGCGAGTGGGGGTTAAGATACATATAATAATGCACCTGACTTTACTGTGCACTTGTGTTTACAGGTAAAAGTCCACATCTAGGATGATGGCAGGGTTAGGACTAGGGTTTTCATGTTTCACGAACTATACGGAATTTTAGGTTTAGGGTTTGAGTGGAGGTGATGAAGATCACTCTCAGGGTGCCACATCATGGCATGCGAGTGTGTCCACTTGTATCCTGTTTTTGAATGGGTTCCATTAGCCATGGCCCTTTTTGTGGTGGATAATGGCGTATTTATTCCTTTTCCTTCCCTTTTTTTTTCTACACATCCATCGATCACTTGGCTTCCTTCTTTTACCCACTGATAAACATACATATCGATGGAAAAAATTATAAAAATAAAAATGGGCAATGAGACAAGGAATGGAGAGAGATATGGATGGAAAGTTAGTCTTGGGTTTATTTCTTTTATAGGCTTCCTACACTTATTCCTCCAGTGTTGGCATCACCTTTGTTGTCATTGCTTGGCTGATGATGGTGATGGCCAAAACATCTCCAACTTCTGCAACTTGTTTAGCTTTGGTTTTGCCACAATGCCTTGCAAGTTTATTTATTTTATGTGCAACTACGCTTGCTTTCACTCTCTACCGCACATCATCTAATATGTCACTTTGTTTCTTTTTCTCTCATCTCTGATTGTGAAGCTACAAAATTAAGCAGAAGACAATATAATATGTATTAATTAATAATTACCGAGCTAGATGCTCATTTTCCCATTCTCATTCTTTTTGAGGCCGAGGAGATGGAATTAAGCCATGCTTCATTATAACACTCAGTTTGTACGCCTATAATTAAGCATGTCGATAGATAAGGTCTAAACCTTTATATAAAGATACATACATATATGTAACTTGCACTTAATTCTTATCAACTATCAAGTGGTCTAGTTAGTATCTCGGTCACGTAAGAATTCCAATAATCAAGAGGTTTCTGGTTTGATTTGTTGGTGAGGGCATATTTTTGGGAGTGTGAGAAGTGGTTGCGGTGGGTGATCCCAGCGCCCCAGCTCCCACGTGTGTGCGAGCCCCACCCTTATATCTACTCCACTGAGACATGTGCATACCCTTAGTTTCTTAACGGCTTGCCGCTTATATTACCCGGAAAAAAAAACTTGTACTTAGTCTTTGCCGTCATTCTTTAAGTTACATTTTTTTAATAGATAAAATAGTTAATTTATTAACACAAATGGAACCACAGAAAACAAGACCACCAACAAATCTAAAAGAGCCCAAAAGATAAAATACAAAGATTATATATATATACATATATATATAGGGTCATGAGGTGGGCTGAAGCACTGTGTAGATCCGGTCGCCTCCCATTTGGGCATTTAGAGAGTGTTTTAAGGATTTCCAACCATATAGATGGAAAGATCATTGAAAAGTAAGCTAGTGTATCCATTTTCATACAATTTAGTGACCGTTTGGTCCTTCTACTTAACGGTTGAAATTCTGAACAGTTAAAAATTCTATAAAATAAGAACTGTTAAGTGGAAGGACCAAACGGTCACCAAATTGTATGAAAATGGACTAGCTCGATTATTTTTCGATGATCTTTCCATTCGTATGGTTGGAAATCCTTGAAACACTGTCCAAGTGCCCAAATGAGAGGCGACGGAATCTGCATAATGATCTGGCCGACCTCACCCTATCACGTGTGTGTGTGTGTGTGTGTGTATAGATGGAGAAGTATCGAGTGGATAGATAGTAGCTGGTGAACAAATCAAAAAGGAAAAAAAATGAAAATTTGGATATTTTGTAAAGGGTAAATTATTTAAATATTCACAAAACTATTCTTGTGCACTTATTTGAGTAACAGAATTATAAAAAAATTCAATTAGATACCCAAAATTTAGAATCGTTCAATTGACTCACCCATACTAACACCATTAACGATGAGATGACGTGGCATGACACATGACACACAATATGCCACGTTAGCCATGCCATATAGTCACTTTTTAGGGTAAATTATTTAAATAGTCACCCAACTATTTGAGTACTCCTATTTGAGTCACCGAATTATAAAAATTTCAATTGGGTACCCCAACTTTAGAATCACGTTCAATTGAGTCACCCATGCTAACACCGTTAACGGCAAGATGGCGTGGCATGACACGTGGTTCATATATAGTACGTCACGCTAGTCATACCACGCTGCTATATACACTGGAGTGGTTGTAAACAAGCTCTTAGGTCCTAAATGACTTCACCTTCGCAACCACAAAAACCAAAACTAACAACAACCAAACCCTAACAAGCAATGAATCAATCTTCACATGTGAATTGTTATGGGGAAGAGAATCAGTGGCGGCGTGTGATTCTAGTGACTTCACCCGGATCACCCTTCTTTAATGCGTTGTGTTATAAATCCCTAAACTCCTCCCACTGATCTCTAATCTCCCCTTTCCTCTCATGAATGCCACTAATCCCTAAACCATGTGTACATTCTCTACTCTTTCGACACCAACAAGCCAAAGGTGATCAGGGTAAAGCCACTAGAATCACAAGCCATGGCTGATTCTCTACTCCAAATGAAAGCACCGTTGAGATGACACCAAGAAGCCGAAGATGATTCCGGTGAAATCACTGGAATCACATGCCGCCACTGATTCTCTCCCCTAGAACATTGCTCATGTGAAGATTGATCCCTTGCTCATTAGGGTTTGGTTGTTGTTAGTTTTGGTTTTTGTGGTTGTGAAGGTGAAGTTATTTAGGATCTATAAACTTTTTTACAACCACTCTAGTGTATATGACCATGTGGCATGGCTGACATGGTGTACTGTGGGCCACGTAGCATGAGTGACTTAATTGAACGTGATTCCAAAGTTACTTGGCCACGTAGCATGGCTGACGTGACACATGATGTACTGTGCGTCACGTGTCATGCCATGTCTAGCATGAGTGACTCAATTGAATGTGATTCTAAAGTTGGGTGCGATTGAAATTTTTTATAATTCGGAGACTCAAATAAGGCTACCCAAATAGTTGGGTGACTATTTAAATAATTTACCTGTGCGCTAGCCCTATTCTTTGCCGAAGCTTATGCACACCCTTGGTTTCTTAATGGCTTGCTTCTCATATTACCAAAAAAAAAAAAAAAAAAAAAAAACACTTGCACTTCATTCTTTATAATGGATCTCTATAACAGATCAAGCTTAATTGTAACAAATCAACATTTCTCAATAGCAGCCCACAATTCCATTCATAAAAAATCGACAGATCTATTACTAGTTTAACAGATCTAAGCCATGAATCTGATCTCTAACAGTTCAATAACCAGATCTAATCAATCATGAACATCAACATCCACAATCAAGAAAGATCACATCTAATCAATCACTGTAATTCCATAGTTCAACAGAAAGCCAAACAACAAAATCAAACTAAAAGATAACCAGGATTTTTGAAGAAACCCCTAGTGGAACGACAAAGTTCACCCCAACCTCGCCACTCCAATCCGTCCTCTCTGAAGAGAGATCTGCCAAAGACTAGATTCTTCGATGCCCCTGAATGTCCACCCTCTGTCCCTTTTATACCGGCTCTCCGCTCATTCGATCATCCACAACGAAATCCTTGAGCCGTTGATTTGGCATCTTCGAACGCGTGCTTCTCCGACACGTGTCTGGGTCTTCACGTGCTTTCTCCAATGGCGATTCTAATTAATGTAGTTGCGTTTCCCTCTTAACGGCCAATCCTCTTCAGTCATTTTGTTGAGCCTAACCATCCTTCCATTATTGAGCTTGAGCTCAATGGGGTATGTAACAATCTCTGCTTTCCATAATTGAAACTGGTTCTTTATATGTTTGATATGTTCTTATTTTCTTATTCAAAAGATAAGAATCATATTGGACATATAAAATGATGGATCTCTGCTCTCCTTAATTACAAATTGAATCTTTGAAAAATAAAACCTCTCGAAACTTGTGCATATTGTTTCATGGCCTACCTTTTTTTTGTTAGTAGCTTATTGAACAATTAATGGTGAAGTTGTGTGTAAGGTGCTTTTTAATTTTAATATAATTGAGTTATCTTATCCCCACATGGAACCATGACTAAAGAAATGCTAGAAACAGTGAAACAATCCAATTGCTTGGTTAACATGAGATATGCATCACATCTAATTCTAGAAATGAGCGCTAATCATGCATGAGAATAATGGAGATCATTCTCAAAATTATTAAGAAATAATAAAATTTAGAACTCACTTGCAGCCCATGGCTCTTTACAAATTCCAATAAAAAAATAAAGGAAGAACATCTCATTTATCCAACAATTAACATATGCGTCTAAAATCGGCCACTTAATTAAAAAGAAATTGAGTTAAGTTATTTTCATTAAGGAAAAAAAAACGCTTTAAAAAAGAGAAAACAGAAAATTTCACAGAAATAAATCATACCCCAAAATACAAACAATATTAAAAGAGAAAAAACTAACTATGATAGACAAACATGGTCCAGTGATCTTGAAGTGAAATATATGTACTACAGATCGACATCATCTAATTCATCTTAATTTGCTTTGTAACTTTTTTACAATGAGAGTTTGTGTTTGATGATGTGGCATGTTGATATGCGCACAAGTCCTGTGCTTCCTCCCAGTCGATCACCATTTGCAAAATGTGCAACATTGATCCAATGGTATGAATGTAGGATCGATGTATTCAATTTTGGTGACTCATAGCAGCCCAATCAAATAATTGTCACCGTCCATCCATTCATCCATGTAGCAAACAAACATACAACAGTCCCACCAATGAACTCTCTCATTATTTAGACTCTGACTTTACCTTCTTATCTCTCTTCAACATCCACGATCGATGGCCAACATAAAGCCCCACAAAAAGGTATACAAGAAAGAGGCTATGCAATTAATGTTCTTATGTATCAATCCCACATCCAATGGATTAATAGCCACCAACCTCATCTAAAAATAGTTGACTGCTTTATTTTGGCACACAAAAACAATGCTTTGACTATGCTACTGTTCTTCATGTGAAACGCGCATGAATGTGGAACCAAATGAAACAATTTTCGTCAGCCATGACTCCACGGACCACCCTTCCTTTTCATTCTTGTGGCGCGTTCACGGACGTCATCTGTACTCCTTTTGACCCTCCTGCATCTCTCTCTTATATATATATATATAAGGCACAGTCGTCGCAGCATCCATCTCTTGGAACAACATCAAACACTCGACGTCGGTTATATTTGTACATGGGATCCTGCTTCTCTTCATCCTCCTCGGTCGTTGATAGCAAACCAGTGGCGAGGGTTATCTCTCTTGATGGAGGTTTGATAGAATACTCGGTGCCTGTTAGTGTTTCCCAAATACTCGGTGATGATGATAACTCGTGGTCTTGCTTTGTCTGTGATGCTGACAGCCTTCTCTTCAACAGCTACATTCCACCATTGAGTCCTCAAGAGTGGCTTCAGAAAGAACACATCTATTTCGTGCTGCCCGTCCCCATGCTTGATTATCCCCTCACTGGTCTAGACATGGCTGCTCTTGCTGTCAAGGCTAGTGAAGCTCTTAACAACGCTGCCCAGGATAAGAATGGTCGACGGAGATCATCACGTACTATTCAAGTTATACCAGTTGATGATTTTAGAGAATCTAGTCGGAGTGAGATGGATCAAAAGATCATGCCATCAGTGAGTTTACCTATGAGAAGTAGTAGTTCTTCTAAACGAGCTGGAAGAGCACGCATATTAAAGGTTCGGACAAACACGTTAAGCACCATTGTTGAAGTTTCAGAATGAAATTCTTGTAATGTGAGTGTGTGTGTCTGTATATATATGTATAGTTTTGTGGGGGTGTTTTTTGTTTTATTTTGTACCTTTCCCATGGAATTTATATATGTTTATTTTTTCTCCTTTTGTAAGCTGAGACGATTCCTCTTTCCATTTGTATGAAGAAACAAGGATATTCTTGGGATTGAATTTAACAAATTAATGAGTACTGCAATGCAACCTTGTTCACCTTTTTGATATCGTCCACCAATACCATTAGAAATCTAATGGTTGGGTTTGGTAGTTTACCGAGAAATTGATTGGAACCTTCCAAAAGTGTTTGGATTTTAGTCATGATGCAAAACCACAAGTTGGAAATTAATAATAGAAATTTCTGGGAATGCGACATTTAACTGAGATGTCAACTTAAAGATTTTTCTAGTTTGCTTGTGAACCAAGAAGTTAGTTTCTTGGAGAAGAGGGATTCATGCATTCAGACAATCGTACCTCATATCCATCCTTGGCGTACGTACCATATAGTCAATCTTGATGACTAACTAATTAATTAACAAAGTCTAATGAATCACAGATGAAAAAGTAAAACTACTTAAACTGTCAAACTCCTTGTAGATATATGATCATAGAATAGATATATCAATATCATCATGTAGGGCCTTTCCATTTGATTCAATCTTCCCCTTAATAATTGGGTAAGTTGACATTTTTTTTCAATAAATGTCGACAAATCCATTTTATGAGACTAATATATATATATATATATATATATATATATATAGGGTCATGTTACTATGAGGTCGACCTTACTACTATTCAAATAAGGTCACATCATTTTCACCTATTTTGAGAGTGTTTTTAAGGTTTCCAACCGTACGGATGGAAAGAACATCGAACAATAAGATAACATGTCGATTTTCATACAATTTGGTGATCGTATGATCATTCATCTTAACGGGTGAAAGTTATAGAAATCTTAACGGGTTAAATTTTCACCCTATATCAGTCTACTAAACTGCTCTATGAAGATAATCACCAAAGTTTTGGCCAACAGACTCGGGACTGTGATGAATGAGATGGTGGACCACTCACAAACAGCCTTCATCAAGGGCAGATGCATTCAAGATAGATCCAACGGTATAGGTCCAACGGTGCAATTATCAAAGTGGACTTTGAGAAAGCTTTCGACATGATAGGTAGGAGTTCCTCTTTGGAAGTACTACTGGTAGCGGGGCTTTGGCCCACGATGGATTGCTTGGATTAAAACAATCCTCTTCTCCTCCAAGGCCAGATTTCTCCTAAATGAACATCCAACTGGGTACGTTCGACATCAGAGGGGCCTCCGATAAGGAGATCCCCTCTCCCCCTTGCTATTCGTCTTGGTAACCGATGTATTCAGTACAATGATGGAGAATACAGTTAGAGCCAACCTGTTCAGAGGCATCAGATATGGCGACGATGAGATTTCCACACTTCAATATGCTGATGACTTATTGATCTTTGGATTGGGGGACTTACAACACTTCAGAACTCTGAAAATAATCTTTTTTTCTATATGAAGGACTATCGGGCTTGAAGATCAACTATCATAAAAGTGTGGCCATCCCCGTCACAACAAGCACTTGTACCCCCAGGATCTTGAATATACAATGGGTTGCAGTGTCGGGAGCCTACCAATCAACTACCTGGGCCTGCCAATCTCAGGATCTAAGCCAAGAAAAGAAGACTGGAGGACAATTATAAACAAATTAAAAGGGCACCTGGCCTCCTGGAAAAGGAAGCTGTTATCACTTGGAGGTCGAACAATCTTTGCTCAACTCCGCGGCTCACAGTTATCCCAAACCACCGGCTCTCCATATATCGGATGCTGGAATGGGCTATTCATGAGATTGACCAGATCAGGCGGGACTTCCTATGGAGAGGGTGAGAGGAATCCAAAGCATATAGACTAGTAAGCTGGGATCGCCTATGCAGGCCAAAAGAATTTGGGGGATAGGGGATAATCAACCTGCGATGTTTTAACACAGCCATGTTGGGGAAATAGTGGTGGAGGATTCTCACTGGGCAAGCGGGTCTCTGTGCAAAGTTACTAAAATACCAGTATTCAAGAGGAAGAGAATTCGACCCTTCCATTACAGCTCCACAACGTGCATCCTTTTTTTGGAAGGGAGCGACCCAAAAACAAGATGGGTTACTGCACAACATATCCACCAACGCAGGGGTGGGAAACATTGTCTACTTCTGGTTCGATAACTGGATGGCGGGAAGAGCCCCATAAACCAAATACCCCTCTCTCTATGAGTTGACTCATGAAAAAGGGCGTACGATACAGGAAATGAGACATATCCAAGCACAAGGGATACCAATCCTCTTGGAAGGACTGCTCTCGGAGGAAAGATCGTCGGAGCTGGAACAGCTCACAAGACGGCTCCAGCAGTGCCCAGAGACAGCGAGAGACACGAGGCACTGGAAGCTCACCGCACAAAGGAACTTTACAGTGTGCTCATATTACCACTTCCTGATGGATGGAGGCGTGCGGACGGAAGTTGGAAGAAGTTTCAGGAAATTATCCTACGCCCTCAAAGTCAAGGCTTTTGGATGGCTCGTATTGGACAACAAAATTCTCACCTTAGACAATCTAAGGAAACGGGGTTGGAACGAGACACGTACTGCGTGCTATCTGTGTGATGATGATGAGGAGACGGTACAACACCTCCTCCAGCAATGCCCATACTCCAAATGTATCTGGAAACACTTCACACATTTACTCCAATTGGGGTCAACTCCCTCACGGCTACAAGATCTATGGGGAAGAGCTGCAATTGCAAAATCCTTGCCCAAGGATGAACGCATGGGTTGGAACCTGCTAACTATGGCCACTATTTGGACTATGTGGTTGGAACTGAACAAGAGATGTTTTCATGATAAACGTCGTGTTTACTTGAAAACAATCCGTGACATTGATTTTCTAACACTGTCCTGGTTTGATGCAGCTCATGCGTCAAAGAGGCCGAAGTTGGTCGTGATGGAGTCAATCGTGAAAAGGAGCTTGGGGTTCACGAGGGAGGAGGATCAACAACATCCACCAGGGGAAGACTTCGAGAACACCCAAGCAGATTGAGGGACACATCCCGGGAGGGGCAGAAGACATACCACGAGATCAAAAGGACAAAGGCTAAGGGGTTCTTTTAAAGTTTTTTTGAGAATGTAATGGATACTACATCCACTACTTATTGGACCCGATCATGGGTCCACCTATGTTATCGCTCTTATCTTTAAATAAAAAGAAGGTTAAAGCTATTTTTGGTCCCTGAAAACAGGACCAATGTTCATTTCCATCCCAAAATTCAAAATTTGTTCAATATGGTCCCTATGTATTGCATATTTTGACATTTTGGATCCTTATATATTCGGTATTTTAGTATTTTGGGTCCCTATTGCTGACGTGGCGGTCATGTGGAATACCAATGAAATGCATATAATCTTTTTATTATTATGTTTAAGTCGTTATTTTGCTGATGTGGAGTGATAAGTGGCAGTATATGTCGATGTGGACCGTATTGAACAAATTTTAAATTTTTGGGATGGAAATGAACATTGGCCCTATTTTCAGGGACCAAAAATGGCTTTAACCCTAAAAAGAATGTGGTTTATCCACTTTTATCAAAAAAAAAATAATTTTCACCCTTTAAGATAAATGATCATACGGTCACCAAATTGTATGAAAATTGACATGTTATCTTATTTTTCGATGTTCTTTCCATCTGTAAAGTTGGATTTGTAAACAACACTCTCAAAATGGGTGAAAATCAGGCGACCTTACTTGAATAGTAGTAAGGCCTCATAGTAACATGACCCTATATATATATATATATATATATATATATATATATATATATATCTGAGCTGATGTTATCGGTACGAAAGTGTTAATTTCTTGGCCGCTACTGACGTGGCAAGGTGATGTGGCGGTTTAATATTAAAAAAATCAATTTTTCTCTCTCTTCTCACCTGCGCACAAGCCACTTTATTAAAAAAATCAAATTTTCTCTCTCTTCTCACCTGCATGCGCACATGTCCCCCTTTCCCTGTCCCCCTCTTTCCCTTTCCACCTCGTGTCGCGAGCTTCTTCAGAGACGACCGGATCGGAGAAGGAGAACGAGAACGAACTCAGGACATCAACCGATCTCTTGTATTCAGATACTCTGATGGCGGTCTCGCGGAACGAGGGCTTCTCAGAGCTCGGCTGAGAGAGAGCTCGGGGAGAGATGTCTGCTTGGATTGGTTCTCGAGGAGGATGTGAGAGATCTGAATGCTATTGGGTCTTCGATTGGAGTGGCTGTTTGCTGGGGAACGAGTGTGAGTGGGTGGATTGGATATGTGATCACTGGGGCAATGTGGTTCCTGGGGACTCTTGGGATGGCGTTGTTTGTTCCGCAGGAAAAGAGACCGAGAGTGTGGGGAGTTCCATTGGTGCCATGGTTGCCCTCTGTTTCCATTGCTTCTAATGTGGTTCTTGTGGGGTCGTTGCATTACCAAGCTTTTGTGAGGTTTGGCGTTTGCACTGCCGTGATGCTTCATTACTATGTTTTGTTTGGTGTGCACGCGACTTATGATGTTATTCATGAGGAGGAGTTGGATGGAGCTAAGGTGGATGTGGTTTGCAGTAATGGTGGAGGTGGTGTTGTGGTGCCTGATAAGTGACAATGAGTTTCACTATTTTTTTTTTAAACACAAATTGTAAAGCTATTTGTATGAAAGAGATTGATTAAAGTTGGACCAACTTCCCTTCCATCATCTTACAACGTTCTACTGCAATGACATCAAGATTTTGAAGGTTTGCTCAGCAACAAATCAAATGAAAAAAACTGGAGTTCCTCTATTCAATGGATGTTCAAGCAAATGCAGTTGTTCGTTCTTGTTCACGTTCTCCGATCCGGTCATCTCTGGAGAAGCTCGCGACACGAGGTGGAAAGGGAAAGAGGGGGACAGGGAAAGGGGGACAGGTGCGCATGCAGGTGAGAAGATTGAGAAAAATTGATTTTTTTAATAAAGGGGCATGTGCGCAGGTGAGAAGAGAGAGGAAAATCGATTTTTTTAATATTAAACCGTCACATCACCTCGCCACATCAGCACGACCGCAAAAAAACACTTCCGGCCGGCCTGATAACATCAGGCCTATATATATATATATATATATATATATATATATATATATATATATATATATATATATATATATAGTAGTAATAGGATCTATCACTACTCATATATAGTAAATATATATATAAAATATATATTATATTTTTTATAATATAATTTAAAAGTATATACATATCTATATATTATTTAAAATATATAGATAAATCAATATATATATCTAAATACATTATAAAAAATATAATATATATTTTTTATATATATTTACTATCCTATCACTACTCTCTCTCTCTCTCTCTCTCTCTCTCTGTATATATATATATATATATATATATATATATATATATATATATATATATATATACCACCATATAATCAAAGTAGGATCCTTTATCTTTGATTCGGTGATACTATTTTGACCCCCGGAGCATGTTTGAAGGATTTTCACCATACCGATGGGAAGATCATCGAAAAGTAAGCTAGCCTGTCAATTTTCATATAATTTGGTGACCGTTTGGTCCTCCCACTTAACGATTCTTATTTTAGGAAAATTTTAACGGTTTAAAATTTCAACCATTAAGTGGGAGGACCAAACGGTCACCTAATTGTATGAAAATGGACATGCTAGATTATTTTTCTATAATCTTCCTATCCATATGGTTGGAAATCCTTAAAATATGCTCCAAGTGCCAAAATAGGAGGCGACTGGATTGGAACAGTGTTCCGACCGGCCGCACAATATCATGCCTATATATATATATATATATATATATATATATAGAATTGACATAGTTGTGTGAAGTGTCGTAGGAGTAGGTGTTGTTCTGTTTCCTCCCTTTCCTCACACAGGTTGCGAGATGCCCTTGTTTCATTCCAGCTACGTTTCCTTAGGTTGTCTAAGGTAGGGATTTTGTTATTCGACGCGAGCCAGGTGAAGGCCTTGATTTTGTTGTGGCATGAATGTTCATAGAATCTCTTCACTACTTCCATCCGAACTTTTCCGTCTATTGAGAATCGGTAGTAGGAGTGCAATATGAAGTTCCCTTGGACGGTGAGCTACGAACGTCTTCTGTCACTCTCTGTCCCCTAGCGCTCCTTAATCTTCCTCGTGAGTATGGAGATCTCTTCCTTAATCTTGCTCCTCCCTCAGGGACCGGACCCTCTAGGAGTATTGGAGTGACTTGTGCCATCGAATGTCTTGTTTCCTGTATCGTGTGTCCTTTCCCTTGAGCCATATCATATAAAGAGGGGTATACGAAATGTGGTGCCCATCCGTCCATCTAGTTATCAGGCCAAAAAAAGATTGTGTCCCTCGTACCCGCCTCAGCCGCCATGTTGTTTAATAAGGCTTCTGAGAGGCTACAAGAGAGTTGCGACATTCAAAAAGCTCTTCCTCAGCTTTGCCCTTTTCGCTCGAAAGAAGCACCACTCTGGCGTGCAGCTCCACATTCGATTGCCAGTAACTCTCCAACTCTCGCTGTTGAAGCTCTATCGTCGTCTGGACCCTCTTCTGAAAACGCCTAGTATCGTGGTCCAAGAAGTAACCGGCCTGAAAACATAGCAAAGATAGCTACGAATATGCAAAATCCTAAACAATAGGATTCTCGGATGGAACAGAAAGACCTACCGACAAGGCCAAAGAGGAAAGATGGTCGCCTAGGGCATTGTCATTAAGGGCCGTTAGCCTGGCCTCGAAGGAAGGAGACCACACCATCTCAAAGGCCCGTGCAGCATGTTAGGGAGTAACTGAAATCTTGAAGGCACGCATCGGAGACCCTGAAGGACACTGACACTCCTCTCCCCCATCCGTGAAGCTTGGAGAGGGAGTGATCCGAGGGTACGCTAAAGAGGAACCCTAAACCCTTTTCTTGGGGCGGTTAGACTCCCTAGATTCTCTCCTCTTAGATCTCCCCTCCTCTGACTTCTTCTTTTTCTTTTTCTTCTTTAAGGGCTCATAATCCGAAGAGATGGGAACGACCTCGAACGGGAGAGTCGCGGGAGGATCAACCTCTACGGGTACATCCTCGGGAGGGATGTCTATGTCCTCCGAAGGGATGTCTATATCCTCAATCACCACGGCCATCTCACTAGCCTCATAGGCTTGGACATCGTCCACGAGAGAGTCCATCAACTCCTAAATATCCATACCGACACCTGCACAAAGGACAAATGAGCAAATTAGTTAACTGTCGAAGCCCCGATCTCGAGACAAAACTTATGACTTCCTATCCTTCACTAGAAAGAGCCCATGAACTAAAAGGTTCTTTGGGATGAGAAGCTGGCCAAGTGGGATCCTAGGAAAACCCTAGAAACCTTTTCATTGTCTCTCCTTCTCAGCCGTCTCCTTAAACTGAGAACTTGCTTTTAAATTTAGAATACCACAAGAAGTTAGGAATCTCCAAGATCGGTTATAAGAGACAAAAAAGAACTTATCTTTCCAATCATGAACGGAGGACCAACCCGAGCCTAGAAAGGATTTGTTATAACGGACAGCGAAATAATACTATCCTCGCCCGGGGTGAGACCTAAGGGAGAATAAAAGACAAAACCATCTAAGAGTCGGTTTGATTCCAAAATACTGGAGGACTATGACAAAACCGACCAGTATTCTCCATGAATTAGGGGTTAATTGGGAAGGACTAAGTTCAAAGAATTTGAAAACTTTTCGAAATATCTAGGCAAAGGGAAGGCGAAGGCCAGCCACCAAGACGTCAAAATAAATAGCAACCTCACCGTCACGGGGAGTGTTTTCTCTCTCGCTGCTCTCAGGGGCTCTACAAGTAAAAAGGGGAGAATCTATAAGAAAACGCCTACAAATTCGATTCACGTATGGCATCAAGAGAGAGGGAATTAGGGATATCATCTATAGTTGCATGACTCGCCGCCACGACGGAAGGCCCAGCTTCACCCTCGTTCGCCCTAATTGTTTGAGAAGAGCAGGCCATTACCTGAAGAAAACTGAACAGGAGGTGATGAAGGAAGGAAAAATAGTCTTAAGGAGAACATGATCATAGCGCAAGACAACAGGGTGAAGAGGCAATGAATTTAACCTATTCCAAGAGCAAACTAATAGTCAATCCGCTCACGAGGATACATATCGATGCATTTGGGGCACTCCCAAAGTAATACCCAAGGGGAAAAGGCGTGTGGCCAATCAAAAGTGTTTCATCATTGCCTTAATTATTTGCATACGCAATAGCGAGAAGTAGCGTGGAGCGAAGAGGTATGGCAGCCATGATGGTTGCGCCATCTTTGGAATAGACGTCCACTATGCCTACGTCATCCACAGTAGCTCCTTCACCTCCCCTCATGGAAATTCTCCGAGATGACCTAACTTTGTGAAAGTTCTCTGAGATAACCCAACCTCATGGAAATTCTCCAAGATAACCTAACTATTATAGAAGTTCTCCAAGATAACCTAACTTACCGGAATCTCGAAGATGACCTAACTATTATAGAAGTTATCCAAGATAACCTAACTTACTGGAAACTCTTCGAGATGAACTAACTTCATGGGAGCTCTCGGAGATCGACCACCCTCCTAGGAATTCTCGGAGAGAAATTGCTTTGATAAACCACTCCCAAGATGGAGCGCCCATATAGAGGCGTCTCATGGTGTGTTGCTCATATATAAAAAAAAGGGGTGGAGGGCATTCTCTTCCAAAACACAACCTGGGGGCACTAGAGCAGTGTAGCTGCTATCGAGTTCAGTAACACCCCTCTACACAACCTAAACGGGAATACATGACCCACACCCACATGACCCGAGAGCTCGAGCGCCAAGCCCCATAACAACCTGCGCAAATTTGGCCACTTGCACCTGAGCTCCACCCAAGCCAGGTTAACTCGAGGTCACGAGAACCTCGAGATCTGGAAGGAGGAGGGGGGCTAATGATATCCAGAGGATCTAGCAAGCTACCTGTCTCAATCACACCCCTTCTACAGCTTTGTACACACCTACCAAGGCGTCGGCATTCCCCCTAGGACAAGGCAAAGCTACCCTAGGAGAGGGGATGACACGTCTAGGTTCTCATGATGACAAGGTAAAGGTAACATGGATCCCAAGGAAAAGAAGACATAAGGAGAGGAAGCCATGGAAGAAGGTAATCAACCAAAAGCTCTCAAAATCCCTTCTTCCTCCCTCTCCGATCAGTTGACTGACTTGACCGTCGGAGCGGGCACGGGCAAAAGAGCCCCACCACCGGCCTCTACTTTCTTTTTGCCCCCATTTCAAGTGAACTCTAGAAGAGAATTTGTTCCTTTTTTTGAAGATGAAAAGGGAGGGAAGGCAGCATGGCATGGGAAGGACTCATGTCAACCTCCTACAACCACAATTCAATCCAAAGTTCAAGGCTGAGGAGGCTGCCAACATCTCCGGTGAGCCTCCGGTCACCGGACAATACACCCGGGCAGTCTCTAAGCCTACCAATCACTCCAAATACACCGGAAAATGCCGGAAAGTGAGGTGCTTGGAATGCCACTCTCACCCTGTGACTAAATCCAGGGACAAGGCCAAGGGTGCATATAAGCTCAAGTCATGTGATGTTTCGAAGAATCATCGGCTTGTTTCATGGCGAGTTGCAGGTAATGGTAGTGCATGGAAGTACTCAGGGATATCGGCAAGTGAAATCTTGAGCCAGTTGTTAGGTGATCATCTCTGTGATGAGGTGCATGATGATGAACATGATGGTGATGAGAATTTTGTTGAATTTGGTGAAGGACTGGAAGAAGAAGAGATACCATTGCCTGATGTTGCACCTGAAGAAGAAGAAGAAGAGATGCCATTGCCTGATGTTGCACCTGAAGAAGAAGGAGATAGTGATTGGGAATTCTATGAAGTTGGATTTGTTTTAGAGTTCTTGGATGGAGGTGATTGGTGTGTTGTGACAGAGGCTTGATTTGTTCAACAAGTCCATTGATTTGTTATTATGAAAAGCTTATCCTGTATATTTGTAATTAAGCATGCATCTTGATCAATGATAATAAAGATGCAATTAATGAATGCGATTTGGCTCTTGAGGTTTCAATACGGTGCCTGTACTTTGTGTATTTGTTCAATATGGTCCCTGTACTTTTGTATTTGTTCAATACGGTGCTTGTACTTTGTGTATTTGTTCAATATGGTCACTCGATCTTTTGTGATTTGTTCAATATAGTCCAAACGTGCTGACATGTGTAATGAATTGTCTATACTTTATATATTCCAAATCAGCTACCATGTCAAAAATAGTGGACTGTATTGAACAAAATACGTAAAGTATGGGACCGTATTGAACATTGATAAAGTAGAGGACTGGAATTGAACAAAGTGCTATAGGACAGGGACCATTAGTGGCTTTAAGCCTTTTCTCTATTATAATTCAATATTGTTTTAAATTTTTAACTCTTTTCAATCTTTGCTTTTGAATTCTTGTTTGCAATACTTTAACAGGTTCTATTGTTTTAACCTTCTTTTGTTTATTTAATTTATATTATTATTTAATTTATATTTTAAAAATATATTTTGCTTAATTTATAAATTTATCATAAAAAATTCTCTTTTTATAAAAGAACCTATTATCTTTTAATTGTTTAAATTTTTGTTTGTTTAGAATTTTTTTTCTTTTTTGGAGTGATTATAGAGTTATTTCCCCATCAAAACGCATAAGAGTTATCATGTTATTATATAAAATATTTAAGAAAAATATCTCATATAAGTGTTTGTTAAAAAAAAATAAAATTTAATTTATATTAAATAATTAAAAGCCCAAATTTAAAATTTCGCTTTAGACCTCCAACTTTCTTGAGCCACTCCCGTTACATGCTGAGCCATTGATATTTGGTATTTTGTGCTTTGTTTTGTACATTCTTTACTAAATGCACATAAGAACAAATTATGTATTAATTGTTTGACGTCAAAGTATGTGAGTATTGTTCATTATTGTTGTTATGTGATGTCAAGTACTTTTCCCATTTGTGGAAATTTTCGAGTCTCTAATTCCAAATGTCATCCACACCAGAATTATTTCTTCCGTTAATTATCTTTCGATCCCTATATAGTTTTGAAATCCCTATATAGTCCCCATAAGTCATTTTATCCGCTTTACTATTCCCCTTAAGTGTTTAAAATTTGAAAAATGTAAATTATCAGGGATTATTTGGTAATTTCCCCTTATTTCTTTCTTGCTTGGTGCTAAATGCTGACACATCTCAACAATGACAAAGATCCTCTTTATAAATGCCTAATGCCAGTGTTTTGCCAAGCAAGCTTAGAAAATGTTTGGCAGAAAACCTCCTTATAGTTGTGAGAGATATTTAATTACCAGAGATGAGTGAAGTACAAATACAGATTGAGGGTTTGATCTGAAGAGATGAGTTTCTGTGGAGAAAGAAAGAAAGATATTGTAGACAATCCAGAGAAGCAGATAGGAAACAAAAACCAACAAGTTTCTAGGTTGATTTTCAACATGATTGCCATCTTCAGATTTCAGCTTCTTAGTTGGTCTTTCTCCGGCCAACACCCATTACATATAGGCACCAAATTAAAATAGATAAAACATTATGTTGACAAATTAATTCCATTAATCAGTCGATGAATTTGATGCATTTCTGTAATTATGAACTAGATTTGGTTGTTCTGAAATTCAACAGATATACTATAAAACCCAAAAAATTTTGAGAATAAATTTGGTTTTATTTATTTTGATTGTTTAAATGGTCGGGATGGATTTCTCTTAAACTTGGTTTAATTGGAATGTGGAGATTAAATATGATTAAACCCTAATTAGGGTTAATTATGAGTGGCTAGGACCCATTAGTAAATCACAACTGGAAATATAACCTATAGCGGCGGATATATCCGTCGCTATAGGTTACTTGTCTGTCGCTATAGCTTTATAGCGGCGGATATTACCCGCCACTAAATCCTCCGTCGGTATACGTTTCAGCGGCGGAAAATCCACCTATAGCGGCGGCTATATCCGCTGCTAAAACATCATGTGTAACAGCTACTACGGGCTATAGCAACGGAAATATCCACCGCTATAGGATCTGTTAACAGCCCCAGGACATATAGCGGCGGATATATCCGCCGCTATAGGCTTTGTTAACAACCATTTAGAACTATAGTGGCGGATATATCATCTTGTATAGGCTTTGTTAACAGCCATTTAGACCTATAGCGGTGGATATATCCGCGCTATAAAGGTCCGTTAATGACGTTACTGGCTTGAGTCAAGTTGTGACCTTAGAACATTTCACCGCGGTCTTGTAGCGGCGGATATATCCGCTACGCTATAAGTGTTGTATATAATATTAATATTAATATTTATTATTATTATTATTATATTTATAATATTTATCATAATAATAATGATAATAATCGATAATTACACAAATACCCTTTATAATATCTAAAAAGACCAAATGAATTAATAATAAAAATAGATTTTATTGCTTAACAAATGTTTGGTATTAAATAAAATCCTCTGTCCCATTAATACAACATTGAAATTTGTAAAGAAAAAAAAATATTGAACTATACAAATCCAAATTTTAGAAAAGGATCCATTTAGCACACCCAAAGCAATAAGCTTGTTAGCAGCATCAGTGTTATGAACCCCATCCCAACATTCTCTATGTTGCTGCTACTTTGGCCATTAAAGTAGTGGAAAAAGAGAGCAAGCTAAGATGAATTGTTAGGATTAATGCCAGTTCTCCAATCCTTAGCTTTTTTAGAATGTTTGTTGAATTCAGCACTCAGCTCACATTCAATTCCAATCTAAACACATCAAGAAAACAATGAAACATTGTGAGGAGGATTAGTATTTAATGGTACAAAGATGTTTAGGAACATGTGAAGATTGATTTGCAGCAAAACTTAAACTTATTGAAAATATTTTGTTTCAGCTCAAATATCGTCAAATTAATGTTAAAAACAATAAGAAAAAGAAAATGGTAGACTGTGGGGAAGATTTGTATTTGATGGCACAAATATGTTTCAGATATGTAGCCATGATCAGTAGAAATAGAAACTTGATTTGCAGCATAACTTCTGAAATCAGTTTATGGAGTTCTTAAAGTTTATGAAATTAATGTTAAAATCAGAAGCATATGAGAACAAGATGATAATTGTAAAAAGAATGAAACAGTGGGAGGATTAGTGTTTAATGGTGCAAGCATGTTTCAAACTTGCAGCAAAACTTCAGAAAGAACTTTTAAAATTTATTGTAAAGTCAAACATCTAAAGCACTCTGCATGAACAGAAAGAAAAGAACGATATATATATATATATACCCCTTGATGGTGAAGGAGTTGAGCATGGTATCATCAATGGTGCTGATTCTAACATGAAGGATTTCTAGTGCAAGAAACTCAAGGGCACTGATGATACTAAATAATATTTGCAAAATAAAAAATTATTATAGTCACCGAAAAGGTCAAGTCTTGCACAGCTATGGAGACATTAGATCCAAGGATTAACTGCATTAATAACCACATAAATTCAAGCATTAGTTAGTTTCAGAGTAACAATTTGCATAAGTTTTCAAAACTTTAAACATGCATGGTAGTTTCTTTTTCTAAAAAATAAGATCAATGAATGATCAACCTGAATATGAGCGATATCACCTTGTGCACAATCAGAAACAAAAACTTCTAATTCACTCACTCCCATGTCTTTATAAATGCTTCTCGCAATCGCCTTTCACAGTGCCTAATAACAGCAATCTAATATATATAAGTTTGAATAAAAAAATAATTTGAAGTTTAATGAATAAAAAGAATTCTATCATGCTTCCTGGCTCAGCTCCATATCCTCTGTAGCATTCTATGGTGGAGGTGCATTTGAATACTACAAGAATATAACTGGCTATTTTTTAGTTTTGAATTAGGGTTGGTGGCGAGCTCCATAAAGGCTTCTAAAGAGCGAGAGGACTTAGAGTTGGTAGCGCGCTCCATAAAGGCTTCCAAAAAGGGAGAGGACTCAAGAGAAGGGACAACAATTCACATTGCTGGAATTTATGAATTGATTAATATCATTACCTAACAAGTTCTATCTTCTTTGTTATGGTTGAGGCTTCATCTTTCCAATACTAAAATTCATGAATTGATTAATATCATTACAACATAAACAACAAAGAAAAAGGAGAACAATGATCTTTCTCTTATATTCTAAATGCATTTATTGTTTTTGTTCAATGGATTAGCAGAAAACAGAAACTACTAAAAAGTAGCACTGAACTCCCTCTCCTTGTTATTTAGCATGTTTCTAATAATTATCTAGATGCTCATGTTAGAGAACATTTCACATTCTCCTATTGACTTATTTGTAAAACATGGTGTAATAACCATATGAGATCCTTTTAAGAAAAAAAAAAAAAAAACTGGTTTCATTCCAATAGATAACATACCATGACTGCAGTTCCAGCCTCACAGAACCTTGTGACAAATATGACCCTTGCAAATTGTTTCTCAGGTCCTAAAACAGAGGAAATGCCAATTATTTTATGACAATTAGTAAAGAATGGCTTTTAAAGTCATTGAATACCTTTAAGTATGTGTGTTTCAAATCTGTCCTAATTGCCAACGAAGTAAACATGAGGACAACTTCAACATAGTAAAAAAATTTCCAAATTATCTGTTCACATTTACCAAATCAATGGGCTGAGTAAAAATTGATATTAAACAACTAAATAAGTATCACCAAAAACATTTGACAAATTTTTTTCGGACACTGGACATGGACATGCGTGGCCACCAAATAATAGGAGATAGTGTCAGTAATTAATTAATTAATCATTACCAATGGTATTGGGAGCTATTGGTGCTAGTTGCCTCCATCTCAATGTCCTCTCTATAAATTAAGAATTGATACGTGCTGATGTATGCTACTAATTTTCTCGGATTGAAATAGCCCTTCTGAGAAAAATGTTGGATCACAAAAACACGGCTCATCCAAGATTATACATCTTTTAAAAACTAAAGTTCAGCCTCGCAGAGAAAAAGTCAAGCAGGATTGGGCACATTGTTGATACATCTATAAAGCTTTTTAAAAAAAAAAAAAAAACTTGAAATTTAAACTACTAAACAATATAATGTATTAGAACAATTTAAAATGAAAACCATTGCAAAATCAGAATCTAGAATGATTAAATCTTTGCAATAAAAAAGAAACCAAAACAATGCACAAATCAATCAAATCCAAACAACCATTACCAAAAACTCAAAATCAGAGCGCGTGAATAATGACCCCAACATCCAGCGAGTTGAGCTTCTTTTCCTCAGCCAGGTCCCTAATGAGAGGAATTAGGAACCCTAATGACAGGAATTAGAAACCATAGCTGATGGGAGGAAGGAAGAGAGAAAATTAGGAAATAGAAGAGCAGTAGAGGAATGAGATCGGGAATCCTAACCTGATTAGAAGCTCACCGGATGTCGAGAGGACGAGGTGGAAACCGTCTAGATGAGGGAGCTATTGGAAAGGAAAAAAACCAAAGGATCGCCGGGCGCGCACTGAGGTTTCCATGAAGAGAGAGGAAAATTTAAAGGATCGAGTAGGCGGGCTAGGTCTAGCGCGCTAGAAAATTTCGCGGCTTAAGACCTATAGCGGCGGATTGGGATATCCACCGCTATAGATTGGGTTTTAGCGGCGGATACATATATCTGCCACTGTAGATTACCAGCTAAAAATGATTATTCAAATGAATTATTGCGACGGAAATAAATATCCGTCGCAATAGATTTAGGGCCTTTTTGGATTAGCTTTTTTTGAGTTCAGAAGCACTTTTTTATAAGTTAAGCGCTTCTAGACTCAAAAAAACTTATTTGGATTAGCTTTTTAAAAATACAGAATCTCCAAAAAAAATCTCAAACACTGCGTTTTTCAGAAGCTAGTTATGTAGTGCTTCTGAAAAAAAGCAGTTTTGGAGAAGCAGTTTTGAAAAAAGTACTTTTTTATAAGTTAAGCACTTTTTTTGGAAGCCAATCCAAACAGGCCCTTAAGGTTGTGATGCCGTTAGGGTTTTTAGCGGCGGATGAAAATATCCGCCGCTATAGATCTGCGACCATAGCTATGTAGCGGAGAATAATAAGATCCGCCGCTATAGGTAAGGGCTACATTTTGGCCAATTCGCCTATAGTGTGGCAGATATACTAATCCGCCGCAATAGATTTTAAATGTAGCGGCGGATATTGAAATTCGCCGCTAAAATCCGCTGCAATAGCTCAACTTTCTTGTAGTGAATTAATAAGAATTAAGGACTTCACAGTAATTAGACACAAACTCAGGACAGGGGATCCGCATGTAAAATTATTAAATCAAGAGGACTTTAATGAATTTTTGCCTCTCTCTATATTTGAGTTGCGTTTAATTTAAGAAAACCTAGGGGGTACTTATGTATATGTGCATAATGTCTTCTCTCTCAATGGTTTGAACTGGGACTAAATAGCAAAAAGTGCAGGGGGTACTTACTAAATGTGAAAATTTCTCATGCACGAGAATGGATTCATGGGGAATGGACGGTGAGGATCAATGTAAGGATCCTCGCCAGCATGTCGTAAATAAATCGCAGCGATCTCCGTAGGTTACACATGCGAATCGCTACGAAATGGAGGCCGCCTTCAAGGAACCACACGTCGTCCATATCCATCCGCCAAACTTTTTTAAAGGAGTGCTATCCCCATCCCGTTCGTTATTGGAACTCATTTTGGGCGGCAGTGAGAGCGATCCTTCTCGTGAGAAATAGAGGCAGACAGAGAGGGTAGTGGAGACGCTGACCTACTCGAGCGCCGAAGGAAGATGGCGAGCGACTAGAACATCAGAGTAGGAGGACGTTGAGCCTCTCATCGCCGGAGTTTCCCCACTTCCACGGTGAGCCCCTTGATCCCTGTGATATTATGTAAAGTTTTATACATCTGCATGCAAACATGAAAGAGGTTTTAGTGTGAAAAGATTCAAGCAAGTATGGGGTCCTTGAATGTATATATATGCTTGGTCTTGGGTGATTATAAAGGAAAGCATGAATTATTTTGATGGAATAATTGATTAATAGACTAGTTATGATGTGTGTTTGACTAGTTTCAGAACCTTAAAAAGAGATATGGACAAGTGTGGTTTGTTGACAAACTAATGCCCACTTGTGAGAATGAGGTTGAGGTTAATCTCTTGGGTCTACTTGAGGTTGTGGTTGTTGTCTATTAAGGAGTATTTAACTGATAGAGTTGTGCTTTGTTCCAAGTTTGATTCATGAATGTTGAATTGTAATGTTGCCTTGTTCCAAGTTTGATTCATGGTTGTTCTCTTGACAACTTGGTTTCATCCTTGATGAAAGTATGATGGTTTGTGTTGATGCCAAAAACTGGTCCACCTCACGCTTTAGCTACTGTGGCCTCGTGATCTGGTCTCAGCCTTCAACAAACAGTTGAAATTTATAGTTGGTGTGGACGCTTACTTCAACTTCTGAACGGGGAACACGGAGAATGCTTCGGAAATCCGCTCGGAATTACCCTATGAAAATCCGCTCGGAATTACCCTAGCTTTCCTTTAGGATGAATCTGTAAGAGGGAGAAAAGAGTGATCGGAATTGGGCATTTCTGCCCGGATTCAGCTCCGATGCTTAAGTCAGAAAACTTGTAAGAAGGCAGTCTTAGACATGAGTTAGCTCTTTGTGTGATGATTTTTTCCGATCCTCTCTTTTTCTATTATCGCTCTTCTTTTATAGCAACTTAAAGGCGGTTTAGGAAAGGCGGTGGAGTAAGGCGGTGAATGAGAAAATATCTTCTAAAGCGGTAAGAAAATATCTTCTAAGGCGGTAAGAAAATATCTGCCTACTGTGTAGGTGCTAATGTGAGGTAAGTAGAAAATATCTACCTACTGTGTAGGTACTACGTGTGTAAGTAGAAAATATCTGCCTACTATAAAGGCAAGTGGATAAGATCTACTTACTGTAGAGGCGTTAGATACGCTCTTACCCAGATGGCTATCACCTTCTTGCTTCTTGTATAATTCCGACGGACTTTTTTTGGGGTGAGCCCTCCTTATTTGCCGGACGGAATTTATGCTAATGCATTTGGTGGTGACTGACTGTCTTGTGGCCAAAAGAAATGTAGCCCTGTGTATGACAGGTGGCTATTTAGGCAAGCGACAAGTGTTTTACCAAATATTTCCGTAACACTAGTCCCCCCCAGGGTGTACTTGTTCGAAAAATCTGAGCGAGGAGTGAGTCAAATTGCACTTTTCACTTGGTTCGAGAACATGTATCTTGCTTAGCGGGCGTGTCTATGTGGGTGTAGGTTTCTTTCTAGATACATGTGTTTTAATAGGTAACCGACACTTATTGTGTTGTCTTTTGTTGTCTTGAATCGAGGTAGATTTTTCTCCGAATTTTCGCCTATAGTGTCACCAAGTTTTGCTATTTAAGGAGCTAGCATGGATAGTGTTTTTATCCATTCTGCACGCCATCCTTGGCGTTTTGGTAAAATGGCTCAAATTGCTTGTCCTTTTTAAGTTTTTACTTTTACCCAAAGTTGTCTCGCCACTTATTAAATTCCAAGTTCGTTTCACGAACAATTATCGGAATTGAGGACTGGGGTTATCCAATTGGTAAGTCCGAACGGCTGTGTATGGCCATCAATGCTGGTTGTTGATAGGGGATTAGGTGAGATAAGCATTGAGGAAGGGTGGAAAACCTTCCATGTTGACCATAACGTAGAGGCAGAGGATCTTTTAATTATCACTTTAGTTATTACTTATGCAGGGGATGTGCGCTTTGAAGTTGAAATGTTTGGGAGCGACTCCTGCCGTAGAGAAGTGGGCCCCCATCTTCGCCCACGCGCTTTGCTGGGATTTCCTAGCGATAACGAGGACAGCGACGGTTGTGGAAGTCCGTGCGTCTCTTCTGAATCTTATCTGAGTGGGTCCTCAGACGGATCTGTGGATTGTTAACTAGGGAATTCCGACGGAGAATATGTTTACCAGGGTTTGCCATGTTGCTTTGTTGTGTGCTTTTTAATACTACTGTCGTTGTAACATGAATAAAGTTTATTAATTTGCTCATAAAGTCTTCGATTTCTTCAAGAAGAAATGATCACTGGTGATCCTATGTTGGGATGTGTGCGTTTTGTCTCTTATGATGCGGGCTCTACACAACACCTGTTATTCCCTGAGACAACACGTGTCTCCCCTACTATTTAGCATTAAAGGGAGATAGTGGCGCGATGTGCGCGGCGTGCGCGTTTATCAACATCATGATAAGCGCGGTTTTCTATGTGTCAGGCGGCGTTTGGTATGCTGACGTGGACGGAATTTAGATTTGTTTGAGGAAAAGTGATAATGGATATCTGAACGGTCCAGATTTAGGAACCCTTGGTTAAACGGTTCGATTGGGGTGCAGCTCCGGGATCTAACGGCTAGGGATTTATCTTCTTTATATATAAGCGGAATCGTACAGGCAAAAAGGGTTTTATTTCAGAAGTCGAATTGCGTCTTTTGAAAACTTCTTCTTCTTCGGCAAGACCTGGTCTTAAGCTTTCTGTGTCTTTTTCTTGTCCTTTTCTCTTCTAAGGTAATGGCTAGTGCTACATCTTCTTCCTCTAGTTCTTCTCACGGGTCTTTAATCCCTTCTCCGTCCAACCCTACGGTCTCCGTCGTGATTCCATGTGAACCTAGGGATATTCCAATCCAGGGTTCGCGGGTTCATCCTACTTCTAGGGCAATGGGTAGGGGGTCTGGTACGCTCATAAGTCTTCTTAGGCAGAAGGATGTAGATGACCTGGTAGAGAAATATGAGATAGATCTCTCTCTGTTTGAGGTTAGGGTTCCCTGTTCTGGGGAGAGGGCGAGTACTCCCAAGGAAGGAGAGATACCTATCTATCAAGATGCGTTATCGGGTCGCCTTAGGCTTCCTTTTTCTGATTTTGCTAAGGCAATTCTAGAGGAGTATCATCTGTGTCATTCACAGCTGACTCCGAATTCTTGGAGATTACTGAACGGCTTTGTCATTGTTTTCAAAAATTACGGAGTAAGTCCGACCGTCCGTTGGTTCCGTATGTTGTTTAGCCTATGTTTAGAGTCTAATGCCGATTGGTATTACTTCTCTACTTTCTCAGGAAGAAAGTTTTAGGGAAAGTTCCTTCTTCCATTAAGCGGTGGAAGAGTAAATTTTTCTTTGTCAAAAATAAATTCGAGTGGGATGTCCGAAGAAGGTGGGAGCTTCCCCGAACAGATATTGTTTGTGAGGAAATGACGAAAGAAGAGGAGGTTCTTCTTAAGTCAATGACGGGTCTATCCAAGGTTTACATGGATGAGTTCTTGACCAAGGAAAACCTCGTTAAATGTCGTTTAGTAGTATCTGCTGGTAGGATTTATTTGTGTATCTATCTTAGTTTGATCTTGAATCGTGATATCTAACATGATTCGGAATTTTATTTTGCAGAAAGTCCGATGGAGGATGAAGACTTGAGCTACGTTAAGGGCCTCCTGGCTTCCTATGAAGGTGAAGTCCATCCGCCCTTACCTCGTGGGCAGAAGAAGAAGGAAGCGTCCTCTATTAAAGGCGTTGACACCTCCAAGGAGGAGAAAAAGAAGAGGAAGAGAAAAGAGGTCGACTCTTCCAAGAAAGGGGGCAAAAGAGACTCCGCTACAGGGTCCTCACAGGAGAAAAGGACGAAGAGGAAGAATTCCGAGGACTCATCGGGTCCCGGAATTATGATTGAACAGGTGAGTTCACCTGTGGAAGAGGCTCGCTAGGCTTTATCGCCAATTTCCGAAGGGCCCTCTTCTAGTCAACTAGAAGATATCCTCCTCAAGGAGGTAAGGATTTACTTCTTAAGGGTATCATTGTTCTGCAATAATTTTTTTTAACTTAGGTTTTGTTTTACAGGCGGAGGCGGGAGAAGCGGCTCTCTTGGATAAACTGAGGGTGGCAGACTCAGTTTAAGAGGACCGGCAACTCAAGGGAAGGAGTTGCCCTCTAAAGACATCCCTTTTCGGGATGCTGCTTCTGTGAAAAATGTTTTGATGGCTATGCGGCCCGAATAGCTCTCCACTAAGCTACGGAGAGCTGGGAGGGAAGAGGCCACTTGCCAGCTTTTCCGATCGGCCATGCTGGTAAGGACTGTTCTCACATTTCTTTTGTTCCAAACTTGGTATCGTCTATAACTCTTTTGTTATTACGTAGGATCGCTAGCATTGGGCGGATCGAAGTCGGCAATCTTTGTCAAGAGGACTTGGCAAAGATGGAAGCAAGTAGGCGTAATTTGCCCGGCTAAACTCTAAGGTGGAGGCCTTGGAGGAAAAGAAAAGAAGCGTACCGCTATTATCCATACTTTTGAGAAGGATAAAGCCGAGCGGCTTCAACAGCTTGGCCGCTATAGAAAAAGAGAAAAATGACTTAGCGGGCAAGTCGGGCGAAGTTCCGAGGGCTCTCTTCGCACCGCTAAGGAGGATATCCAAGACTACTGTGACGACTCTAGCGGTTTGAAGAAGGAACTTAAATCGCTTTCAAGATGAGCATACCGACGCCCAATGGAGTCTAAAGTTGAAGGTTGCGGAACTTCGCCGCCATCTCAGGTTGAGTTAGAGGAACTCAAGGGGAGCGTGATACACTCAAGGAAGACTTGGCTTCCGCATGTAGAGGACCCCTAAATCCACTCGCAAGAGATGAAAGACCTAATTGAACGAGCGGATAAATTGGAGAAAGAGGTCGCCCGGCTTAGGGTGAAAGCCAAAGAAGGGGCCACCCGTATTTATTCTCAGAGTGCGGCAGTGGGCCACCATGTTCCTCCCGCTGACGCTTTTATCTATGGGGCTTGCCGGAGTCTTGAAGAAATTTATGGAGCTAAAAGAGTTGCAACTTATAAAGACTCCAGAGGTTCTCGGCCCCAAACCCTCCGAACCTCCAACCCAAGTTCCTCCAGAAGCGGCTGACCACCCTGAGGGACCTAGTTCTTAGGGATTTTTTAGGACATGTTCTTGTAAACACCTAGTTATTTTGGAATGTAATTTCAATTTATATGAATGAAACACAAACATTTTTTTTTTGGTGAAGATTTATTTCCGAGTGATGGTTTTAACCATTTTAAGAAGTCCTTCGCAAGGTCTTTTTTCCTTCATTTGGCTTGTAAGTCAAGCTTCATAGCATGTTCTTCTCTTCTTAGTCCAACCTTGGGTTTTTGATTTGTTGAGTAAGATCCTTGCTTTTGTAAATGAGATTGTTGCCTCATATTTCGATCGGGATTTTTGCCCCTTGTTTCTGGATGAGAGTTATTGTTTATCCTTGTAGGATAATTCCGACTCATCTTTTAGGAATGGGATTTTCACCTCATTTTTGTGGAATGAGATTTTCACCTCATTTTTGTAGAATGGGATTTTCACCTTATTTTTGTAGAAAGGGTTTAAGCTTTATTCCATGGAACATTTAGGAGACGACTACAGGATTTACTGATAGTAGCGTCGCAAGTGTTCAGCATGAAATGGACGCTTGAGCATTTTTCCTTCCATATTTACCAGATAATAGGTGCCTGCTCGGATAATTTTCTGTATGACGTAAGGGCCTTCCCAATTAGAAGTTAGCTTCCCCGTTCGGCTTTTGTTTCCCTGGAACTCGTTTTCTCTTAAGACCAGGTCGCCGATTTGGAAGAAGACTCTTTTTACCCTTGTATCATAGAACCTTTTTACTCTTTGGCGATAGATGGCTGCCTTTGTTTCCCAGCTTCTCTTCGCTCTTCAAGTAAGTCAAGTTCCGCTCGAAGATTCTTCTTATTTTCTTCTGATGAGAAAATTTGCTGTGTCCGTAGAGTAGGCATTCCTATTTCTGCAGTGGATGATGTACTTCGCCCCTATAAGTGAGAGAGAACGGAGTTTCTCCTGTAGGGGTTCTTGTGGTTGTCCTGTAAGCCCAGAGAACGTTCGTAATTTCTTCAACCCAGTTAGTTCCTTTTTTAGAGACCTGGGTTTTGAGAGCTTGGAGCAAGGTGCGATTGGTTACCTCTACCTGGCCTTTGGCTTGGGGATGTGTCACAGAAGTTAATCTGGATTCAATTCCGAGCTCTGAACAAAAGCTTTTGAAAGCCTTGTTATCAAATTGTCGCCCATTATCAGAAATGAAGGCGACCGGAATTCCGAATCGACAGATAACCGTTCGCCATAAGAACCCCTGACAAGCTTTCTCCGTGATTTTCGCCAAGGGCTCAACTTCTACCCATTTGGTGAAGTAATCGATAGCCACTATCAAAAACTTCATTTGTCGAGTTGAAGTGGGAAATGGCCCCAGGAGATCAACTCCCCAGATAGCAAACGGGCGAGGGCTAATAATTGGCGTGAGCAAAGGTTGGTGGTCGCCTTTGAATCTTGGAATGCCACCGCGTGCATCACATTTTCGGCTAACGCCACCGTGATCTCGAAAGTTAATGTTGGCCAAGAATAGCCCCGCCGCAGTAACGTTGTAACTTAAGGCTTTGCCTCCTATATGTCCCTCCAATACCTTCATGAATTTCTTGAAGGATATACTTGGCTTCTGTTGGACGCAAGCACCGTAGGAAGGGCTGCGTATAGGACCTCTTGTATAGATTTTCGCCAATGATGGTGTACTGAGCGGATTTGTAAGAGATCCGTTCTGCTTCGCCTTTGTTGGATGGTGTAGGTCCACCTTGCAAGTAGTTTCTAATGGGGTCCATCCAACTTGACTCTTCTCACAGACTTTGTACTTCCCTTCTAACCCCTCAATAGTTTTTGTGGGAAGGTACCGTGAGGTTGAAGGAAGATTCTCAGATCGCCAAGTAGCGCAGTGACTTTTTAGATAAAGCGCCCGCTTCTTCATTTTGTGCCCGGCTGATTTTTTCAACGGAAATGAGCGAAGTGGAGGACTATCTTCTTTACCACCGTTTGGTATTTGACCATGTTCTCCTCCTTTGCTTCAAAGTTGCCCAATGTATGGCTAACGCACCACCGTGAGTCGGAATATACATGTAGGCGTTGAATTCCAAGCCCTCGGGCCAAACGCAATCCTGCGATGAGGGCTTCATATTCGGCCTCGTTGTTGGTTGCTCGGAATTGGAACTTAAGAACTGTTGCAATTTTCCATTTGGAAGGAGAATAAAGGACGAAGCCGGCTCCTGACCTTTCTTCAGTTGCTGATCCATCAACATATAAGGACCATGGGATGCTAGGGCTTTCTTCCGAATATTCTGGCGGGACTTCATCCTCATTTGCGGGAATGGTCAATTCCACAATAAAATCCGCCAGCACTTGAGCCTTGATTGCAGTTCGGGGTTTATAGGTGAGATCAAACTCACCCAACTCTATTACCCACTTGCCTAGACGTCCGGAATTTTCAGGCTTATAGAGGACTTGCTTTAAGGGCTGATCTGTTAGCACCGTTACTTTGTGCGCTTGAAAGTAAGGCCTTAATCTTCGTGCGGATGTGATGAGAGCGAAAGCCAACTTTTTAAGTGGTAGATATCTTGATTCCGCATCGTTAAGGATCTTACTTGTGTAATAGACTGGCTTCTGAACTCCTTTGTCTTCCCTCAAAAGTACTACACTGACCGCTCGAGGAGCAGCGGCTAGGTAGATGTAGAGCTCTTCCCCTACTTGTGGCTTAGCTAGCAACTGAGGCGATCGGAGATAATCTTTAAGCTCTTGAAAGGCTTTCTCACACTCTTCTGTCCACTCCATTTTTGGTGCTTTTCGCAAGGCTTGGAAGAGTGGGAGGTTTTTCTCTCCGGCTTTAGAGATAAATCTTCCCAGAGCTGCTAGGCGTCCGTTAAGCCGTTGTATCTCTTGGAGGCTTTTGGGTGATCCCATATCAAGGATGGCTTTGACCTTTTCCGGATTCACTTCTATTCCTCTTTGGGTCAGTATAAATCCGAGAAATTTCCCTGACCGGACACCAAAAGCATACTTGTTTGGATTTAAGCGCATATTGTAAGTCCGAAGTGACTGAAAGGCCTCTTGTAAATCTGATAGGTGTTCGTCGGCTTTTCGGCTCTTCACCAGGATGTCATCCACATAAGCTTCAACATTTCTGCCAAGTTGTTCTTTGAAAACCGTATTCATGAGCCTCTGGAAGGTGGCTCCGGCGTTCTTTAAACCGAACGGCATTACCTTATAGCAATAAGTTCCTGTGCTTGTAATGAAGGATGTTTTTTCTTCGTCATCTTTGGCCATTCGGATTTGATTGTAGCCTGAAAAGGCATCTAAAAACTCAAAGATTTCGCGCCTACCGTGGAATCAAGCAAGCCATCAATTGAAGGTAGAGGGAATGAATCCTTGGGACAAGCTTTATTTAGGTCGGTGAAATCTACACACATCCTCCATTTTCCGGATGGCTTTTTTACTAGAACCACATTGGCCAACCATTCTGGATAGTGCACTTCTCGGATAAACCCAGCCTTTAAAAGGGTTGATACTTCTTCTTCTCGCGGGCTTTCTCGCCTCGTGCGGAATTTCTCTCGCTTCGCTTGATGTGCTTGAACGACCGATCTATGTTGAGGCGTGTGCTCAATGACATCACGCTTTACGCCTCGCATATCTTCTCATGACCGTGCAAAGAGATCGTAATTGGTCCTTAGTACCACCATGAGATTTTCTTGTTGCACCGCTGTTAAATCCGCACTAATCCAAGACCGCGGCGCTCCATCCTAGTTGTGTCTAGAGGAACCGTAGCAATTCTTCAATCGGTGTGGGCCAAGCTCTTCATCTTCCCGCTCGCTATTTTGTTGATCAATATGGCTTCCGAAACTTTTGTTTTGCCTCTGTCTCAAGCTTTTCCCTTGAGGGTTGCAACATAACATTGCCGCGCCAAGGGTTGATCTCCTCTTACTTCTCCCATACCACTCTCGGTCGGAAATTTGAGGAGAAGATGGTAAGTAGAAATTACGGCCTTCAAGGCGTTGAGGGTTGGTCTGCCAAGAATAACGTTGTAACTTGAAGCACAACGTACGACTAGAAAATTTGTTGTCACTGTTGATGATCTAGGCGACTTTCCCATCAGAATCGCAAAGAGATCATTCCTTCGGTCAGATCACTCCTCCTAAAACCCTATTAAGGATGATTTTACGGAAGCAAATTATCTCAGATCATATCTCATTCGCTCAAGGCACTCCAAAAGAGAATGCCAACCTAACTTCCAATCGCCTATCGTAACTATCTTCATTTGGAAACTGAAACTATGATGTCAATGACTAAGGCGCCATTATGGGGTGGCGAACCCTCACGACATTGTTATCATAAAAATGATGGGAGTCGAGGTCGTGGATCTTCTTTGTATGCTTTTTGTTTCCCGCAGCCCCCACCATTCGTGCATAGCTTTTCCGAGAGGCGGAGCTTTCACCACCACACCTGTGACCACCAATCCATAAATCCCACCATCTCCTTTTTCTTCTTCTTCCGGCCGTGGAAGTTTCGGCTCCTCTTGGATATCAATGTTGATATACTGCTCCAATTGTCCCCTTCTAACGACATCTTCAATGGCGTTCATCAAATGGGTACATTTTTCCGTGTCTTGTCCTTTAGTTTGATGAAACTTACAATATCTTTTACTATTCTTTTGCCGCTCAGGATTCTTTGCAAGTTCTGGCTATGTCAAGAGTTGTTGATCCTGGATTCGCATGAGAATATGGCTTCTGGTCTGATTTAGTGGGGTATGGTGGTCGTATCTGACAATTTTTCCTTCTTTTGAAGATTCTCTAGGTTGCAGCACATGTCGTTGAGGGCGTGTTGAGGTTTCCTCGCCCTCCCCATCGCCTGCGTGGCCCGCCTTCTTTTCGTATTTCCGGGGGCCTTCTGTTGACATTTTGATGGGCTTTTCCCTTCCGGAGTTCAACAGGGGCGCGTCGAGCCTCTTCTTCCCAACCCTTATAAATTTCATCAGAATTGATGTACTTCTGGGCATGGATCATAAGGGCGGGGATGGTTTTTGGTGGATCCAAGGTGAGGGAAAAACGAAAAGGGGATTCTAACAAACCCGCCATCAGGATGGTTACAACCATGCGCGGAATAAGATCCGCAACGTTTGCTGCTTCATCTATGAAACAGTTTAAATAGGCTTGGAGTGTTTCCCCCCCTCGTTGCTTAACGCGCAGAAGGATAGATGGAGTTTTCTTTTGCTTTGAGTAATTAGAAAAATAAGCTAGAAAGCTATCTGCTAGAACTTGAAAAGAAGGAATTGTGCTAGATGGAAGATCAACAAGCAGCCTTTGGCGCTTTTCCTCTAAAGTGGGAAAAGCTCGCAAGACATACGAGCGTCGGTAATTCCAGAAAGAAGCATCTTCGATCGGAAAGAATTCAAGTGGCGAGACGGATCAGTTTTGCCCTCGTATGCAATCATTGCAGGTGGTCGAAAACTGTCAGGAACTTACTCTTCCAATATTTGCTTGATGAAAGGCGAGCATATGTTAAAAACATGCCGTTCGGATTTCTTGTTTCCCCGTGAAGGATCCCCGCTGCGGTTCTTCTCATTTACGCTTGGAACAGATAGGCTATTCCGCTCAGTCCTTGTCCGCTTCCGCTCTTGTATGCCGCTCGTTTCTTGTGGCAAATTTTGTTCTCGACGCCTAACGGAGGGTTCCGAAGCCAGCGTAGAAGGCAGTTCTCTCTCTTCTATTTCCATGAGTGTGAGTCCTTGTCCTCCCTCTGCTTTCGGAATTGGCTGGTGGGGCTGTTGGCACACTTGGTGGAATTTGTGTGGGAGGAAGTAACGGATGAGTTAAAGTATGAACAGTTTGAGCTAACCGTTCCAATTGCTGCTGCATGTTAAGGTAAAACTCCGGGATGGGTTCCTGGGGTGGGGCGGAAGGATTTTCCGATGGAGGTAAGATAGGTGGATTATTCAACGGAATCTCCTCATGCCCTCGGACTTCGCCAGGTCCTTCAGGATTAATGGGTGCTCCTTGTTCTTGGATCCGTTTTGACCTTCTAGTAGAAATCATTTGGCTTTTTGTAAGGGTCCCCACGGACGGCGCCAAACTGTTGATGCCACAAACTGGTCCACCTCATGCTTTGCCATCGTGGCCTCGCGGATCTGTCTCACCTTCAACAAGAAGTTGAAATTTATAGTTGGTGTGACGCTTACTTCAACTTCTCGAACGGGAACACGGAGAATGCTTCGAAATCCGGCCTGAATTACCCTATGAAAATCCGCCTCTAATTACCCTAGCTTTCCTTTGGGATGAATCTGTAAGAGGGAGAAAAGAGTGATCGGAATTGGGCCTTCTCGCCGGATTCAAATTCATGCTTAAGTCTAAAACTTGTAAGAAGGCAGTCTTAGACATGAGTTAGCTCTTTGTGTGATGATTTTTTCCGATCCTCTCTTTTTCTATTATCGCTCTTCTTTTATAGCAACTTAAAGGCGGTTTAGGAAAGGCGGTGGAGTAAGGCGGTGAATGAGAAAATATCTTCTAAGGCGGTAAGAAAATATCTGCCTACTGTGTAGGTGCTACGTAGGTAAGTAGAAAATATCTACCTACTGTGTAGGTACTACGTGTGTAAGTAGAAAATATCTGCCTACTATAAAGGCAAGTGGATAAGATCTACTTACTGTAGAGGCGTTAGATACGCTCTTACCCAGATGGCTATCAGCTTCTTGCTTCTTGTATAATTCCGACGGACTTTTTTTGGGGTGAGCCCTCCTTATTTGCCGGACGGAATTTATGCTAATGCATTTGGTGGTGACTGACTGTCTTGTGGCCAAAAGAAATGTAGCCCTGTGTATGACAGGTGGCTATTTAGGCAGGCGACATGTGTTTTACCAAATATTTCCATAACAGTTTGTATGAGTTATAATAAGTTCACTGTTAGGACTAACAATGCATGATTAAGAATTTTATTTTCTTTTGGTTCATTGAAAAAGTGAAAATTAGAAGTTATACACATTGGGCAGAGATATATTGGTGTGATATTATTTGTGATGTGGATGAGTTTTGGTTAGAATGGAGGATAGAACTTGGGGTGCTTTGATGGATAGTGAACTAGCGATTGATTGTGGCTATATGTATAAAGGAATAAGAAGATTAATGGTAGGCTTCATTAACTAATGGTATTAAAATTGCTAGGCATGTGTGTTCAGAAAATGTGTATGGGATCTTATGTGCAGGTATGGGAGCATATGCAAGTGTGTGAGCATGAAATAACAAAGACAAGGTTGTGGATTTGTGTGAGAGATGTGTGGGCGTTATTTATCAAATATTGGAAAGGGTTCTCTGTTGATGTTTAGAAGATATTGGTGTTTATGTTTTAAGTGTTTTGGTTTAATTTTATACTTAAGTGTGCTCATGAACTCACTGCATATGGATAGTAAGTAAAAGGCATTTGGGTTGCCGACTAAAGTGGTAGAATTTTAATAAAGTGAAAGCCAGAGAACTGAGTTCTTGGTGGATTCCCAAAGAGAGTAAGTGGGTTCAAGTTAGTTTGTTAGGAGATAATAAATGGACTGGATTAGTTAAGATAGGTAAATCAAGTTAGTAAAAGTTGAGGGACAGATAGATAGCCTGTAATTACCCGTTAGGGACATATAATATACTGTTGGAAAGATGAGGAAGAGATCTTTCCAACGAATATTAAATCAGCTTGATTGGGTTCCTGGATCAAAAGTTATGAGCCGTTCATTGGGACTGCGCAAAAAATTCAAGAATTTGCATTAATGATATCATTAATATTAATAGTTCACTTTGTATTCGGGATGGTACTGAGTTGTAGTCGTTGTAATCAGATTTGACGTAGGGATGCATCGGGAGGAGATTCCGTGGGATTCCAGACTTCATGATTACAGGTAAGTATACTTGCCTAGTTCCCATCCGGTTTCGGGTTTTCTTGGGCTTGCTTTTCTTTTTGCTTGGTTATGCATGATTTTGTTGATATCATTCTTTATTGATGATTTGGATATATGCATGTCTGTTCCATTATTTATTTGGATTCTGGTGCATGTATGATTGCTTTCGGGATGTTGGCATACCTAGTGTTAGCTAGTTTCTTCCTCCCGGATCAGTGGAGCGTGGGGGCTCCGGTTTGAGAAAGAACGTTCGGGGACGGGACACCCTGACATTCCGACATTCCATGCCAAAGGGGTGATACTCTGGTTGTCCTGCCTGTCAGCGGGATTGATATGCTGGCTATGTCGACATATGAGAGAGGTGGCGCTATCGAGGAGCGACAGATGAGTCACCGCGCCAGTGTTGTGCTGTGTGTCACGACCGTAGGATGTTCGTTGAGTTCTTTTTCCAGAGCCTGAGGGCTATTATTAGATTAGGGGTACCTACCATTGGTTAGGTCTTTGTGGTAGGTCTGAGACCCCTAGGCTGTGATAACACGGGGCGTTGTCCCCATCTGTTGTTGATATGTTGATTGATATGTCTTTGATCATATCTGATTCCTTGTGATCCCTGCGGTGTACTTACTAAGCTTTCCCTTCAAAAGCTCATTCGCTTGTTTCCCTCTTTTTTAGGTCTTGAGGAGTAGGAGGTTTGATTTCGGGGATCGTGCAAGGGCTGGGTTTTTTGCTGAGGTCGAGGATCTCACCTATTTACTTCATTCTGTGAGAGGTTGTGTTTCTTTTAGGACCCTGGTATGGCTTGGAATTGTGTAGGGTGTTTTGGACCCTTGTATTTATTTTGGTGTTACTCTAATTTTTATTTCGAGTTATTATGGATTATGCTTTGTTACACTACAAAAAATGTTACATTTACTCACGCTAGCATAAGCGTGAGTAAAAGTGTCAATAAGCGTGAGTATAGACTAAAATATTTTCAGTCACAGAAAAAAAAACCTTATACCGGCACTAAAAATGCCATAACTAAAGGGGGGCGACGGTATAGCCATATTGTGACGGAAAAATTCCGTGAGAATAGATTTTTAGGTTTTACTCACGCTTGTACATGCGTGAGTAAAAGTAGTGATTATTACTTTTCTTTTACTTTTACCCACAGATGTTATCTGTGAGTAAACGTAGTGTTTATTATTTTTTTTACTTTTGCTCATGGATATTATGCGTGAGTGAAAACACAGTATTATTTTTTATTTTTTCCCCACCCAAAATATGCTCACAAAATTTTCTATAACAATTGGTTATATATAAAAATCTATACACACCGACTGGATAGTAAAAATATGTATGAAAATATATAAATTTATAAGATCAAATGATTCAAGAACTATTTGTGATACAACACCTCATCCAAACATAGCAGTAATAGCACATATTGTACATTCATCAAATTAAAGGACCCAATGCAAGTATAGATACTTCATTTGGATACTCAGAAACCTTGTAAACCAAAAATTCAAGGACCGCCTTCAGAGTGCTTTGATAATGGTACTGATCTGTTCTTTAGTTGCCTTCACCATTAATTTCCTACTCTCCTGCTCAAACAGACTCAGCACCTCATCACTGTCAACCTACAAAGATGACAACACAATATTAAGCTAATAAGCTTTATTAGATACAAAGAACAACCTCGAAACTTATGTATCCAAATTAAAACTAGAAGCTGTGAGTCTGTGACATTTAAGGGCCACCGTTCATTTATGTCCCCTGGTGTGACTATTTGGAGTGATTTCTGATGCTAGCTTTCCAAAAATAAAACTAGTTACAATACTACCTTCAATGCTATATTAGAAGCAAACTAAAATATAATGATCGAAAGAATAGATTTAAACTAAATTGATCAATTTGGTAATCTTACTAATGATCATTTTGATAAGGTTGAATATATATATAACTCACATTGAAAGAAGTTTCAATAACTTCTTTGCTAAAGCTTCCGAGAAAGCTCCCTTTGTCTTTCCCCCCAACAAAGATAAATCAAGCACAACCACAAGCATATCAGTAGCCTTGGAAGCAAAAATGATGATAGAAAAGCATATGACTAAACTCTCAGAAAAAATCATTGATCAAAGGAAAAATCAAGATTATACAATTCTTATTTTAAACAAGAAAACTTCGGAATAAAGATACCTCCAGATTCATTGGTTCCAAATTATTTTCCAATACTTCAATCATCAATTCATGATCTACAACAGCTGGTTCTATGAAGCTTGCTGAATTATATTGCAGAGGAAGGATGTCTATAGATGGAATTGGTGTTTTGAGCAATAACCTAATGTGATTGCCTTTAAATTCAATGACCCTTACTTCAGATAATAATTCTTCTATCTGTCCAATGGCTTCCACCCTGAGTTCATAAGAATACAATTATGCAAACAGAAATATAAACAATATCAAGAAGTTAAAAACTCAAAAATAAATCAGCTTGGAGGTCAGAACAACAGGATAAACATAGAAAAATTGATGCCATTGTTAAGAAACCCAGGTCCAATGCCAAGTTGAAATCAGAAAGAGCCTTGTTCAGAAACCTGAAATTCAAAAATTAGGATATCAATGCAAACCAGATGAAGATTCATACAAATAACAAGGGAGAGTTACATACCCCGCATCCCTGCCTTCATCCCTTGACATGAGAGAGAATATCTCTGCAACAATAGGATTGGTTTTCTGTAATAGCAACATATCACACATCAATAAATTGAACAATTTCTGCAATCACAAATCTAATTAAATTTGAGATAGTAACAAGTAACAACATATCACCTTGAGTCTCCTCCCAAGCTCCTTGTAAAGCAGGAACCCAGAGAACTCAACAGTGCAAGACCTCTCAAGAAACTCAACAAAGATCTGCCGGAGTGGCCCCTGGAGCTTCACGGCGGCCTCCTTGAACTCCAGGTTGCGAACAAAGTGAATCTGGTTGTAGTCTGTCTTGAACTCATTCAACAAAGCTTCAAATTCAGATTGGTTCAAGTTCTTGTTGATCTCTGTATTGAAAAGCATCTCTATTATCAAAGTCATAATAATAGTACTTAATCCATCTTCAGAAATTCCAGTAGGAATATGCTAACCCAATTAAAATAAAGCAACATAGAGACCAATTTGTGAATAAACATCAAATACCACCAAAGCATTAACAATCCAAGTCCCCTCAAACAAAATAACAACAGCACTTGTCTGTGAGTATCTATGTGACCATTGAAAACACTAATCGCGGTTCCATTCTCTCATCCACAAACAAATAACAAGAGCCCTAAATTTCACTGCACATAAAGATGCTAGACTAATTGATCAGAACCTATATCCATTCCATCATAATATTGCATTATTATTTATTTTAAAGAGAGAAATTCGGATCAGTAAAACCGAAACCCTAGACGACGTAAAAAGCCATACCTCTTGTCAGAGATTCGCGATCGGTCCTCCCGTATAAATTTGTGCATGATGCTGGCAAATGATAGAGGTTGATGGCTATCATTGGCATCGGGCGGCTGATCTCCCACCGAGATGAACGGCCTCCGAAGCTTCTCCAATGGGGTATCTGCTCCTCCGATGCCAAAGAGCTTCTCTTCTGCTCTTCCTCCCCGACATGGAGATCTGGCGAGGGCCTATGGAGGAAAGAGAGTATGGATCGCTGGCGCTGCATCTTCGGCGCGAGAGAGAAGCAGGCGAAAGGCGGAAAGGGTGAGCTTAAATATAGTCACTACTTGGGATCGATCAGAAGGGCGGCGACAAAAGGCACTATAAGGTGACGGGTTGGAGCGGCTCTGGGAGGCGGGGGAGCATGGATGGAAAAGAGAGAGAGTTCAGGGTTAGTTTAGGGTTTTTTTGTGTTTTTATCTTTTTACCCCCTGAAAATTTATGATATTATATTGTTAAATACTTAAAGAGGTTTTTTTGTGTTTTTCTATTTTACTCCCTGAAATTTACTCCCTAGAAATTTTTTTACTTTGTTTGCTGAGTAATATTACTAATGTTTTATTTATAAAGTATTATTTTTTAAACTGATAATTAGTAAAAAAAACCCGGGTCCTCGAGGGGAGGGGGGTGTAGTATTTTGGGTGGGTGGTTTTGGTGGAAAACAGTAAAGGAATAGTGCCATGGACTTAATTTTTGATAATTTTTTCTTTTTTAAATAAAGAATTACTCCTATAATTATCATTAGAAATGATAGTTATGTTTAAAATATACGAGTTTTTCTTAGTAAAAAAAAACTAAAGAAAAGAAAATATAAGCGTGATTATAATATATAACTTATAGTCGCGGTAAAAAAAATTTGTGACAAAAAAAGCCTTTATAGTCACATATAAAATAACCGTGACTGTAAATTATTTTAATACTCACACATAAATCTAAGTGTGACCATAATATATAACCTATAGTCACGGTTAAAATAAATCCATGACTAAAAAAACCTCTATAGTCACATATAAAATAATCGTGATTATAGATTATTTTAATACTCACACATGAATTTAAGTGTAACTATATATGAAGTTTTAGTCACGCTTAATTTCCGTGAGTAAAATTTCTGTAAGTATATGTAACATTTCTTGTAGTGTTATCTGCTGTACTTACTTAGGCCTTGTATCTGAGTGGGGCTTGTCTCTGCTTGGGTATGGCCGATCTGCTTACATGCTTGAGGTCCCGAAATTCGGTTCGGGGCGTGACATATACACTATCTCGAGTTTATAGCTTCATAGAAAGGAGATTATTTTGGAAATTAATTAAATAAAATTGATCAAGACCATGCAGCTGAACCATAAGTTTAAGTTGCTATATCCTTTCCTTTTTACTTTAAAGCAGCAAATGGTTGGATTAATTGATGGAGTTTGGAAGTCATGTTGGCCAATGAGCTCAAGACAGGGACTATTTTTTCCCATAAAAGGTAGCTTCATTAGTTGGGAAAGAAAAAGAACATGATTACTTGGGACAAGAAAGGGTTCGTGTTTGTGAAGTATATTCCAAGGCTAGCTTTCAGAGCTTCATACTTTTTCATATATCTATTGTGAATGAACTTGTTCTCATGGTAAAATACTATAAATCTTAAACTATACGATATGCAAACATCAATGTAATGTTAGTAGTGGGAATTTTAGGGGTATATATGCAGTGAAAGATGGCTCAGAATATACAAGTGATGGTCCAGGGTTTGGCGTTGTTCTCAGTAGTTATCTGATTGGAACTATTGAAAAGATATGCTGGAGCTTTGGAATTCAGAAGGGGAGAAACAATTATCATGGCTCTCTCTGTCTTTACTTCTTTATACCTGTGATGGCTGCCTTTCAGCAAGACCTGTGAAAAGAAATACAGAAGAAGATCTCTTTAAATGTGGACCAGGCCATGCCAGCACAAACACATGCACATTACCCATGAGAAAGCATACTGATTAATAAAACAAAACCTACCGAAATAGATTGCAGATGGAGGAGATTAGAGGGAGATATATAACTGCAGTATAACTTAGTTGACCCACCCTTCACCATCAATTGATATGCATACATTGTTTCTTATTGACGTTTAGGACTTGATTTGCATGATGTTCTGTACCAAATTAGTAGATTAGTGTGATTGAGTATTTAAAGCTGATAAAGCTTGGTTGATATGGTTGATGCCTTGATGGCAATGCAATTTGCATTATAATAATATGATTCAAGCTAATCTTGTTTCTTTTGAGGAGACTTCTAGGCTGGCTTTCCTCTTTTTAAGCAAATAGCTTATAATTTTTGTGGCAACCTCCCATTAAACAAGATAAGCAAAGTGGTTAACATTTTCTTTGTTACTATGATACCAAGATGTTAAGCCAATAACTAAATCATATTATGGTCACATTGTTGCTCTAATCCATTTTTTTCCTTAAAAAGCTCAGTGTGAATTGCAACCAAAACGATGATTGGATTCTCTAATTTTATTTTATTTTATTTTCTATGATACCTGCTCAAACCATTAATGTGATTCATAATTTATCAGATTCTTGAAAGCAAACTAACTCTTCAAGAAAAAAAGGTTGGGAGAACACCAATCGATCAGCTCAACTAATCAAACAACTCAAACTTTACAGATAGATTAATAATAATAATAATAATAATAATAAGATCTAATTGTAAGTACTTCATAAAGACACTACTTTTAGGGAATTGCTAGATAATTCTAAGGAGAGCTTGTGAAGCATTTTCCAAAGAGGTTGATATAGCTGGCAGATTGGCCTTTCTCAAATTTGTTAGGGTGCCCTTTTATTAAAAATTTGGAATGCTTCCAAATGTAATACAAACAATGTCAACTTCATGTATTGATAAATTCATGACATATTTGATACAATTATCACATTTCTCACTCATTTTTTCTTGGCATTTCCAATGTTTAAGTTCTTGTAATTGTTTTTTAGACACAAATTACTCCAATTATAAATTCTCTTGATGTAACTGATTGTTGTTTATTGTGGACATAAATATTTTATTTTTCCCTTTCGAGGAAGCATGTATTGACTTGGTACGCAATGTTTTAAATATTACTCAAAAGAAAATGACCACAAATTTTTATACTATCAAGCGAAATTAAACATGTGAACCTCTTCACCATCACACTATATAAAAACAATCTGTGAAAGATATATTTTTCACTTAAAAAAAAGCAACATGAGATTAATCTAATGAGAAGCATATATGGGTTAGCATTCAATTGCATTCAATGATCAGTGTGCAACTCTAATTCTAGCATCCTGAACCGAATCAGCAACAATATTGATTATATTTTTATAAATAGTAATTGGTTGGGGCCAAATCCGTTGTTCACCTTTTCTCGAGATTCATGAACCCAATCTTTAGTTTAGTCAGTAATGAGTAGATTTTTCCTCTTAAATTACTAAATCCAAAGCGTGGAAAATTTTGAGTGAGTGAGTGAGTGAGCGAGCCCAAGATCACGAGCTCGGAGTCCAAAACCATTGCACCATCCATTTACAATAATAAGTTTATTGTAAAATTGTGATAAATATAACCAAAGAAAAATCTCAAGATTATCAAGAATTAAATCTTCATTTTATCGCATTTATTTAATATATCTATTGTACTGCTGCTCCCTGATGATCAACATGCATCGGACGGCTGTCAGTTCTCTAGAGTGGAATCTGATTCGCTGTCATCCGTTGATTGAATCGCCGGCGAAGATTAGCAAACCGCCTTATAAGTCTTTTTCTCTCTCTCCAAAGCTTTAACTCCTCTCATTTCTCTCTTCCCCTCGGTCTCTCTGTTTTCTCCTCCCCTGTTCCTCTTTTCTCCTTCTTGGGGGATTTCTCCATTGATTTCAGACCAAATTTTTGGGCTTTTTGAGGTGAATGATTCCTCGTTATGAAGAGAGTAGTAGTCTGATTCTCTCTTGTTTGATTGCTGATATGTTCTCCTCTGTTTCTATGCTTTCAGGTTGCGTTTTTCTTACAACTGGACGAGCTGGCGATCGAGAACCACCAAAAGATTGGTTTTGTGAGGACGAAGCAGAAGAAAGTGATGGTGAAGTAGCTTCCTTTATTGATTTATTTTGTTCTAAATGTTTCAGTTTTTAGTCTTTGGATTGTTTGACAGATGGGTTTTCTCTTCATTTTCTTGTTTGTTTGGTCGTTTGTTCAGGTTGGTCCGATGATTAGAATGGGGAACGAAGATTTGGGACCGCCATGGCTGACACCTTTGCTCAGGACCAAGTTCTTCATTCCTTGTGAAATCCATCTTGAATCAACCAAGAATGAGTGCAATATGTACTGCTTGGATTGCATGGGGAACGCCCTCTGCTCCTATTGTCTCTCTCACCACAAGGACCATCATGTTGTTCAGGTCTTGAAAACCTTTTCAAATTCTTTGTTTCTTTTTTTTTTTTATTCTATAATTTTTTTTTCTTGATAATGTTTCTGTTTTAGTGGGTGAATACTTGATATATATATTTTTTTGATAAATTTATTTTTTATTTTTGCTGTTTTTAGATTCGGAGGTCATCTTACCATAATGTGATAAGGGTGTCGGAGGTTTCCAAATTCATAGACATCTCATGTGTTCAGACGTACATCATCAACAGTGCTAAGATTGTGTTTCTGAATGAGAGGCCACAGCCCAGGCCAGGCAAGGGGGTTACAAACACTTGTGAGATTTGTTGTCGGAGTTTATTGGACTCATTCCGTTTCTGCTCTCTTGGTTGCAAGGTCAAGATTCTTTTTTTCTTGTGTTATTTTTCTTCTTTTTTGAACTTATGATCTTTTTCTTTTTTGAAGTTTCTAAGCAAACCCCAATTAGGAGAACATATATAGAATATAAAAAAAGAGATGTGAAGTTAATTTGGAGCTTCTGATCAAAGTCCACATGACACCACGGGGTTTCTTTTCTTCTCATTAATCTCCTTGGAATGAATATTCTAATGCATCCATCTCTGATCAAAACTACATTTCTCATCTTCTTTTTCTATGCCTGGTTAATTGGTGGAACAATTAGTAAAAAGAAATGTGGCTGTTTTCTGGCAGCTGGGAGGCATGAAGAGGGGTGACCCGGAGCTGACCTTCAACCTACGCCAGAAACTGAGCCGTGACTCGCTCCATGGATCGGACTCCGACGAGGACTCCACCCCTAAGAAGCTCCGCAAGACCTTGGCTTTCGGCAGGGCTTTCTCCGATGCCCCGGCTGGATCATCGGAAGGCTGGAAATTATGGCAGGATGAAGACGAAGGTGGTCACTTCACTAGCAGCATTTCTCCGGGGACCCCTCCGATCATCAACTACAGGACTTCCCGGCGAAAGGGTATACCCCACAGAGCACCATTCTGAAAAACCACCAGAAGCAAAAATAGCGAAGAGAAGCTTCTAAAGTCTGTAAAAAGAAAAATTAAATAAAGAAAATAAAAATAAAAAAAAAGGTGTGGATACAGTGAATAAATGTGGAAAGATAGCCACCATATTAAGGTAAAGGCAAAGGAGAAAGGATAGATACATAGAAAGCAAAAGGATGGAAACCCTAGCTAGCTAGCTTTGTGCTTTTGAACTTCTTTTTTCTCAACTTTCTTCCTTGTAGATATATATGTAATGGTTCAATGAGGGAGGGGAGTAGTTTGCTTAATTAATTAATTAGTTCTGTGAAGAAAGGGAAATCTTTGTACATTAGTTTTGGCTGTGTAAATGGATGATATTTATATTTACATCTCTGTTCTGGTTCATAATTAATCTCAATGTAAATTACTAATAAGGAGTTGGTTTGGTTTGGGATGGGACGAGTTATCAACGGCGGTTGTGTTGTGCTACGAGTACGAGTACTAACTGAATGGCGCGGGAATTTTCAACGGTCCGGATCCGGAAATCACATCTATAAGCAATGACTTGGGTGACACGCTAAGCCTCGTGATAAGGACTGCTCCATTGAGTTGATCCAATGAGTTGAGAGCCGTGCGGAATCCTTCTTCTCCTTCTTCCTGTTCTTCTGAAGCTCCATATCTCTTTCTTTGGTGCTTAATTAATAATCCCTAAGCTTTCCAGAAAGTAGCTCAATCTCCCTATGGTGCTTAATTAATAATCCCTAAACTTTCCACAAAGTACACTCTCATGGCCACTAGTGTCTAAAGTGTGGATGATTACTACTGTTGGGATTTTTTTTAATTTTTTCTAAAATAAAAAACTCAAAAATTTAATTGAGTGATATATTATTTATTTATTTCATCGTTTTGATTTTTATGATAATTATTTTATTAGGATATAATAGTTTTCATGTTAATGTGTTCATTGCTCTCTCAAAATTAATGATTAGTATTTTTTGAATTTATATAAAAAGGTAGGATGAGCGTCGTGATTCACAAGTGAAAAAAATTCTAGCCGCCTATATGTTAAAATCGCAAAAAGTTTTCATTATTTATTGGATCTTTTGCTCATTTCTTCTCTTTTGATTTTTTATGACTTTGGTACCACTCCACAAAACGCTCCATCAGATCTCTCAAAGTCGTGTTCTTAGGAGAGATTACACTGGTTGAATCCTTAGGGAGTATTTTCTAGCAAACCCTTGCACGTAAAGCGGCAATATGGCTTAGGACATCAATAGTGTCACACTTCCGGTACTAATATTTGTTATTCTTATTTATAAATCCTACTTGTTATTCTCACTTGTTTTTGTAGGGAGAATATTAAAAATACGAGTTTGTAAGTACATTTGTTATTTTTAAATTTCTATGTTCATTTATTTTTATAATTACAATCGATTTTATCTATAGAGCATGAAAGTTTGTTCTAATAACTACTTCTCCAAGATCTTTATCAGGGGCGCTACAGAAACTTTTTCAAGGAACTATAAACATGGAACATGTCAATTGAGAGCATATACTACTAATTAATCCCCAAAACTAATATGCCGGAGAGGATGAAGGACTACCGACCAATAAGCCCTTCTTAACTACTCTGCATACATCATCTCAAAAGTCCTCTCAAATAGCCTCAATCTTGTCATTGGAGACATGGTTGACGAATCACAAACTGCTTTCATAAAGGGAAGGGCAATTCATGATATCATCGTCGCGGCAGAGGAACTTATACGTAAAATGAAACACAATGGAGCCAATGGATCAATGATCAAAGTTTATTTTGAAAAAACTTTGGACACTGACTACTGGGAGTTCCTATTCAAAATACTCAAGTAAGGGGTTTTGACCCAAGATGGGTCCAATTGATTAAGATGATACTATACTCATCGATCAAAAGCAAATTAACTTCATGATCAATGGAACACAAAAGAGATACGTCAGGCACAAAAGAGGACTAAGGTAGGAAGATCTACTATCCCTCTTCTCTCTGTCCTTGTGACATATGTGTTCTCCACGATGTAAAGGGAAGCAGCCAGGACTCAAATATATAACAAGATACCGGTGGGGGAGGATAGGATAAAGAAAATCACCTCCTTAAAATACGTTGATAACCTTTTAGGTTTTTTTTTTTAAAAAAAAAATCATAGTCAAATCCTACTAAACATTAATAATAGATGGAGGCATGAGAGCCAAACTACAATAGAGTTTCTGGAAAAGCCTTGCCCTTTGAAATTTAAACTTTTCACATGGCTAGTTAAGGATAACAAGATTCTTAAACTCGATAACCTACAAAGAAAAAAAAATGGAATGTGTACGATGCTATATGTGTGAATCAACAAACAAAACAATGGAGCATTTTCTATTCACATGTCCATATGCAACAAACATTTGGCCATACTATAAAGACCTCTTCGGACTGTCCTTAACACCAATATCTACTAAAGATATTTGAGGTCAAAATGCTCTCTCAAGAGTAGTAGATTGAAATCTCAAGAATGGTTGGGAGCTATCACCCATCAGATGGAGCAACTGGATCGAAAGGAATAGAAAAATACTTTCAAGAAAAAAAATCATGTCATCTTGAATCTAATTTTTGGGAAATCGATATCTTAATTTTTTTTTTTATTTGGTGTAGCTCACCTCTTAAAATAGGTAAAGCTGAGGGCGACAGATAACCTCATTAAAAAACAGAGTTTGGAGTTTGACTCAGAGGCCAAATCAGAACATGCAAGGAATGAAGACAATGAGGCCTTTACGGATGAGTCCTCATAGAAGAGGATAGCGAGAACAAAAGAAGAGAGCACATAGTTCTCTTGAAATACATCATACACAACTGGGAGCATAAATAATGAATTTATTTTTCTAAACTGATTATAAAAATATGTAACAAATTATTAAAAATTAAATAAAACATGGTTTATCACTTCTCAAAATAATAAACAAATACTTCTCCAACACCATCATGGTTAGAGTTTTTAAGAGATGAGTTAGTCCTCATTAAACAACGAGCGAGTGGGGGTTAAGATACATATAATAATGCACCTGACTTTACTGTGCACTTGTGTTTACAGGTAAAAGTCCACATCTAGGATGATGGCAGGGTTAGGACTAGGGTTTTCATGTTTCACGAACTATACGGAATTTTAGGTTTAGGGTTTGAGTGGAGGTGATGAAGATCACTCTCAGGGTGCCACATCATGGCATGCGAGTGTGTCCACTTGTATCCTGTTTTTGAATGGGTTCCATTAGCCATGGCCCTTTTTGTGGTGGATAATGGCGTATTTATTCCTTTTCCTTCCCTTTTTTTTCTACACATCCATCGATCACTTGGCTTCCTTCTTTTACCCACTGATAAACATACATATCGATGGAAAAAATTATAAAAATAAAAATGGGCAATGAGACAAGGAATGGAGAGAGATATGGATGGAAAGTTAGTCTTGGGTTTATTACTTTTATAGGCTTCCTACACTTATTCCTCCAGTGTTGGCATCACCTTTGTTGTCATTGCTTGGCTGATGATGGTGATGGCCAAAACATCTCCAACTTCTGCAACTTGTTTAGCTTTGGTTTTGCCACAATGCCTTGCAAGTTTATTTATTTTATGTGCAACTACGCTTGCTTTCACTCTCTACCGCACATCATCTAATATGTCACTTTGTTTCTTTTTCTCTCATCTCTGATTGTGAAGCTACAAAATTAAGCAGAAGACAATATAATATGTATTAATTAATAATTACCGAGCTAGATGCTCATTTTCCCATTCTCATTCTTTTTGAGGCCGAGGAGATGGAATTAAGCCATGCTTCATTATAACACTCAGTTTGTACGCCTATAATTAAGCATGTCGATAGATAAGGTCTAAACCTTTATATAAAGATACATACATATATGTAACTTGCACTTAATTCTTATCAACTATCAAGTGGTCTAGTTAGTATCTCGGTCACGTAAGAATTCCAATAATCAAGAGGTTTCTGGTTTGATTTGTTGGTGAGGGCATATTTCTGGGAGTGTGAGAAGTGGTTGCGGTGGGTGATCCCAGCGCCCCAGCTCCCACGTGTGTGCAAGCCCCACCCTTATATCTACTCCACTGAGACATGTGCATACCCTTAGTTTCTTAACGGCTTACCGCTTATATTACCCGGAAAAAAAAACTTGTACTTAGTCTTTGCCGTCATTCTTTAAGTTCTGTTTTTTTTTAATAGATAAAATAGTTAATTTATTAACACAAATGGAACCACAGAAAACAAGACCACCAACAAATCTAAAAGAGCCCAAAAGATAAAATACAAAGATTATATATATATATATATAGGGTCATGAGGTGGGCTGGAGCACTGTGTAGATCCGGTCGCCTCCCATTTGGGCATTTAGAGAGTGTTTCAAGGATTTCCAACCATATAGATGGAAAGATCATTGAAAAGTAAGCTAGTGTATCCATTTTCATACAATTTAGTGACCGTTTGGTCCTTCTACTTAACGGTTGAAATTCTGAACAGTTAAAAATTCTATAAAATAAGAACTGTTAAGTGGAAGGACCAAACGGTCACCAAATTGTATGAAAATGGACTAGCTCGATTATTTTTCGATGATCTTTCCATTCGTATGGTTGGAAATCCTTGAAACACTGTCCAAGTGCCCAAATGAGAGGCGACGGAATCTGCATAATGATCTGGCCGACCTCACCCTTTCACGTGTGTGTGTGTGTGTGTGTGTGTGTGTGTATAGATGGAGAAGTATCGAGTGGATAGATAGTAGCTGGTGAACAAATCAAAAAGGAAAAAAAATGAAAATTTGGATATTTTGTAAAGGGTAAATTATTTAAATAGTCACTCAACTATTCGTGTGCTCTTATTTGAGTCACAGAATTATAAAAAATTTCAATTAGATACCCCAATTTTAGAATCGTTCAATTGACTCACCCATACTAACACCATTAACGATGGGATGACGTGGCATGACACATGACACACAATATGCCACGTTAGCCATGCCATATAGTCACTTTTTAGGGTAAATTATTTAAATAGTCACCTAACTATTTGAGTACTCCTATTTGAGTCACCGAATTATAAAAATTTCAATTGGGTACCCCAACTTTAGAATCACGTTCAATTGAGTCACCCATGCTAACACCGTTAACGGCAAGATGGCGTGGCATGACACGTGGTTCATATATAGTACGTCACGCTAGTCATACCACGCTGCTATATACACTGGAGTGGTTGTAAACAAGCTCTTAGGTCCTAAATGACTTCACCTTCGCAACCACAAAAACCAAAACTAACAACAACCAAACCCTAACAAGCAATGAATCAATCTTCACATGTGAATTGTTATGGGGAAGAGAATCAGTGGCGGCGTGTGATTCTAGTGACTTCACCCGGATCACCCTTCTTTAATGCGTTGTGTTATAAATCCCTAAACTCCTCCCACTGATCTCTAATCTCCCCTTTCCTCTCATGAATGCCACTAATCCCTAAACCATGTGTACATTCTCTACTCTTTCGACACCAACAAGCCAAAGGTGATCCGGGTAAAGCCACTAGAATCACAAGCCGCCACTGATTCTCTACTCCAGCGAGCACCGTTGAGATGACACCAAGAAGCCGAAGATGATTCCGGTGAAATCACTGGAATCACATGCCGCCACTGATTCTCTCCCCTAGAACATTGCTCATGTGAAGATTGATCCCTTGCTCATTAGGGTTTGGTTGTTGTTAGTTTTGGTTTTTGTGGTTGTGAAGGTGAAGTTATTTAGGATCTATAAACTTTTTTACAACCACTCTAGTGTATATGACCATGTGGCATGGCTGACATGGTGTACTGTGGGCCACGTATCATGCCACATCATCCGTCGTTAACGGTGTTAGCATGAGTGACTTAATTGAACGTGATTCCAAAGTTACTTGGCCACGTAGCATGGCTGACGTGACACATGATGTACTGTGCGTCACGTGTCATGCCATGTCTAGCATGAGTGACTCAATTGAATGTGATTCTAAAGTTGGGGTACCCAATTGAAATTTTTTATAATTCGGAGACTCAAATAAGGCTACCCAAATAGTTGGGTGACTATTTAAATAATTTACCTGTGCGCTAGCCCTATTCTTTGCCGAAGCTTATGCACACCCTTGGTTTCTTAATGGCTTGCTTCTCATATTACCAAAAAAAAAAAAAAAAAAAAAACACTTGCACTTCATTCTTTATAGGATTAATTACACTTTTCGTCCCTGAAAATGGTGTCATTGTTCACTTTTATCCTTGTATTTTAAAAATGTTCAATACAGTCCTTGTGTATTAGGAAATTTTGTTCTTTTCGTCCCTGAAAATGGTGTCATTGTTCACTTTTATCCTTATATTTTTTTAAAAATGTTCAATACAGTCCTTGTGTATTGCGTATCCTGTTCTATTTTGGTCCCTAACATTGTATTGCGCATTACACAAGGACTGTATTGAACATTTTTAAAATACAAGGATAAAAATGAACAATGACACCATTTTCAGGGACGAAAAGTGTAATTAATCCTTCTTTATAATGGATCTCTATAACAGATCAAGCTTAATTGCAACAGATGAACAGTTCTCAATAGAACCCCACAATTCCATTCATAAAAAAAATCAACAGATCTATCACCAGTTTAACAGATCTAAGCCATGAATCTAATCTCTAACAGTTCAATAACCAGATCTAATCAATCATGAACATCAACATCCACAATCAAGAAAGATCACATCTAATCAATCACTGTAATTCCATAGTTCAACAGAAAGCCAAACAACAAAATCAAACTAAAAGATAACCAGGATTTTTGAAGAAACCCCTAGTGGAACGACAAAGTTCACCCCAACCTCGCCACTCCAATCCGTCCTCTCTGAAGAGAGATCTGCCAAAGACTAGATTCTTCGATGCCCCTGAATGTCCACCCTCTGTCCCTTTTATACCGGCTCTCCGCTCATTCGATCATCCACAACGAAATCCTTGAGCCGTTGATTTGGCATCTTCGAACGCGTGCTTCTCCGACACGTGTCTGGGTCTTCACGCGCTTTCTCCAATGGCGATTCTAATTAATGTAGTTGCGTTTCCCTCTTAACGGCCAATCCTCTTCAGTCATTGGGTTGAGCCTAACCATCCTTCCATTATTGATCTTGAGCTCAATGGGGTATGTAACAATCTCTGCTTTCCATAATTGAAACTGGTTCTTTATATGTTTGATATGTTCTTATTTTCTTATTCAAAAGATAAGAATCATATTGGACATATAAAATGATGGATCTCTGCTCTCCTTAATTACAAATTGAATCTTTGAAAAATAAAACCTCTCGAAACTTGTGCATATTGTTTCATGGCCTACCTTTTTTTTGTTAGTAGCTTATTGAACAATTAATGGTGAAGTTGTGTGTAAGGTGCTTTTTAATTTTAATATAATTGAGTTATCTTATCCCCACATGGAACCATGACTAAAGAAATGCTAGAAACAGTGAAACAATCCAATTGCTTGGTTAACATGAGATATGCATCACATCTAATTCTAGAAATGAGTGCTAATCATGCATGAGAATAATGGAGATCATTCTCAAAATTATTAAGAAATAATAAAATTTAGAACTCACTTGCAGCCCATGGCTCTTTACAAATTCCAATAAAAAAAATAAAGGAAGAACATCTCATTTATCCAGCAATTAACATATGCGTCTAAAATCGGCCACTTAATTAAAAAGAAATTGAGTTAAATTATTTTCATTAAGGAAAAAAAACGCACTTAAAAAGGGAAAACAGAAAATTTCACAGAAATAAATCATACCCCAAAATACAAACAATATTAAAAGAGAAAAAACTAACTATGATAGACAAACATGGTCCAGTGATCTTGAAGTGAAATATATGTACTACAGATCGACATCATCTAATTCATCTTAATTTGCTTTGTAACTTTTTTACAATGAGAGTTTGTGTTTGATGATGTGGCATGTTGATATGCGCACAAGTCCTGTGCTTCCTCCCAGTCGATCACCATTTGCAAAATGTGCAACATTGATCCAATGGTATGAATGTAGGATCGATGTATTCAATTTTGGTGACTCATAGCAGCCCAATCAAATAATTGTCACCGTCCATCCATTCATCCATGTAGCAAACAAACATACAACAGTCCCACCAATGAACTCTCTCATTATTTAGACTCTGACTTTACCTTCTTATCTCTCTTCAACATCCACGATCGATGGCCAACATAAAGCCCCACAAAAAGGTATACAAGAAAGAGGCTATGCAATTAATGTTCTTATGTATCAATCCCACATCCAATGGATTAATAGCCACCAACCTCATCTAAAAATAGTTGACTGCTTTATTTTGGCACACAAAAACAATGCTTTGACTATGCTACTGTTCTTCATGTGAAACGCGCATGAATGTGGAACCAAATGAAACAATTTTCGTCAGCCATGACTCCACGGACCACCCTTCCTTTTCATTCTTGTGGCGCGTTCACGGACGTCATCTGTACTCCTTTTGACCCTCCTGCATCTCTCTCTTATATATATATATATATATAAGGCACAGTCGTCGTAGCATCCATCTCTTGGAACAACATCAAACACTCGACGTCGGTTATATTTGTACATGGGATCCTGCTTCTCTTCATCCTCCTCGGTAGTTGATAGCAAACCAGTGGCGAGGCTTATCTCTCTTGATGGAGCTTTGATAGAATACTCGGTGCCTGTTAGTGTTTCCCAAATACTCGGTGATGATGATAACTCGTGGTCTTGCTTTGTCTGTGATGCTGACAGCCTTCTCTTCAACAGCTACATTCCACCATTGAGTCCTCAAGAGTGGCTTCAGAATGAACACATCTATTTCGTGCTGCCCGTCTCCATGCTTGATTATCCCCTCACTGGTCTAGACATGGCTGCTCTTGCTGTCAAGGCTAGTGAAGCTCTTAACAATGCTGCCCAGGATAAGAATGGTCGACGGAGATCATCACGTACTATTCAAGTTATACCAGTTGATGATTTTAGAGAATCTAGTCCGAGTGAGATGGATCAGAAGATCATGCCATCAGTGAGTTTACCTATGAGAAGTAGTAGTTCTTCTAAACGAGCTGGAAGAGCACGCATATTAAAGGTTCGGACAAACACGTTAAGCACCATTGTTGAAGTTTCAGAATGAAATTCTTGTAATGTGAGTGTGTGTGTCTGTATATATATGTATAGTTTTGTGGGGTGTTTTTTGTTTTATTTTGTACCTTTCCCATGGAATTTATATATGTTTATTTTTTTCTCCTTTTGTAAGCTGAGACGATTCCTCTTTCCATTTGTATGAAGAAACAAGGATATTCTTGGGATTGAATTTAACAAATTAATGAGTACTGCAATGCAACCTTGTTCACCTTTTTGATATCGTCCACCAATACCATTAGAAATCTAATGGTTGGGTTTGGTAGTTTACCGAGAAATTGATTGGAACCTTCCAAAAGTGTTTGGATTTTAGTCATGATGCAAAACCACAAGTTGGAAATTAATAATAGAAATTTCTGGGAATGCGACATTTAACTGAGATATCAACTTAAAGATTTTTCTAGTTTGCTTGTGAACCAAGAAGTTAGTTTCTTGGAGAAGAGGGATTCATGCATTCAGACAATCGTACCTCATATCCATCCTTGGCGTACGTACCATATAGTCAATCTTGATGACTAACTAATTAATTAACAAAGTCTAATGAATCACAGATGAAAAAGTAAAACTACTTAAACTGTCAAACTCCTTGTAGATATATGATCATAGAATAGATATATCAATATCATCATGTAGGGCCTTTCCATTTGATTCAATCTTCCCCTTAATAATTGGGTAAGTTGACATTTTTTTTTTCAATAAATGTCGACAAATCCATTTTATGAAACTAATATATATATATATATATATATATATATATATATATAGGGTCATGTTACTATGAGGTCGACCTTACTACTATTCAAATAAGGTCACATCATTTTCACCTATTTTGAGAGTGTTTTTAAGGTTTCCAACCGTACGGATGGAAAGAACATCGAACAATAAGATAACATGTCGATTTTCATACAATTTGGTGATCGTATGATCATTCATCTTAACGGGTGAAAGTTATAGAAATCTTAACTGGTTAAATCTTCACCCTATATCAGTCTACTAAACTGCTCTATGAAGATAATCACCAAAGTTTTGGCCAACAGACTCGGGACGGTGATGAATGAGATGGTGGACCACTCACAAACAGCCTTCATCAAGGGCAGATGCATTCAAGATAGATCCAACGGTATAGGTCCAACGGTGCAATTATCAAAGTGGACTTTGAGAAAGCTTTCGACATGATAGACTGGGAGTTCCTACTGGAAGTACTACAGGCGCGGGGCTTTGGCCCACGATGGATTGCTTGGATTAAAACAATCCTCTTCTCCTCCAAGGCCAGATTTCTCCTAAATGAACATCCAACTGGGTACGTTCGACATCAGAGGGGCCTCCGATAAGGAGATCCCCTCTCCCCCCTGCTATTCATCTTGGTAACCGATGTATTCAGTACAATGATGGAGAATGCAGTTAGAGCCAACCTGTTCAGAGGCATCAGATATGGCGACGATGAGATTTCCACACTTCAATATGCTGATGACTTATTGATCTTTGGATTGGGGGACTTACAACACTTCAGAACTCTGAAAATAATCTTTTTTCTATATGAAGGACTATCGGGCCTGAAGATCAACTATCATAAAAGTGTGGCCATCCCCGTCACAACAAGAACTTGTACCCCCCAGGATCTTGAATATACAATGGGTTGCAGTGTCGGGAGCCTACCAATCAACTACCTGGGCCTGCCAATCTCAGGATCTAAGCCAAGAAAAGAAGACTGGAGGACAATTATAAACAAATTAAAAGGGCACCTGGCCTCCTGGAAAAGGAAGCTGTTATCACTTGGAGGTCGAACAATGCTGCTCAACTCCGTGCTCACAGTTATCCCAAACTACTGGCTCTCCATATATCGGATGCCGGAATGGGCTATTCATGAGATTGACCAGATCAGGCGGGACTTCCTATGGAGAGGGGTCGGGGGGGAATCCAAAGCATATAGACTAGTAAGCTGGGATCGCCTATGCAGGCCAAAAGAATTTGGGGGATAGGGGATAATCAACCTGCGATGTTTTAACACAGCCATGTTGGGGAAATAGTGGTGGAGGATTCTCACTGGGCAAGCGGGTCTCTGTGCAAAGTTACTAAAATACCAGTATTCAAGAGGAAGAGAATTCGACCCTTCCATTACAGCTCCACAACGTGCATCCTTTTTTTGGAAGGGAGCGACCCAAAAACAAGATGGGTTACTGCACAACATATCCACCAACGCAGGGGTGGGAAACACTGTCTACTTCTGGTCTGATAACTGGATGGAGGGAAGAGCCCCACAAACCAAATATCCCTCTCTCTATGAGTTGACTCATGAAAAAGGGCGTACGATACAGGAAATGAGACATATCCAAGCACAAGGGATACCAATCCTCTTGGAAGGACTGCTCTCGGAGGAAAGATCGCTCTGAGCCGGAATGTACTCACAAGACGGCTCCAAAGTGCCGAGACAAATGAGAGATACGAGGCACTCGAAGCTCACCGCACAAAGGAACTTTACAGTGTGCTCATATTACCACTTCCTGATGGATGGAGGCGTGCGGACGGAAGTTGGAAGAAGTTTCAGTAAATTATCCTACGCCCTCAAAGTCAAGGCTTTTGGATGGCTCGTATTGGACAACAAAATTCTCACCTTAGATAATCTAAGGAAACGGGGTTGGAACAGGACACGTACTGCGTGCTATCTTTGTGATGATGATGAGGAGACGGTACAACACCTCCTCCAGCAATGCCTATACTCCAAATGCATCTGGAAACACTTCACACATTTACTCCAATTGGGGTCAACTTCCTCACGGCTACAAGATCTATGGGGAAGAGCTGCAATTGCAAAATCCTTGCCCAAGGATGAACGCAAGGGTTGGAACCTGCTAACTATGGCCACTATTTGGACTATGTGGTTGGAACTGAACAAGAGATGTTTTCATGATAAACGTCGTGTTTACTTGAAAACAATCCGTGACATTGATTTCCTAACACTGTCCTAGCTTGATGCAGCTCATGCGTCAAAGAGGCCGAAGTTGGTCGTGATGGAGTCAATCGTGAAAAGGAGCCTGGGGTTCACGAGGGAGGAGGATCAACAACATCCACCAGGGGAAGACTTCGAGGACACCCAAGCAGATTGAGGGACACATCCCGGGAGGGGCAGAAGACATACTACAGGATCAAAAGGACAAAGGCTAAGGGGTTCTTTTAAAGTTTTTTTGAGAATGTAATGGATACTACATCCACTACTTATTGGACCCGATCATGGGTCCACCTATGTTATCGCTCTTATCTTTAAATAAAAAGAAGGTTAAAGCCATTTTTGGTCCCTGAAAACAGGATCAATGTTCATTTCCATCCCAAAATTCAAAATTTGTTCAATATGGTCCCTATGTATTGCATATTTTGACATTTTGGGTCCTTATATATTCGGTATTTTAGCATTTTGGGTCCCTATTGCTGACGTGACGGTCATGTGGAATACCAATGAAATGCATATAATCTTTTTATTATTATGTTTAAGTCATTATTTTGCTGATGTGGAGTGATAAGTGGCAGTATATGTCGATGTGGACCGTATTAAACAAATTTTAAATTTTTGGGATGGAAATGAACATTGGCCCTATTTTCAAGGACCAAAAATTGCTTTAACCCTAAAAAGAATGTGGTTTATCCACTTTTATCAAAAAAAAATAATTTTCACCCTTTAAGATGAATGATCATACGGTCACCAAATTGTATGAAAATCGACATGTTATCTTATTTTTTGATATTCTTTCCATCTGTAAAGTTGGATTTGTAAACAACACTCTCAAAATGGGTGAAAATCAGGCGACCTTACTTGAATAGTAGTAAGGCCTCATAGTAACATGACCCTATATATATATATATATATATATATATATATATATATATATACAGGCCTGATGTTATCAGGCCGGCCGGAAGTGTTAATTTGCGGTCGCGCTGACGTGGCAAGGTGATGTGGCGGTTTAATATTAAAAAAATCAATTTTTCTCTCTCTTCTCACCTGCGCACACGCCACTTTATTAAAAAAATCAAATTTTCTTTCTCTTCTCACCTGCATGCGCACATGTCCCCCTCTTTCCCTTTCCACCTCGTGTCGCGAGCTTCTTCAGAGACGACCGGATCGGAGAAGGAGAACGAGAACGAACTCAGGACATCAACCGATCTCAGATTCGGATACTCGATGGCGGTCTCGCTGAACGCGAGGGCTTCTCGTGAGCACCGGTGAGAGAGCTCGGGGAGAGATGTCCGCTTGGATTGGTTCTCGAGGAGGATGTGAGAGATCCGAATGCTATTGGGTCTGATTGGATTGGGCCGCATTGTCGGGAACGAGTGTGAGTGGGTGGATTGGATATGTGATCACCGGGGCAATGTGGTTCCCGGGGACTCTTGGGATGGCGTTGTTGTTTGTTCAAGCAGAAAAGAGACCGAGAGTGTGGGGAGTTCCATTGGTGCCATGGTTGCCCTCTGTTTCCATTGCTTCTAATGTGGTTCTTGTGGGGTCGTTGCATTACCAAGCTTTTGTGAGGTTTGGCGTTTGCACTGCCGTGATGCTTCATTACTATGTTTTGTTTGGTGTGCACGCGACTTATGATGTTATTCATGAGGAGGAGTTGGATGGAGCTAAGGTGGATGTGGTTTGCAGTAATGGTGGAGGTGGTGTTGTGGTGCCTGATAAGTGACAATGAGTTTCACTATTTTTTTTTTAAACACAAATTGTAAAGCTATTTGTATGAAAGAGATTGATTAAAGTTGGACCAACTTCCCTTCCATCATCTTACAACGTTCTACTGCAATGACATCAAGATTTTGAAGGTTTGCTCAGCAACAAATCAAATGAAAAAAACTGGAGTTCCTCTATTCAATGGATGTTCAAGCAAATGCAGTTGTTCGTTCTTGTTCACGTTCTCCGATCCGGTCATCTCTGGAGAAGCTCGCGACACGAGGTGGAAAGGGAAAGAGGGGGACAGGGAAAGGGGGACAGGTGCGCATGCAGGTGAGAAGATTGAGAAAAATTGATTTTTTTAATAAAGGGGCATGTGCGCAGGTGAGAAGAGAGAGGAAAATCGATTTTTTTAATATTAAACCGTCACATCACCTCGCCACATCACATCTAATCAAGAAAAAACACTTCCTACCGATAACATCGGCCTATATATATATATATATATATATATATATATATATATATATATATATATATATAGTAGTAATAGGATCTATCACTACTCATATATAGTAAATATATATATATAAAATATATATTATATTTTTTATAATATAATTTAAAAAGTATATACATATCTATATATTATTTAAAATATATAGATAAATCAATATATATATCTAAATACATTATAAAAAATATAATATATATTTTTTATATATATTTACTATGTAGAGTAGTGATAGGATCACGCCGGCTGCAAGTGCGGCCGGCGTGATCCTATCACTACTCTCTCTCTCTCTCTCTCTCTCTCTATATATATATATATATATATATATATATATATATATATATATATATATATATATATACCGCTGATATAATCAGGCCGGCCGGATCACTGTGCTGATTCGGCCGATACCCATTTTGACCCCCGGAGCATGTTTGAAGGATTTTCACCATACCGATGGGAAGATCATCGAAAAGTAAGCTAGCCTGTCAATTTTCATATAATTTGGTGACCGTTTGGTCCTCCCACTTAACGATTCTTATTTTAGGAAAATTTTAACGGTTTAAAATTTCAACCATTAAGTGGGAGGACCAAACGGTCACCTAATTGTATGAAAATGGACATGCTAGATTATTTTTCTATAATCTTCCTATCCATATGGTTGGAAATCCTTAAAATATGCTCCAAGTGCCAAAATAGGTGGCGACCGGATTGGAACAGTGTTCCGACCGGCCGCACAATATCATGCCTATATATATATATATAGAACTGACATATTTGTGTGAAGTGTCGTAGGAGTAGGTGTTGTTCTATTTCCTCCCTTTCCTCACACAGGTAGCGAGATGCCCTTGTTTCATTCCAGCTACGTTTCCTTAGGTTGTCTAAGGTAGGGATTTTGTTATTCGACGCGAGCCAGGTGAAGGCCTTGATTTTGTTGGGGCATGAATGTTCATAGAATCTTTTCACTACTTCCATCCGAACTTTTCCGTCTATTGAGAATCGGTAGTAGGAGTGCAATATGAAGTTCCCTTGGACGGTGAGCTACTTAACGCCTTCTCGCTCACTGGCCCCTAGCGCTCCTTAATCTTCCTCGTGAGTATGGAGATCTCTTCCTTAATCTTGCTCCTCCCTCAGGGACCGGACCCTCTAGGAGTATTGGAGTGACTTGTGCCATCGAATGTCTTGTTTCCTGTATCGTGTGTCCTTTCCCTTGAGCCATATCATATAAAGAGGGGTATACGAAATGTGGTGCCCATCCGTCCATCTAGTTATCAGGCCAAAAAAAGATTGTGTCCCTCGTACCCGCCTCAGCCGCCATGTTGTTTAATAAGGCTTCTTGCCACTGAGTGAACCCCTTCCAATAGAATGATGCGAGAAGGTACCGGGGTATAGGGGTCGAACTCGCGTCCTCGAACTCGCCGTGGTGCCCATCTGAAGTACCGTATCCACTGTATTATTTTGGTTTGTATAACCGCTTCCAATTCACTAGTTTGTAGGCTTTCCTATCCTCCTCTGCTCCTCTCCATAGGAAATCTCGTCGATCTGATGTGTGGCCCACTACGTCATCCGGTAGATGGATAACCAGTAATTCATGATTGCCTTGAGAACTACATTAAGAAGTGTGATTCATACCCCTAATAATAGTAGCTTTCCTTTCCATGTAGCCCGCCTCGCTTTGATTCTGGTAAATGATCATTCCTTCTGTCCTCCTTTTATGGCTTGGAGCCTGAAATTGGTAGTCCTAGATATCCGATAGGCAAACTACCAATGCTACATCCCATTATTTGCTCGAGATCCCGAGGTGTGTAGGAGAGAGCCTTAATGGGGATGGTGATTCTTTTGTAGTAGTTAATCATGAGCCCCAATAGTCCCTCGTATAGGAAGAAGATCATTTTTAGGACTCTAAAGTGTTCTAGATCCCCGAAGCACAACATTAGGAGATCGTCTGCATACTGGAGTATGGAGATCTCTTCCTCTTCAGCTTCACTATAGCAGATTCCCCGGAATAACTTAGCCCTCCTGGTATTTGCCTTTATCGTGCTGAAGACGCCTGTTACCAGAACGAAGAGTAGGGGCAATAGTGGGTCTCCCTACCGTATACCTCTTTGGTGACGCACATAGCTCGTAGGTCTACCATTTAAGAGAAATTTGGTAGACCTTCTTTGTACTCCTTTTTGAGAGTCAACTTATAATTCTACTCCTTGGCATTGAGCGTAAAGGTCCCTTTTGGTCGAATTCATGTATAGTGGTGAGTATCTCCCTCTTTAGTGCACCATCTTCTTGATAGAAGATTCCATCCCATACGGGTATCCTTGGACAAGAAGTTGATAATCGCGGTTAGACCCTACACATCTTGTATTGTTAATGGGAGGCCTTTAAATGACATAGTTGTGTGAAGTGTTGCTAGATATTCATGAAGTATGGGCATTGTAGGAGTAAGTGTTGTTCTATTTCCTCCCTTTCCTCACATAGGTAGCAAAATGCCCTTGTTCCGTTCCAGCTGCTTTTCCTTAGGTTGTCTAAGGTAGGGATTTTGTTATTCAACGCGAGCCAGGTGAAGGCCTTGATTTTTTGGGGAAGGATAGTTTCCGGAATCTCTTTACTTCTTCTGACCGAACTTCCCCATCTATCAAGAATTAGTAGTAGGAGTGTACTATGAAGTTCCCTTGGGCGGTGAGCTTCCAACGTCTCCCATCACTTTCTGTCCCCTCGCGCTCCTGAATTTTCATGCTGAGTTGCTACATCTCGTTTGCTTCTCCCTCAGGGAGCGGCCCCCCTCTAGGAGTATCGGAGTGATTTGTGCTATCGAATGTGAATGTCTTTTTCTTGTATCGTGTGTCCTTTCCCTCGAGCCATATCATATAAAGAGGGGTATACGGAATGTGAAGCCCATCTGTCCATCTACTTATCTGGCAAAAAATAGATTGTGTCCCTCATACCCGTCTCAGCAGCCATGTTGTGTAATAAGGCTTCCTGCCGCTTAGTGAATCCTTTCCAGAAGAAGGATGCGTGCGAAGGTACTGAGGTATAGTGGAAAAACCTGCGTGCTCTGAAGTACATGTATTTTAGTCATTATGTACAGAGGCCAGCTTCCCCAATAAGTAGTTACCACTACCACTTCCCTAACATGGTGGTGTTAAAACAACGTAAGTTAATGATACCGGATCCACCATATTCTTTTCGTTTGCATAACCACCTCAATTCACTAGTTTCAAGGCTTACTTATCCTCCTATCCTCCTCTCCGTAGGAAATCTCGCCTAATCTGGTCGATCAGATGTGTGGCCTACTCTAGCATCCGGTAGATGGATAACTAGTAATTCATGATTGCCGTGAGAACTGCATTAAGAGGTATGATTTGTTTCCCTAATAATAGTAGCTTTCCTTCCCATGTAGCCCGCCGCGTTGTGATTCTGGTAATGATCGTCCTTCTGTCCTCCTTTTATGGCTTGGAGCTTGAAATTGGCAGTCCTAAATATTTTATTGGCAAATTACCAATATTGCATCCAGTTATTGCTCAAGATCAATCCCGAGGTGTGTAGGAGAGGACGGGATGACGATGCTTTTGTGGTAGTTAATCCTAAGCCCGGATAGGCCCTCATATAGGAATTAAGATCATTTTTAAGACTCTAAAGTGTTCTAGATCCCCGAAGCATAGTATTAGGAGATCGTCTAAATACTAGAGGACAGAGGTCTTTTTCTCTTTAGCTTCACCATACGGATTCCCCTGAATAAGTTAGCCCTCGTGGCACTTGCCATTATCATGTTGAAGATGTGTGTTACCAGAATGAAGAGTAGGGGCGATAGTGGATCTCCCTGTAGCAGACCTCTTTGGTGATGCACATAGCCCGTAGGTCTACCATTTAGGAGAAATTTGGCTTTGGAGGAAGAAAGGATTAACTTGATCCATGAGATCCATCGTAGTCCAAAGCCTTGGGCCTGCAAATTGTTCAACAGGAAATCCCAATCCACCACATCGAAAGCTTTTAAGAGGTCTGCCTTAAGCAGCCTACCATTAGCCCTTCCCTGTTTCATCCAATGGATGAGTTCTTCAACGTCTACAATGTTGTCTTGTATGCATATGCCCTTAATAAATGCTATTTGTGAGTAGTCCACAGGTTCGTTGATCACACCCCCGAGTCTGTTGGTCAACACCTTGGTCATTATCTTCATTGAGCAGTTCAATATGCTTATTAGTTTGTAGTTCGATAAGTTCGGGGTGAACTTATCTTTGGTTTAAGGGTGATATAGGCCCAATTCAGCCTCTTCAGTGTTGGTTGCCCTTGGTATAGGTCATTGAAGAGGCTAATAAATTCATCTTTCATGATTGATGCATGCGAAATTATACACGACATTTCTCCCACAAGTATACGGGGTTAATCTAGTAGTAAAGCACCCAAAAGGTAGGATGGTCGAATCCATAGGGACTAGCTACTAGTACAGATTATCCTCTATTACCTAGCCTAACTATATATAGAGAGTTGAGAAATCAATCTAGTGGAATTTTCCTAAATAAAAGATTATGCGAACAATTAGTAGATTGGGGGAAATTAGAGGTGGAAGAGTGGTACCTCAGATCTCAACCCCCCTAAGAATCCCTTACTACTGACCTATTTCTTATTACCGGCTACTTGTTAATGGTTCCTAGAAGGCATAGCAATATGCTTCTCAGCTAACACCCTATTTCTCGTGATGCTTACACATGCCTTAACAACCTTGTTTGACTGAAAACCTATCTAGATGAATCCCAGGGCCGATGCTACGCTCTAGCTGTTCCGAGTCATAACTTACTATGGTAATGACTCGAGACTGACGCAAGGGGCGGCCACATGCAGGAACCTAAACAGATGACAATTCTAGGCTAATGCAATACAACTCCACAATCAGCCAGCAGGAACACAACCAATACAAAATTACAAGCACAAACAATTAAGATTCTACACATGAATTAATTAAAAGCAGAAGCTGAATAAATAGAAGAAATAAGTAATAGGTTCATCCTAGGGTTCAAGTATCCGAGGCACCACAAAAGGTTTAGCCTCTCATTCTATGATCTATTATAACTAAGAAACAAAAGAAGGGTAAACAGCCAGGCATAGTAATCTTCCCTTGATCCAGCCTCCTCTACCTTCAATTCTCCTCGTCAAAACCCCAATCGTCATTGCGGAAATCGCTCCGAGACTGATACGCCAAAAGTTGATTATTAGGGTTTTCGTGGACGACCTTTTATAGATTTTCAAATCAGCGAAAAACGGCCGTGTTTATCTTAAACACGACCGTGTTGACCTAAACACACCCGTGTTTAGCTTGACACGGCCGTGCTCAATGTTTGGTGACTTGGATTTTGATCAAAAGAGAGTTGCACGGGGTTGAACACGCCCGTGCTTATTAGCACCCCCGTGTTGAGTGGGAGCACGACCTTGCTCCTCTCTGTGTGTGAGCTATTTTGCCCTTTTTTGCTTCAAAATGTCCATTTTCGTTCTTTCGCTCCCGAGTACCTATTTATCTGTCCATTTATGTAAAAATACCCAAAGTAGCATAAAACATAAAGAATTGCTGCTAGGAATCGGTACAAATGCATTGAATATAAGGAAAATTTATGTGTAATCATGCACTTATCAATTAAAGAAGCACGCTCAACCTATAGATAACACAGCCATGTGACAGATGACACGGCCGTGTGATATTTGACATGGGCATGTGGCGTAAAGTCTGAATCTTATAAAAGGCCATCGGTTAAACTTTGCAAGCGGACTTTTGGCGTATATAGGAATAGACGGATGAGGTTTCGGAGAGAAGTTGAAGGCGGAGGAAGCATAGTACCAGGGAGTTTATGAGTCTTCTTATGTCTTCCTCCTTATTTATTGTGATGCTTGTCATTAGTATGAGAGGCTAAACCCCTCGAGGTGCCTCAGATGCTTGAACTCTTAGATTAACTTGTGAATGTTTAATCCTTTTTAATATTAGTTCTGTTTTTATTTATTTCTGCAAATTGTCTATGTGTGCTTATTCATATGGTTTGTTAATGGGAAAGCGCCGACCATACTATTAGAATTGCTTGATGCATGATGAGAGATCGCGGTCAACCTAGGTCTTAGCACTTGTGAATCTTTAATCCTTCTTAATATTAGTTCTGTTTTTATTTATTTCTGCAAATTGTCTATATGTGCTTATTCGTATGGTTTGTTAATACGAAAGCGCCGGCTATTCTATTAAAATTGCTTGATGCATGACGAGAGATAGCAGTCAACCTAGGTCTTAGCAAAAACAACAAGGGGGATGGGGTGGGGGGACGTCGAGAGATCGGGTGGTCGCTTGGGTTGCTTTGCAACCGTAACTCACTTTTCGGATTTGGGTAAAACCTAATAGTAAGAACCGTAGAACACCAATAACAATTCAGTCGTACGTTGAGTAGCCTTTGTACGGTTAGGGTTTGGTTGCCGAGAGATTGAGACTAAGCTAATTTAGGGTTCTTCATGGTCCAGGAATAGATGAATTTAGGTTATAGTATTAGAGAATTAGTCATAAGGGATTCTTAGGGGGATAGTGATCCAAGGTGCCATACTTTCCTGATTGATAAACCCTAGACTGACAACTGTCAACTTAGTTTAGTTTGATTCTAATTAGGATAAATCCATTACCAACCATATTTTTGGAGCTAGGTAATAGAGTTCTAGTGAGTACTAGTGCCGGTCTCTGTGGATTTGACTACCCTACCCTCAAGGGTACTTTACTACTTGAGCAACCCCGTGCACTTGCGGGCTAGTAGCACTATCAAATTTTTGATGTCGTTGAGGGGGATCTGCATTCTAGGAATATTAGGGTTTTGTTACTCTTAACTCTCTTAGTATTAGTTTTGTTTTCTTTTTCTTTCATTTTATCTTATCTTTTCGTGTTGATCTAGTTTTCCTTCAATGAAGGTACCAGTGCATGACCAGGAGCAAGGTTCCATACCCAATAGAAGTACTGGATCCTGACTTTAAGCGCTACCTTCATCGCCGGTTAAGAGAAGCCCATCTCAAAAAGCAAACAGAGGTGGAGAGTAGTACAGAAGTGAATCAACCATTAGTAATGGTGACACCCGCTCGTTCTATTGCAGACTTTGCCAAGCCAAGCCTTGACAATATTGGCTCTAGCATCAATCCTCCACCCATTGATGGACATGATTTTGAGTTAAAACATTACATCATTTAGATGATTCAAAATCAGTGTCAGTTTGATGGATTCCAAGATGAAGACCCTTATGCACACTTATCAACTTTCTTGGAGATCATTAACACCACTACAGTTAGAGGAGTACCTGGTGACGCAGTTCTTCTTAGGTTATTCCCATTTTCACTTAGTGGTCGAGCCAAACAGTGACTAAATTCGCTATCTCTAGGATCGATTACCTCATGGGGACATTTAGACGAGAAATTCTTGACAAGACACTTCCCACCATCAAAAATCACGAAGTTGAGGAGTGAAAAATAAACTTAGTTTTTAGAATATGGAAAAGTATCAAGATGGCTATTTTGGAATATGGAAAAGCTAGAGGGCTAGTAAAGTGTGGTCCATTCCAAGGTAATAGGCTAGTAAGGTGTTGGTCCTTTCCAAGTAGTAGTAAAGTCTTTTCAAGTCTTTTCATGTATGAATGTATTCAAATGTGTTTTCTTGTAACAAATTAGTAAGAGTGTTATGGAATGAAAAAGAAAAAGTAATAGAGAGTTCTTCATCTTCATCATCTTCTTCCTCTCTACATTGTGTGTGTGTAAGAGAAAAACAATCCACCAAAAATTCATCCCCTTATCCTCCTACAACAAGTGGTATTAGAGCCTTGTCATCCAAATGGAGAATGAAATGATGCAATTTTTGGTGCCCCAACTCACCAAAAATAACCATGACAATTGGTGTATAGAAATGAGAGTATTGCTTGACTCTCAAGATGTTTGGGAGATGGTGGATAAAGGTTATGAAGAGCCTCAAGATGATGCTACTCTCATGGCAAACCAAAGGCAAAGCCTACAAGATGCAAGGAATAGGATAGCAAAGCTCACTATCTCATTTACCAAGGATTGGAGAAATCCTATTTTGAGAATATTTCTCAAGCAACCACAACAAAGAAAATATGGGAGATATTAAAAAACTCATACAAGGGAGTTGAGAAGGTGAAGAAAATTCGCCTCCAAGCACTTTGAGGTGAATTTGAAGCATTCAAGATGAAGGATTCCGAATATATTTTGAATTAATTTGCTAGAGTCATGGTGGTTGTCAATCAACTAAAAAGAAATGGTGAGGAGATTGTTGACACTCGAGTTGTAGAGAAAATTTTTCGCTCGTTGGATGCCAAATTTGATTACATAGCGGTTGCTATTGAAGAATCCATGTGGAGTCCATGTCCATTGATGAACTAATGGGTTCGTTATATGCTCATGAGAAAAGGTTCACCAAGAAGAAAGAAGAATCTTTGGAGCAAGTGCTCCAATCCAAGCTATCTTTGAATGATGAGAGGAAGGACTTCAAAGAAGGTCAAAGCCAAAGCCGAGGTGGACGAGGTCGTGCTAGAGTCGTGGTTTTGGACGTGGACAAAGATGAGGAGTTCTCGCACACGAGGATGAAGATGAAAGCCAAAGTTCAAGAGGACGAGGAAAAGGAGCATATACAAGAGGAAGAGGAAGAGGAAGGTATAGTAAGTATAATGTTCAATGCTATACATACAAAAAGTTTGGGCATTACTCTTCGAATTGTTGGTATAATGAGAATAACAAAGTTGATGTGAAGGCTAATCTTGTTGAAATGGATGAAAATGATGTTTTGTTGCTAGTATACAATGGAGAAGAAGAAAGCAAGCAAGAAGTTTGGTATCTTGATACTGGGGCAAGCAATCACATGTGTGGAAGAAGAGACATGTTCTTTGAGCTTGATGAATCAATGGATGGGCAAGTTACTTTTGGTGACTCTTCAAAGATCTCAATCAAAGGCAAAGGTAAAGTTTTGATAAGATTGAAGAATGGGCAACATCAATTCATCTCCAATGTCTACTATGTTCCGGACATGAAGACAAACATCTTGAGCTTGGGACAACTTTTGGAAAAAGGCTATGATATACACATGAAAGATCGTAGTCTCTTCTTAAGAGATGAGAGAAATGTATGTTCTCATAACCAAGGTTGAAATGTCAAAGAATAGAATGTTCATATTGAACATAAAAAGTGAAGAGGCTAAGTGCTTGAATGCATGTATGAAGGATACTTCATGGCTATGGTATCTCCGGAATGGTCATCTTAATTTGATGGTCTCAAGCTATTATCAAACAAAGAGATGGTGAGAGGCTTGCCATTCATCAATCATCCGGAGCATCTTTGTGAAAGTTGTGTTCTTGGGAAGCAATCTAGAAGGAGTTTTCCAAATGAAGCATCATACTGATCAAGGAGGCCACCACTACAACTCATTCATGCCCATGTTTGTGGGCTAATCACTCCTACCTCATTTGGTAAGAACCGATATTTTCACACATTTATTGATGATTTTAGTAGGAAGATATGGGTTTACTTCTTGAAGGACAATTCCGAAGCTTTTATGGCCTTCAAGAAGTTCAAAGCTTACATTGAGAAGCAAAGTGGTCTCCCTATCAAAGCTCTGCATTCCGATCGTGGTGGAGAATTTACTTCCAAGGCATTTGAAGATTTTTGTGAAGTACATGGAGTACGGCGCCATCTTATGGCTCCATATTCCCCTCAACAAAATGGAATTGCAGAGCGAAAGAATCGAACAATATTAGACATGGTTCGAAGTATGTTGAAGCATAAGAACTTCCCAAGGAGTTTTTGGCCAGAGCGGTTGTGATAAGTGTTCATTTGAGCATAATTTTATACTATATTCCTATATGTTTGGCATGTAATTGTGAAGATTTTTTGCCCACCGATACTTAAAATGTATTTATTTTCATCAACAGGGCATGATACAAGGACCTCAGAGGAAAGAAAACATTTCGAGAGAAACCGGGATCCCAGAGCACCTAGAAGGACCTATACGGGCAAGCATACGGGCTGACATACGGCCGTATACTGACCCCTGAAGGGAATACGGGCCAGTACACGGCCAGTACATTGTCAATATTGGGTGAATCTGCAGATCTTGAAGAGGGCAGATGGGTAAATCTCACCCTTAAAACCCTAGGGGTATAAAAGCGAACCAAGAGAGGGTTTGAGGGAGAGCTTGGGGAGACATAGGAAAATCTTGGGGAAAGCTTGGAGGTCTTCACCTAGAGGCCATTGGAGCAAGAGGAGGGGACACATTGGGAAGAAGATCAAGAAGCCATCAACGGTGATTTCATTGGATTTACATATCATGTCTTCTTTGATTTCTTACAAATTTGTTTTGGATTGTTGCCCTCCTACCATGGAGGGCTAATTTTGTAGATGCTTGGATGATTGATGAGTCCTTGGATATGATTTAATTAATGTTGGCTCTCTATTCTTGAATGCTTGGTTATATTCATTGAGTCTATTGGATGTTTTAAAGTGAGTGAATCTCTCTACGTTTCGAGAGCCCGGAGAGATTCTCGTAGTCCATATGGGGGAAGAAGAGAACGCCTCCCCATGTGTAGACCATCTCCAATAGAGGGGATTGTGAGTATACCGGGAACCCGGGTACTAAGGAGAGCGACTCCTTTAGATGAATTATTCCCATAATCCTTCCAAGAAATAGGTTCAAGAACATAATCGATAAGGGTACTAGGATTAGTAACTCACCTCGGGATGAGGGAGTGAAAGCACGATAGGAACCTTTGGCTAAGAATTAACCAAGTGTCGAGATAGAGAATAGCATTCATCCTTTAGAAGTCCAAGGGGGGATTCAATTGTCCGAGCATCCCCTTCTTACGATTGTTTGACCTTAAGAGCAACCCGATCCCTTTGTTCATGATTTCAATTTGATTAGTTTAGAATTTAGTATAATCAACCACCCTAGACCAACTAATTAGTAGAAGAATAATGGGTACTAGTACTTCCATCTCCCTGTGGATCGACAACCCGACTTTCACTTTCCACTTTATTACTTGTGACGACCCGTACACTTGCAGTTGCATCGCATCAAGTTTTTGGCGCCGTTGCCGGGGAGAATTGGATTACTAGGAAAGCTAGGAATTTACTACTTTAGTCATTTTGTTTTTTTTTTATCTCTTTACTTTCTTGCTTTGTTTTGTTTTTCATTTCATTGGAATTTTGGATACTAATCTTCAATTCTTGAATATATTGCGAGGGAGCCACATGGTTATATCCAGGAGCGAACTGTTAAAAAAACTGGAGGCACTAGATTGGTGGATTGAAGAGAAACTAGCCAATCAATCCACGAACTCATCATGGGAACAGTTGATGGAAACCATCCCATTTGAGGAAGTATATGCCTTATGGGGATCAGAGATTAGCCCGATATCAAGAGAGACATCTCAAGAAGGATCACATGGTGAAGATGCACCGTGCAATCATGACTTTTTAATGGAATTCCTAAATAGACGGAATGAGGTCCTTTTGCATTCAAAGGGACTAACCAAGGAAGAGAATTCAAATCATGATCGAGCAGCTATGAACTTTGACCTCATACAAGATGTGAAACACAACGATACACCCTCAGATTCAGAAAAAGAGTCCATCATAGAATCAGAGGCAGAATTGGAAGAACTGGATGAGAACTTGAAGAAGTTAAAACCGTCAGTAGTTGAGCCCCCGCAGTTGGAGTTGAAAGAATTACCTAGTCATCTTGAGTACGCCTTTTTAGCCGAAGACTCAAAGCTCCCGGTCATCATTACATCTAATCTCACAAGCTCACGGAAGGGGAAGCTACTACAAGTCCTTAAGAGACACAAGAGGGCCGTAGCATGGAAAATATCCGACATCAAAGGGATCAACCCATCATTCTGCACCTATAAGATTCTTATGAAGGACAACTACAGACCTTCTATCCAACCTCAAAGAAGGCTAAACCCAAATATGCAGGAGGTGGTCAATTCAGAAGTGCTCAAGCTCTTGGATGCCGGAGTCATTTATCCCATCTCTGACAGCGCATGGGTGAGTCACGTCCAAGTGGTACCAAAAAAAGGAGGGATAACGGTAGTCACGAATGAGAAGGATGAATTGATCCCTACAAGAACTGTTACCGGCTGGTGAGTATGTAGTGAGTATAGGAAGTTGAATGATGCCACAAGGAAGGATCATTTCCCCCTACCATTTATTGATCAAATGCTTGAGAGATTAGCCGGACATTCCTATTATTGTTTCTTAGACGGCTTTTCTGGGTATTTCCAAATTCCCATTGCTCCCGAAGATCAAGAGAAGACCACATTCACCTGTCCATATGGCACTTTCACCTACCGCCGTATGTCTTTTGGGTTGTGCAATGCACCGGCCACTTTTAAACGATGTATGCTAGCTATCTTCGAAGACTTTGTGGAGAACATTATGGATGTATTTATGGATGACTTCTCGGTCTTTGGAGATTCATTTGACTTTTGCGTCGCAAACCTAGAGAAAGTGTTAATTAGATGTGAAGAAACCAATTTGGTGTTGAGCTGGGAGAAATGTCATTTCATGGTCCAAGAATGCATTATTTTGGGTCACAAAATCTCAAGCAAGGGTATTGAGGTGGATAAAGCAAAGGTTGACACCATCGAAAAGCTACCTCCACCAACTTCAGTGAAAGCCATCAGAAGTTTTTTGGGGCATGTCGGGTTCTATAGGGGATTCATAAAGGACTTCTCCAAAATAGACAAACCACTGACCAAATTGCTAGAGAAAGACGCCCCCTTTGAGTTTGACGAAGGATGTCGAGCGGCCTTCACTATCTTGAAGGAGAAACTTGTACAAGCCTCGATCATGACCACCCCAGATTGGAACCTCCCATTAGAGCTCATGTGCAATGCAAGTGATCATGCGATCGGTGCAGTTTTGGGACAACGAAAGAACAAACATTTTCTACCAATCTATCATGCCAGCAAGACTTTGACAGATGCCCAAGCAAATTACACCACTACTGAAAAGGAGCTTCTTGCTATAGTATTCGTATTTGATAAGTTCAGACCCTACTTGGTACTTTCCAAGGTTATAGTCTACACCGATCACTCAGCGCTACGCTATCTCATGACTAAACCAGACGCAAAACCAAGATTGATCCGTTGGGTACTATTGTTGCAAGAATTTGATTTGGAGATAAAGGATAAACGAGGTGCCGAGAATTTAGCAGCCGACCACTTATCCTAGTTGGAAAACCCAAATAAAGAATTGTTGAAGTAGAGGGACATCAAGGAAGAGTTCCCGAAGGAGTACTTATACAACCTTCAAGCGATACAAGGGAAAATACCTATGGTGAGTGAGGAGAAGGAAACACCCTGGTTCGCCGATATTGCAAATTTTCTAGTTGTTGGATCCCTTCCAAGGTCCTACAACTATTCACAAAAAATGATTTTTTCGCGGAACTGAAATACTATACATGGGATGATCCTTACCTATTCTGCATTTGTACCGATCAAGTCATAAGGAGGTCTGTCTCGAAGGAAGAAGGGTTAATAATTCTGGAGCATTGTCACGCAGGACCTGCAGGTGGGCACTAAAGTGCAAATAAAGCAGCAAGGAAGATTCTCGATGCATGGTTTTATTGGCCAACCTTATTCCAAGATACACAGGGATATGTTCAATCCTGTGATAGGTGTCAACGATTTGGCAATATATCTAAGCGAGATAAGATGCCACAGAGCTCGGTTCAAGTGTGCAAAGTATTTGATGTTTGGGGAATTGATTTTATGGGTCCTTTCCCAACCTCACGCGGAAACAGGTTCATCTTGGTGGCGGTGGATTATGTTTCGAAGTGGGTAGAAGCACAAGCCATACCAACTAGTGATGCAAGGGGAGTCGTGGGGTTCCTCAAGAAATTAATTTCTCTTTTCGGCACTCCACGAGCCATCATTAGTGATTGGGGAACGCATTTTTGTAATGCTCAATTCACAAAAATCCTAAAGCGATACAATGTCGTCCACCGAACTTCTACACCATATCACCCTCAAACGAGTGGGCAAGTGGAAGTATCTAACAGACAACTAAAGAGAATCCTTGAAAGGACAGTTACACGGAGTCGAAAGGATTGGGCAGACAAACTGGATGATGCACTCTATGCATATCGCACTGCATACAAGGCGCCGATTGGTAGTACTCCCTACAGGCTTGTTTACGGTAAAGCATGTCATCTACCGGTCGAGCTTGAGCACAAAGCTTATTGGGCAACCAAATTCTTGAATTTTGATACCTCACTGGTAGGCGCTGAACGGAAATTTCATTTAGATGAACTCGAAGAATGGAGACTATTTGTATATGAAAATTCAAGATTATACAAAGAACAGATCAAAAAGCGCCATGATCAAGCACTGAAGCATCATAAACAATTCAAGGAAGGGGACCAAGTACTACTATTCAATTCAAGACTTAAACTTTTTCCAGGAAAGTTTTATCTAGGTTGTCCGGACCTTTTACTGTCACCAAAGCTCTCCCTCACGGAGCTGTAGAGATTTATCACCATGATCGGGGTACATTCAAGGTAAACGGCCATCGGCTCAAACAATACCATTATCAATGCTTTAAGGGAGGAACCAATGAAAGCTTCAAGGTATTTGAACCCCCATGAGGTAAGGTAAAGGTACGTCAAGCTAGTGACGTTAAATAAGCGCTTCTTGGGAGGCAACCCAAGCTCTTGAAAATCTTTTTCTTTCTTTTTATTTGCAACCCTCTTTAGTTAGATTGTGTGTTTGAAATAAATGATTGAGATGTATCATGTCCATTTCTATGATATCTTGTATCATCATGCTGGTTGTTAATCCATTCATAGCCCTAGAATGCGTGATTGTCATTAGGCAGTGCGAGGAGGACTCGAATGGTGTCCTGGATTGGCTGCATAAGCCAAACCCAGGCCCATACGGGTACCATACGGCCTTTCATACGGCCGTATCAAGTCCCCAGTGGGGTATGCGGGCTGTCATACGGGCCGTATATATGGCCGTATGACATGCCCAGTGCCATATATGGGCTGTTATACAGCCCGTATACGGGCCCGTATACAGCAAAGTTTGGGGCGTTTTAAAGGGCAACTCTTCCATTCATTTCTTCTCAAAACCTAGTCGCCCCACTCCTTCTCCACGGAAATCCGAGACCTCTCCTCACCGAGGAGACCTCCCTCTTCGATTTTGGGCCTCATTCTCCTTTGGGTATGCATTCTAATGCGTTGTTTTGTCGACATTGCTCATCTTCACCACTTTAGAAACCTAGGGATTCAATGGATGAATTTTGAATGGATTTGTGCTTTTTGTGTCAAATTTTTGCTTGAATGAGTTGATCTATGGCATGTCTAGACGTTTAGAAAGAGATTAGGATGTGAATGGAGTGTATAGAAAGGGTTGTAGACCATGGCGGTCGACGCCACCGCGCTCCGATGCATACGGGTTGTATAGCAGCCCGTATGGGTCATAGGTGCCCCCATACGGGCTGGTATACGGCCCGTAAGGAAACCCGTATAGGGCCCATTGAGGCCCGTAGTGCGCAACATTCTATTAAATTTTTGTAAATTCTTGTTCGCACTAACATCCTTTTCGATTATTTTTTGTAGACATGGCGAGGAAAGTTGTGGCATCCAAGAAAAGGTGGACTGGAGAAGGATCCTCCACCACACCTCACTTTGAGGAGGACCGCTTCTTCCACCGCTACCAAAGGCTGGCCGCCAAGCCCTTTGGGCGAACGCGGTATATCGATTGGGGCATAGTCACCCAGTTGGGGATCGTGGACCGGATACAAAGCATGCATGCTCGGGGTTGGTGGATGGGATAAGGTGTTCTACATCAACCAGGAGACCTTCCGGGAGGTGACTCTGGAGGTCCTCAGCACGTTCGAGGCCGATCGGAGTTCTATTCAGGAGCAGTCCCTCACAACGATCTCGTTCCAGCTCTTCGGGGAGAAGAGGACCATGAGCTACACCCGATTCTCCCAACTCATGGGCTTCTACGATATGGAGGCCCTCCACACTCAGGAGCATCGGGAGCTCCTTACTTTCTTCCCCGATCACATCATTACAGCCGCGCGCTATTGGATTCAGCTTGGGGGGCTCCATAGGAGCAATAAGGCAACCCTCATGTCTGATCTGGTCCACCGCTTCATCCATGCACTCGTCAGCCGCTCCATCGCTTGGCGAGATGACAGCACCAGGAATGTCACGGTCACCGATCTTTTTATCCTTTACAGCATTCTCGAGCGGGTACCTATCCATCTTGGATATGTACTCGCCGATTATTTGCTGAAACAAGGGGACCCACACCTGGCTGAGGACAATCATTGCGGGGCCCTACATTACCGGCCTCATCATCGGCATGGGCCTCGAGGAGAAGAAAGAGGGCATGGAGCGGCTTCGGCTTATGGCTGCCCTGGGGATGAGCAAACTATGCCAGATGGGGCTCGTCAAGCACGCGGGAGGTCGCTACATATTGGTTGGCGAGAGCACCGATAGTTCTGATGATGATGAGGAGTCCGACTCTGAGGACTCCGACAGCCCACCTCCCGCGGACAAGCTTCCATCTTCAGCGAGCCGGGACCGATTAGAGCGCCTGGAGGAGCAGATCGCAGACATTCGTGCTACCTAGGATACTATTCTCACGGAGCAGCGCCGCTTGGGAGACCAGTTCGCGGAGCTGTCTATCTTTATCGGTGGGCACCCAGCGTTTGCACCTCCTCTAGCAAATGCACTACCAGCAGATGACCCCGCACTCTGAGGACTTGGACACATCTCTTTCTTTTTATGTTGATGAGACTTATTTTATTGTGCACTTTTTATTTTCGTGCTTTGATGGACTTCTTGCCTTATTTTGCGCATCTTGTACGGCTAGCAAGGTCATCGCCCTGCTACACTCATCCTCTCATTTATTTATTTTCGACTCTCTTGCTTTCCCCTTATCTTTTGTGGAGCTATAATGATTTTCCCTTACTTTGCAGAAGTGGAAATTGACTCAATGCCCCTGTATTGGCCACGCACCAACTTCATGGAAATCAATTGGCACACCAAAATAAGCGGGGAAGTTTTATTTCACCTTTCTCCATGCATGTTTCATTTGTGACTTATTTCGTACATTGAGGACAATGTACAATTTTAAGTGTGGAGATGGATAGCTACCTGTCTTTTATATTTGTACATTCATAGCAAAACTTTAAGTGTGGAGATAGGTAGCTATTAATGCAATTCATTGCAAATCAAATTTTTGTTATTCATGACTAGCATGCCTCGACAAAGGCCTTAAGGAAACATGTTGGCACACTCTATTTCTAGGGCACCATCTTGGCACATAATTTTGGTAAACTCTCCCATGAAACACCATGGGCATGTAAAGAACATCTCTGTGATACTTATGATCTTTAAAGACAATAGATAACCCATTGCTATGTTCTTTTGATTTTAATATCTAAGCATTCATTTCAATGGGTCCAAGAAACTTCGTGGCACTAGTTCAAACTTATTAACCCCTCATAATGTTACCAAGTGGACAAGTAAGAGGAGAAGCAAATAGTTGTACATATAGTAGTTGTCAATCAATAAAGACGGTGTTCCGCTGCTTGTGGTGACAAAGTAGTTTGGGGTTCCGGCTCCTAATCGGAGTGTTCTTCAACTCGAAAAGTCATTACTTAGTATGAACACGCTTAGGTAAAGTTGTAACCACCGTAGTAGCTAAGTGCCCTGGTGCCTGATAAGCTTGAGCACCTTGTAAAAAGGAGGTCCTACACGATACCTTGATCTTCAGAACGGGAAAGTCGGATCTAATGTAGATGCCCTTGTCCACCATTCTTCTAATAGGGGGTAATTCTTTTTTTTCTTATGGCCTCAAGGACTTTCTAGAGTCCATTGAAAGCATGCTTATCTTGCTAAGACTTGAGAAAATGGCATGTGGAGTGAATAAGCTTTGTCTAGAACTATAATGACGTCTTGCATGAGATCTATTTGAGCCTTGGCGTGGAAATGGGAGAACAGAACACATGGGTGGTGAACTTGAAAAGAGTTGAGCAATACACTTCATGGCCAAGAGGATGAACACTTATATTTTCTTTTGTTGATTGATTTTCTTTGCTTAGGGACAAGCAAACCTTTAAGTGTGGAGATATTTGATAAGTGTTCATTTGAGCATAATTTTATACTATATTCCTATATGCTTGGCATGTAATTGTGAAGACTTTTTGCCCACCGATACTTAAAATGTATTTATTTTCATCAACAGGGCATGATACAAGGACCCCGGAGGAAAGAAAGCATTTCGAGAGAAACTAGGATCCCAGAGCACCTAGAAGGACCCATACGGGCAAGCATACGGGCTGACATACGCCTGTATACTGGCCCCTGAAGGGAATACAAGCCCGTATGATAGCTGGTATAATGATTGGCCCATATACGGGCCGATATACGTCCTGTATATGGGCCCGTATGAAGGTGGCTGGCCCATATACGGGCTGACATACTCTCGTATACGAGCCCGTACATCGTCAATATTGGGCGAATCTGCGGATCTTGAAGGGGGCAAATGGGTAAATCTCACCCTTAAAACCCTAGGGGTATAAAAGCGAACCAAGAGAGGGTTTGAGGGAGAGCTTGGGGAGACATAGGAAAATCTTGGGGAAAGCTTGGAGGCCTTCACCTAGAGGCCATTAGAGCAAGAGGAGGGGACACATTTGGAAGAAGATCAAGAAGCCATCAACGGTGATTTCATTGGATTTACATATCATGTCTTCTTTGATTTCTTTCATCTTTGTTTTGGATTGTTGCCCTCCTATCATGGAGGGCTAATTTTGTAGATGCTTGGATGATTGATGAGTCCTTGGATATGATTAAATTAATGTTGGCTCTCTATTCTTGAATGCTTGGTTATATTCATTGAGTCTATTGGATGTTTTAATGTGAGTGACTCTCTCTACTTTGCGAGAGCTACGAGAGATTCTCGTAGTCCATATGGGGGAAGAAGCGAACGCCTCTCCATGTGTAGACCATCTCCAATAGAGGGGATTGTGAGTATGCCGGGAACCCGAGTACTAAGGAGAGCGACTCCTTTAGATGAATTATTCCCATAATCCTTCCAAGAAATAGGTTCAAGAACATAATCGGTAAGGGCACTAGGATTAGTAACTCACCTCGGGATGAGGGAGTGAAAGCACGATAGGAACCTTTGGCTAAGAATTAACCAAGTGCCGAGATAGAGAATAGCATTCATCCTTTAGAAGTCCAAGGGGGATTCAATTGTCCGAGCATCCCCTTCTTACGGTTGTTTGACCTTAAGAGCAACCCGATCCCTTTGTTCATGATTTCAATTTGATCAGTTTAGAATTTCGTATAATCAACCACCCTAGACAGACTAATTAGTAGAAGAATAGTGGGTACTAGTACTCCCATCTCCCTGTGGATCGACAACCCGACTTTCACTTTCCACTTTATTACTTGTGAGGACCCGTACACTTGCGGTTGCATCGCATCAGGTTGATTGTGCCATCTACTTGCTTAATAAATGCTCCACAAGTAGTCTAGAGAACAAGACTCCTCAAGAAGCATGGAGTGGATTGAAGCCAAATATCTCTCACTTGAAGGTGTTTGGGAGTGTTGCTTATGCACATGTACCAGAGCAAAGAAGAACCAAGCTTGATGATAGAAGCACCAAATACATTTTTATTGGCTATAATTCATAAGAAAAAACCTAAAAATTGTTTGATCCACTAACAAAGAAGATCCATGTTAGTAGAGATGCGGATTTCAAAGAAGAAGATTCATGGAATTGGGGCATACATGTTGAAGATGCTCAAGAAGACCAAGAGAAGGTGATTCATGATTTCTCACCACCACCATCACCACCTTCTCATATTGGTTCATCGGCATCATCATCCTTGGACGATAGCTCAAGAACAAAGAAGACAAGAAGCCTCCAAGAGCTTTATGAGGTAATGAATGATTTAACATTAGTTTGTCTTTTTGCCGATTGTGAGCCGATAGAGTTTGAAGATGCTTATCAAGACAAGAGATGGAAAGCCACTATGGATGAAGAGATTGAAGCAATAGACAAGAATAAGACTTGGGAGCTTGTCACTCGACAAAAAGTGCATGAAGCTATTGGAGTTAAATGGGTCTACAAGATTAAGAAGAATGCAAAAGGTGAGGTGGAGAAATACAAAGCAAGATTGGTGGAAAAGGGCTACAAACAACGTGCCGGTATAGATTCTGATTAGGTATTTGCTCCTGTTGCTTGAATGGAGACTATTGGATTGCTTATTGCTTTGGCGGCTTAAAATTGTTGGCAAATATGTCAAATGGATGTGAAATCGGCATTTTTGAATGACTATCTTGATGAAGAGGTTTATGTTGAACAACCCATGTGCACAAAGAGTACAAGCACCCTGGGCTTGGAATAGTTGAATTGATGATTTCTGATGCACGCACAGATATGCGTGATAATCTCCCGCAAGTATATGGGGTTGATCAAGTAGTAAAGTATCTAAAGATAGGGTAGTCGAATCTAAAGCGATTGGACACTAGTATTAATTATCCTTTATTACCTAGACTAATCTAACAAAGTATGATAATTGGTATAGTTGGATGCCTTAATTAAAAGACTAATGTGAAAAATTGGGAATTAGGGTAAATCAAAGTGGAGATATGGCACCTCAGATCACAATCCTCCTAGGATTCCCTTACTAGTGATTGATTCTCTATTACTGGCTAAATACTAACAATTCCTGGATAATGTAGCAAGTGTACTTCTTTGTGCAATACTCGATCTCTCGTGATGCTCATGTACACCGTGTCATCTATATCTGGCTATGACCTATCTAGATGAATCCCTAGGCTAGTGCAATATTCTAACCGTTCTCAACCATCCACATATATAAACACCGAGGGTGCTGGATGCTCTATTCCACTAGGGTAGATGATTCAAGAACTATGCACGAAAAACCTCTCAAGGACATCAAGAAGGGTAACAACTCCTGGCTAATACAATAATAATAACCTACGCAATCATCTAGAGCAAAACAGTATTATGCTAATGCTATCTCCTAAGGAGATAGATGATTAGGCTTATACAAGTGAAACCATGCAGCGTTGTAAGCATAGACAATTAAGATACTAATCAATAATCATTAATAAAAAAACCAAATCATATTAAAGAATCAATCAACAAGTTCATCCTAGGGTTCATGTGTTTGAAGCAACATGAAAGGTTTAGCTCTCATGCTATAGAATACCATAACTAAGATACAAGAGGAGATCATCAAGATAAACATAAAAACCTTCCCTGGACTGTCTCCTCTGCCTTGAACTCCTCCCTGTATCCCTAGCCTCCACAGGAAGAATCTCCCGAGACTGCTCCGCTAAAAGTTACTTTCTAGGGTTCACGCGGCGGCTATTTATAGAATCTAAATCTGCGAAGTACGACCGTGCTCATTTGAAGCACACCCGTGTTGGCTTGAGCATGACAGTGTTTAATCTAGAGAATGCCCGTTCTCTTCATAAATGCATCATAGCTGACACATCTTCATCTAGAGAGTTGCACGGTCTTGAGCACGCTCGTGCTTGATAAGCACGACCATGTTTAATGAGAGCACGACCGTGCTCTTCTCTGCAAGTGTGGTCTTTTGCTCCTTTCTCAATGGTTCTTCTTGTTTCTTGTTCCTTTCGCCCTAGTTCCCAGTTTACCTATCCAATCATAAGGGAATACACACGAATGTACAAACATAGAGAATTGTTGCCCGAAAACTGGATAGATGCACATGGATATGTTAAGGCGAATATGTATAATAATGCACTCATCAAATGCCCCACACTTGAACGTTTGCTTGTCCTCAAGCAAAGAAATATATGGAATCCCAGAAAAAGTGATGAGTGCATGATCTCTGATCTCAAAATAGTTGGAAGTCCCTTTGGTGCTTAGGAAAACATAGTGTCAGGTGCCTGTGAGTTTTATTTTTATTTTTTAATGAAAAATAGGTCTTACCTTATACTGACTCCCCACGTGTGTGTGTAACCCTTCTTATGGTGCCACTTACTAGTTCGAGTCCGCCCTGGCTAATCTGAACCTTATTTATTGAACTCCTTGTCTCTACTCTCTCTCAGCTGGGGGTAGTAGCTTCATACATCCAATGAGGTAGCCTTTTCTTGCGGTTGGTCATCAAGTGGGCATTTGTGATGCCCAAGATTTGACTACTCAAGAGAGGCTTTCATGCTTCAAAAGTGATAGCTCTTGCTACCATCTTTTCTATACCGGTAGGTCATCCCTAATGGATCTGACTTACCGGTCAGTAGGGCATCCCTAATAGATCCGACTTTCCGGTTGTGCCAGCTGCTCTCTCAGTTTTTTTTTTAACAAAAGAATAAGCAGGTCACAATACTTCTTCAATAGTTAGACTAGCTGAGGTTCAAACCTAGGCATGCACGTGATAACAAAGTTAGGGTTTGTACTCAACGTCTTTGTGAGGTGTCAAGTAAAGATAGGATTAAATATGTATAAATTTTTGAAGAATTTGGATCCTAATGCTAATGTCACCTAGACTCAAAAGAGAACTCCAATCGATTTGCTCATAGATCATCCTAAATCAGCCCTCATCTTATCAATGTAATCGCTCGATAAAAATCCCTCCCCCACACTTAAATCGTGCATTGTCCCCAATGCACACAATATATGCATTAAAATGGATATGATATGTGAGAGCAAGATGGGGGAAGAGAACTTAGCTCATTGTGGTTCCTGATTTGTTTCATCCTCTCCTTGAGTTCCTACTAAGTGTGAATCTCAATATATCCTGAAGAACATTGAAGGAAAAGAAAAATGTGAAGATCCATAGCTTTGATAGCACTAAAACTTTTAACAGGCTACCTCAACAAAAGTGAAAAGTACGTAAGTGGTGAAAATAAAATAAAGGTAGCTCAAGAGCTGAAGAAGTCACCCTCGTCTCCGCTCTCAGTGGCATCCTCATCATAAGATGCGGCCGGATCCTCGGGATTTGCTCTTGTCGGTGGGGCGGGAGGCTGTTGTAGTAGTGGGTAGTCGGCCCTAGCTACCTGAGGAGGTAGTCAACTCCGCCCACGAGCCAGTGGAGTAAGACGTGATCAGTCTCGGTGAATGTAGCGGTTGATGGTTGAGGTACTGTCGGTACTCACCTTGATGGACGAGAGGGTAGCGGTGCTCGGCTAGGTCTTGTTGTGGCTCCTGCCTCTGGTGTCTCTGTGGAGCCCACAGCAGTATACCTAATCCCTTGAGCAGTTTGCCTGCGCTGCAGCATCCTCATCGCCCGCATGGTCTCGATAGTGATTGGAATGGATCACCCAACTATCTACATCTGTTCGGTAACCTCATTTGAGAGGACTTCCATCCTCTTGTTAGGCATGTGATGTAGAAGCCTGCGAAAAAATATCATTTTGATCCTAGGATGGGATGCTTAGTGCATAAGGAGCTCTGCCACGACCCAACCTAGGTGGAGAGGGAATCCATCCTGCATGCTCTATAGGTACAGCAGGTCCCGCATGTTGATGACTCCTATGCTCAGCCCCCGTCCTATGATAGAGTGGCTGAGGACCATGTGGGTGTATCAGAGGGCTGGGGACTGGAGTGTGGAGGCCTTCGACTGCCGAGGGTGGTAGTGGGCCTCTGTGTTGAGCCTCCTCCAAGCGTCCTCTGGGCTCTCATCGGTGGGTCTATCAATTCAGAGCTCGCAATATTCTGGAGTGGCGGTGAACTCAACTGCGTAGAGTCCCAATCAGATGTCCAGATTTGTGAGGCTCATCTGGAACATGGCGCTGCCCATCTTGAGCTCAATCTGGTCAGGCCGATCCCATGAAATGGTGTCTCTGGCGAGTGTAAAGGTAGCTAGGAACTCTAGGGTCAACTCCAACTCCTTGTATGTCCTCTCTCTGATGGCTAGGAGGCCGCGTCAGGCTCCTACCTCCTGGAATCTCTCGATATCGGCGGTGAGGCCCACCTCTCACAAGGCATCCCAGCCAATGTGCCTCACCGAAATCAAGCTGGCAGAGTCTGAAGTGTCGCCCTACATGCATGGGCACAATGAATGTGGTCTCTACTGGCGGTGGCTGTGAGGTCCCCTCTCTTCTTCTCTTCTTCTTGGGTAGCCTTGGTGTTGTCTTCTTCCTAGTTGGCATGGTGGTGGTGGTCGTCGGCGAAGAAGGAGTGCATGGACGTGCTTGGGTCGAGCACATGCTTGCTTAGCAATCAACGCTGTCGCGGTGGGTTGCGCCTGTGGGTAGCAAGGACGCTAGCTCTAGTGTCGTCGGTGGCGCCTGAAGGGAGTCTGTAGTGGTGGAGAGGACAGGAGAAGGAGAAGAATGTCGAGGCTCACTTTCGCGGTCCCTGAAGTGGCGCGATGGCTCACATTTCGACGTTTTAGATCTAGGGTTTATGGCTCGAGCATACCCTATAAACACGTCTATGTTTTGGTAAGCACGACCGTGCTCTTGGTAAGTACACCCATGTTCAATAAACATTGTCGTGCTGTTTGGAAGGACGACCATACCCTTGATAAGCATGCCCATGTTCAATTTTTCGCCCCGTCTTTTCGTGTCCCGAGAGTTGCATGGCCTAGAGCACGGCGTTTCTCTTGGCCATGCTTTTTTCTGCACTGTGCTGCGTGATCCTTCCTATGTGTTAGTGGCTCTAGACATGAAAGATTAGCAATAAAACCTTATGGAATGAGCATCTACACATAATTGAACTTCACCACTAATGTACTCCTAACTAAAATCCTAAGCTAACCTAATTGAACTTAAAAACTAACCGAGCTTGGGTTGCCTCCCATTAGCGCATGTTTAACATCATTAGTTTGATGCTCCTTGAAGATCAAGAAAGTTTGAAAAATCGGTCGCTCCATTGTCCTTGCCTTGTAGGCTATGTCCTACAATTTGTTCACTCAGAAAAGAGATAAATTCATACTTACATAAATTGTCGCTGAGTGGTGTTGAATTCATTTCTTTGGTTGTGGGTCGATGGCTTTTTCTTTTGCTCATCAAGTCTCTTAGCCAGGTCCTCCTCCTTTGTCTCCTTGACACCGGTGGTTTTTGCCTGTCTTCCGATAGTTCCTGATAAGCGTTCAATTGATCATATTTTTATAGCAATTTACCATACATTATTTATGTGATTTTGAGTAATTCTTATGCATTGATGCTTAATTTGTGTTAATTCTCAATTTCAAGGCACCAGAGAGTTTCGAGAGAAAAACAGATCAAATCGAAGTTTTCAGCAACATTTCTAAAGGCATACGGGTAGGCTTACGACTGTAAGCACTCGTGTGATGAAAATACGGGAAAGCTCACGGCTATAAGTGCCCGTATGGAGGTTCTGAGCACACAACCCCTAAGATACAGAGAGCTGCACGGGCGAGTTCACGGCCGTATCCCAGATCGTGTGACCTAAGGATAAAGCATGCGGGCAAGCTCACGGCCGTAAGACAGCCCATATGCCGTGCGCTTAGACTCAAGTTAACCTAGTTTTAAGCTAACTTGAGTTCGAATAAGACTGATTTGGTTACTAATCACTTGCATTGTGATGGACCCTATAAATAGCCGATTTAGTGTTTAGAGAAGAGGCTTTTGGATCTTGAACATCATCCTCCTCTTGGAGGCTCCTAACCTTCTCTCTATCTTGGAGATTAGGACATCATTGAAGAATTTGGAGCAAAGGGAGAAAGGCACGCATCGAAGGGACATCTCCACATAGATCACGAGCGGTTATCGCCAACGGTGAAGGGAAGATTGTTTCTCATTATGATTTACATCTTTTCTCTTTTGATTGTATTGGATTTGTGCTTCTCTTTCATGGAGAGCTAATTTGTTAGATACTTGTGCATGATGAACCTCCGGATTATTTTTTAACATTTGTTTGTATGGATTTCTATATTTGAATGACTATTTCAATGTTTGAGAGTCTATTGAACGTCTTGTATGGTATTGATGCTTTACGTTGCAACAACCCTAAGTGTCAATCTAGATCTATTGAAGGTATAGACGATAACGCTCCCTCTAATCACGAGTGTAGATTAGTAACTCGCCTTGAAAGAGGGGGTGAAAGCGTTGTGGGAATTCTTGGTTCATAACTCATATTATTAATATTAAAACCATACTTACTCAATTTATTAATATCCGGAGGTGATTCAATGCCCGAGTATCTTCCTTCTCTGATTGTGTGTCATCACTATTTTCATCAAGTGTTCTTAAGCAATTTCTCTCTCTTTTAGCAATTAGGTTAGAAAATTATCAACCTTTTAATAGACTAGGTAGCAGATAATTAGATAGTATTAGTGGTCAAGGTCCTTGTGGGTTCCACATCCGACTTTTATTAGTCCACTTTATTACTTGATATGACACGTGCACTTGCGGTCTAAGCATAACACAATTCATACGCATCAAGTTTTTAGCGTCGTTGCCGGGGATCTTTATATCACTAAGAATACTAAGAGTCTGTTAGTTAGTCCTAGTTTTAGGTTTTTCTTAATTTCTTTTTAATATTTTCTTTCATTCATTTTATTTGCTTACTCTCACCATTCGATCTACTGATTCTTGCTCTTTCTTGTTTGTGCGAGGAATTGGTGCATGACCCGAGCAAACCTAACTGGTTTGGTGGAAGGCGATAGCGAGATTGAGCGAATCTCAGCTTGAGGCGTACGGGCAGTCTTAAGGGCGTAAGACTGCCCGTAAGCCTTTCTCCAGGTCTTGCTGTTGAAGATACGGGGGCAAGGTCGCCCGTATCGCTCTCTGTATGATGGGGGATGCGCATCCTAAGCAGTCATGAGTGCGCAAGCTGGCGCATGATAGGCCGTAATGCTTCAGAAATACTGTATATTGCTTCAATTTTTGTTGAATTACTTCCATTTTGCTCTTGAAGCTCCTCAGTGCCCTACAATTAAGAATTAACACTAATTAAGTATCAATGGGCTAAAATTATTCAAAATAACATGCATAGTATACAAGGAATTGATATAAAAACTTGATCAATTGAACTCTTATCAACCGTCGGCCTTTTACGCAGGGAATAATGGAAGGGGATATATTAAGACTCGAGATTATCCACTGAGTCTAAAGTATCGTCGTTCTCCTCTTTGCATGGTACTCAGTATGACTCGGGCACATAGAACTCCATGATTTCACGAGAGATGGGAGAGATGGGAGAGATATACTTCGATTTCCCCCTAGCGAGAGGGGGAGCTTCCACCAAGTGGTATCATGGAGGGTACTCTGTTTCGAGTTGAGACTAGGATGACTCGCTTGCGCAAGGTACTGAGGTGTTCTCCTCTGTCTCCCTTAGGGGTGGCTTGTGTCCTTTCTTGTGAGAAGCTGATGCGATGCAAGTGCAAGTGTACGGGTCGTCACAAGTAATAAAGTGGACGTGAAAGTCGGGTTGTCGATCCACAGGGAGATGGGAGTACTAGTACCCACTATTCTTCTACTAATTAGTCGGTTTAGGGTGGTTGATTATACTAAATACTAAACTAATCAAATTGAAATCATGAAGAAAGGGATCGAGTTGCTCTTAAGGTCAAACAATCGTAAGAAGGGGATGCTCGGACAATTGAATCCCCCTTGGACCTCTAAAGGAGGAATGTTATTCTCTATCTCAACACTTGGTTAATTCTTGGCCAAGGGTTCCTATCGTGCTTTCACGCCCTCATCCCGAGGTGAGTTACTAATCCTAGTGCCCTTACCGATTATGTTCTTGAACCTATTTCTTGGAAGGATTATGGGAATAATTCATCTAAAGGAGTCGCTCTCCTTAGTACCCGGGTTCTCGGTATACTCACAATCCCCTCTATTGGAGATGGTCTACACATGGGGAGGCGTTCGCTTCTTCCCCCATATGGACTACGAGAATCTCTCCTGGCTCTTGCAACGTAGAGAGATTCACGCACATTAAAACATCCAATAGACTCAATGAATATAACCAAGCATTCAAGAATAGAGAACCAACCTTAATTAAATCATGTCCAAGGTTCATCAATCATCCAAGCATCTACAAAATTAACCCTCCATGGTAGGAGGGCAACAATCCAAAACAAAGATGAAAGAAATCAAAGAAGACATGATATGTAAATCCAATGAAATCACCGTTGATGGCTTCTTGATCTTCTTCCAAAGTTGTCCCCTCCTCTTGCTCCAATGGCCTCTACGTGAAGACCTCCAAGCTTTCCCAAAGATTTTCCTATGTCTTCCCTTGCTCTCCCTCAAACCTCTCTTGGTTCGCTTTTATACTCCTAGGGTTTTAAGGGTGAGATTTACCCATTTGCCCCTTTCAAGATCTACAGATTCGCCCAATATTGACGATGTATGGGCCCGTATACGGGCCTATGTCAACCCGTATATGGGCCAGCCACGTTCATACGGGCCGTATATCAGCCCGTATATGGGCCAATCATTATACCAGCTATCATACGGACCATATACCGACCCGTATTCCCTTCAGGGGCCAGTATACGGGCATATGTCAGCCGTATGCTTGCCCGTATGGGTCCTTCTGGGTGCTCTGGGATCCCGGTTTCTCTCAAAATGCTTTCTTTCCTCCGGGGTCCTTGTATCATGCCCTGTTGATGAAAATAAATACATTTTAAATATCGGTGGGTAAAAAGTCTTCACAATTACATGCCAAGAATATAGGAATATAGTATAAAATTATGCTCAAATGAACACTTATCAAATATCTCCACACTTAAAGGTTTGCTTGTCCCTAAGCAAAGAAAATCAATCAACAAAAGAAAATATAAGTGTTCATCCTCTTGGCCATGAAGTGTATTGCTCAACTCTTTTCAAGTTCACCACCCATGTGCTCAGTTCTCCCATTTCCACGCCAAGGCTCAAACAGATCTCATGCAAGACGTCATTATAGTTCTAGACAAAGCTTATTCACTCCACATGCCATGTTCTAAAGTTTTAGCAAGATAAGCATGCTTTCAATGAACTCTAGAAAGTCCTTGAGGCCCTAAGAACAAAAAGAATTACCCCGTATTAGAAGAATGGTGTACAAGCTCGAAGGAAACACTTTATTTTTCTTTTTTTTCGGGTAGGGCATCTACATTAGATCCGACTTTCCCGTTTTGAAGATCAAGGTATGATGTAGTACCTCCTTTTTACAAGGTGCTTAGGCTTATCAGGCACCAGGGCACTTAGCTACTAAGGTGGTTACAACTCTACCTAAGCGTGTTCATACCAAGTAATGACTTTTCGAGTTGAAGAACACTCCGATTAGGAGCAGAAACCCCAAACTACTTTGTCACCACAAGCAGTGGAACACCGTATTTATTGATTGACAACTACTATATGTATAACTATTTGCTTCTCCTCTTACTTGTCCACTTGGTAACATTATGAGGGATTAATAAGTTTGAACTAGTGCCACGAAGTTTCTTGGAGCCATTAAAAGTAATGCTTAGATATTAAAGTCAAAAGAACATGGCAATGGGTTATCTATTGTCTTTAAAGGTCATAAGTATCACAGAAATGTTCTTTATATGCCCATGGCATTTCATAGGAGAGTTTACCAAAATTACATGCTAAGATGGTGCCCTAGAAATAGAGTGTGCCAACATGTCTCCTTAAGGCCTTTGTCGAGGCATGCTAGTCATGAATAACAAAAATTTGATTTGCAATGAATTGCATTAATAGCTACCTATCTCCAAACTTAAAGCTTTGCTATGAATGTACAAATATAAAAGATAGGTAGCTATCCATCTCCATACTTAAAATTGTACATTGTCCTAAATATACGCAATAAGTCACAAATAAAACATACATGGAGAAAGGTGATCCTGGTTATTTTGGTGTGCCAATTGATTTCCATGAAGTTGGTGCGTGGCCAATACCGGGGCATTGAGTCAATTTCCACTTCTGCAAAGTAAGGGAAAATCATTATAGCTCCACAAAAGACAGGGGGAAAGCAAGAGAGTCAATAAAAAAATAAATGAGAGGATGAGTGTAGCAGGGCGATGCCCTTGCTAGCTTTAAAAGATGCGCAAAATAAGGCAAGAAGTTCAACAAAGCACGAAAATAAAAGTGCACAATAAAATAAGTCTCATCAACATAAAAAGAAAGAGATGTGTCCAAGTCCTCAGAGTGCGGGGTCATCTGCTGGTGGTGCCTTTGCTAGGAGGTGCAAACGCTGGGTGCCCACCGATAAAGATAGACAGCTCCGCGAACTGGTCTCCCAAGCGGCGCTGCTCTGTGAGAATCGTATCCTGGGTAGCACGAATGTCTGCGATCTGCTCCTCCAGGCGCTCTAATCGGTACCGGCTCGCTGAAGATGGAAGCTTCTCCGCGGGAGGTGGGCTGTCGGAGTCCTCAGAGTCGGACTCCTCATCATCATCAGAACTATCGGTGCTCTCGCCAACCAATATGTAGCGACCTCCCGCGTGCTTGACGAGCCCCATCTGGCATAGTTTGCTCATCCCCAGGGCAGCCATAAGCTGAAGCCGCTCCATGCCCTCTTTCTTCTCCTCGAGGCCCATGCCGATGATGAGGCGGGTAATGTAGGGCCCCGCAATGATTGTCCTCAGCCGGGTGTGGGTCCCCTTGTTTCAGTAAATAATCGGCGAGTACATATCCAAGATGGATAGGTACCCGCTCGAGAATGCTGTAAAGGATAAAAAGATCGGTGACCGTGACATTCCTGGTGCTGTCATCTCGCCAAGCGATGGAGCGGCTGACGAGTGCATGGATGAAGCGGTGGACCAGATCAGACATGAGTGTTGCCTTGTTGCTCCCATGGCGCCCCCCAAGCTGAATCCAATAGCGCGCGGCTGTAATGATGTGATCGGGGAAGGAGGTAAGGAGCTCCCAATGCTCCCCAGTATGGAGGGCCTCCATGTCGTAGAAGCCCATGAGCTGGGAGAATCAGGTGTTTCTCATGGTCCTCTTCTCCCGGAAGAGCTGGAACGAGATCGTTGTGAGGGACCGCTCCTGAATGGAACTCCGATCGGCCTCGAACGTGCTGAGGACCTCCAGAGTCGCCTCCCGGAAGGTCTCCTGGTTGATGTAGAACACCTTATCCCATCCACCAACCCCGAGCATGCATGCTCTGTATCCGGTCCGCGATCCCCAACTGGGTGACTATGCCCCAATCGATGTACCGCGTTCGCCCAAAGGGCTTGGCGGCCAGCCTTTGGTAGCGGTGGAAGAAGCGGTCCTCCTCAAAGTGAGGTGTGGTGGAGGATCCTTCTCCAGTCCACCTTTTCTTGGATGCCACAACTTTCCTCGCCATGTCTACAAAAAATAATCTAAAAGGATGTTAGTGCGAACAAGAATTTACAAAAATTTAATAGAATGTTGCGCACTACGGCCCTCAATGGGCCCTATACGGGTTTCCTTACGGGCCGTATACCAACCCGTATGGGGGCACCAAGGACCCATACGGGCTGCTATACAGCCCATATGCATCGGAGCACGGTGGCGTCGACCCCCATGGTCTACAACCCTTCCTTTATACTCCATTCACATCCTAATCTCTTTCTAAACGTCTAGACATGCCATAGATCAACTCATTCAAGCAAAAATTCGACACAAAAAGCACAAATCCATTCAAAATTCATCCGTTGAATCCCTAGGTTTCTAAAATGTTGAAGATGAGCAATGTCGACAAAACAATGCATTAGAATGCATACCTAAAGGAGAATGAGGCCCAAAATCGAAGGAGGAGGTTGCCTCGGCGAGGAGAGGTCTCGGATTTCCGTGGAGAAGGAGTGGGGCGGCTAGGTTTTGAGAAGAAATGAATCGAAGAGTTGCCCTTTAAAACGCCCCAAACCTGGCTGTATACGGGCCGTATAACCGGAAGTATATGGCACTGGGCATGTCATACGGCCATGTATACGGGCCGTATGACAGCCTGTATACCCCACTGGGGACTCCATACGGCCGTATGAAAGGCCGTATGGTACCCGTATGGGCCTGAGTTTGGCTTATGCAGCCAATCCAGGACACCATTCGAGTCCTCCTCGCACTCCCTAATGACAATCATGCATTCTAGGGCTATGAGTGGATTAACAACAAGCATGATGATACAAGATATCATAGAAATGGACATGATACATCTCAATCATTTATTTCAAACACACAATCTAACTAAAGAGGGTTGCAAATAAAAAGAAAGACAAAGATTTTCAAGAGCTTGGGTTGCCTCCCAAGAAGCGCTTGTTTAACGTCACTAGCTTGACGTTTCTTTACCTTACCTCATGGGGGTTCAAATACCTTGAAGCTTTCATTGGCTCCTCCCTTAAAGCATTGATAATGGTATGGTTTGAGCCGATGGCCGTTTACCTTGAATGTACCCTGATCATGGTGATAAATCTCTATAGCTCCGTGAGGGTGAGCTTTGGTGACAGTGAAAGGTCCAGACCACCTGGATAGTAGCTTTCCTGGAAAAAGTTTAAGTCTTGAATTGAATAGTAGTACTTAATTCGTCCCCTTCCTTGAATTGTTTATGATGCTTCAGTGCTTGATCATGGCGCTTTTTGATCTGTTCTTTGTATAATCTTGAATTTTCATATACAAATAGTCTCCATTCTTCGAGTTCATCTAAATGAAATTTTCGTTCAGTGCCTACGAGTGAGGTATCAAAATTCAAGAATTTGGTTGCCCAATAAGCTTTGTGCTCAAGCTTGACCGGTAGATGACATGCTTTACCGTAAACAAGCCTGTAGGGAGTACTACCAATCGGCGCCTTGTATGCAGTGCGATATGCCTAGAGTGCATCATCCAGTTTGTATGCCCAATCCTTTCGACTCCGTGTAACTGTCCTTTCAAGGATTCTCTTCAGTTGTCTGTTAGATACTTCCACTTGCCCACTCGTTTGAGGGTGATATGGTGTAGAAGTTCGGTGGACGACATTGTATCGCTTTAGGATTTTTGTGAATTGAGCATTACAAAAATGCGTCCCCCGATCACTAATGATGGCTCGTGGAGTGCCGAAACGAGAAATTAATTTCTTGAGGAACCCCACGACTCCCCTTGCATCACTAGTTGGTAGGGCTTGTGCTTCTACCCACTTCGAAACATAATCCACCGCCACCAAGATGAACCTGTTTCCGCGTGAGGTTGGGAAAGGACCCATAAAATCAATTCCCCAAACATCAAATACTTCGCACACTTGAACCGAGCTCTGTGGCATCTCATCTCTCTTAGATATATTGCCAAATCGTTGACACCTATCACAGGATTGAACATATCCCTGTATATCATGGAATAAGGTTGGCCAGTAAAACCATGCATCGAGAATCTTCCTTGCTGTTTTATTTGCACTTTAGTGCCCACCTGCAGGTCCTGCAAGACAATGCTCCAGAATTCTTAACCCTTCTTCCTTTGAGACAGACCTCCTTATGACTTGATCGGTACAAATGCAGAATAGGTAAGGACCATCCCATGTATAGTATTTTAGTTCCGCGAAAAACTTCTTTTTTTGTGAATAGTTATAGGACCTTGGAAGTGATTCAACAACTAGAAAATTTGCAATATCGGCGAACCAGGGTGTTTCCTTCTCCTCACTCACCATAGGTATTTTCCCTTGTATCGCTTGAAGGTTGTATAAGTACTCCTTCGGGAACTCTTCCTTGATGTCCCTCTACTTCAACAATTCTTTATTTGTGTTTTCCAATTAGGATAAGTGGTCGGCTGCTAGATTCTCGGCACCTCGTTTATCCTTTATCTCCAAATCAAATTCATGCAACAATAGTACCCAACGGATCAATCTTGGTTTGGCGTCTGGTTTAGTCATGAGATAGCGTAGCGCTGAGTGATCGGTGTAGTCTATAACCTTGGAAAGTACCAAGTAGGGTCGGAACTTATCAAATGCAAACACTATAGCAAGAATCTCCTTTTCAGTAGTGGTGTAATTTGCTTGGGCATCTGTCAATGTCTTGCTGGCATGATAGATCGGTTGAAAATATTTGTTCTTTCGTTGTCCCAAAACTGCACCGACCGCATGATCACTTGCATTGCACATGAGCTCTAATGGGAGGTTCCAATCTGGGGTGGTCATGATCGGGGCTTGTACAAGTTTCCCTTTCAAGATAGTGAAGACCGCTCGGCATCCTTCGTCAAACTCAAAGGTGGCGTCTTTCTCTAGCAATTTGGTCAGTGGTTTGGCTATTTTGGAGAAGTCCTTTATAAATCCCCTATAGAACCCGACATGCCCCAAAAAACTTCTGATGGCTTTTACTGAAGTTGGTGGAGGTAGCTTTTCGATGGTGTCAACCTTTGCTTTATCCACCTCAATACCCTTGCTTGAGATTTTGTGACCCAAAATAATGCCTTCTTGGACCATGAAATGACATTTCTCCCAGCTCGGCACCAAATTGGTTTCTTCACATCTAATTAATACTTTCTCTAGGTTTGCGAGGCAAAAGTCAAATGAATCTCCAAAGATCGAGAAGTCATCCATAAATACATCCATAATGTTCTCCACAAAGTCTTCGAAGATAGCTAGCATACATCGTTGAAAAGTGGCTGGTGCATTGCACAACCCAAAAGGCATACGGCGGTAGGCGAAAGTGCCATATGGACAGGTGAATGTGGTCTTCTCTTGATCTTCGGGAGCAATGGGAATTTGGAAATACCCAAAAAAGCCGTCTAAGAAACAATAATAGGAATGTCCGGCTAATCTCTCAAGCATTTGATCAATAAATGGTAGGGGGAAATGATCCTTCCTTGTGGCATCATTCAACTTCCTATACTCAATACATACTCTCCAGCCGGTAACAGTTCTTGTAGGGATCAATTCATCCTTCTCATTCGTGACTATCGTTATCCCTCCTTTTTTTGGTACCACTTGGACGAGACTCACCCATGCGCTATCAGAGATGGGATAAATGACTCTGGCATCCAAGAGCTTGAGCACTTCTGACTTGACCACCTCCTGCATATTTGGGTTTAGCCTTCTTTGAGGTTGGATAGAAGGTCGGTAGTTGTCCTCCATAAGAATCTTATAGGTGCAGAATGATGGGCTGATCCCTTTGATGTCGGACATTTTCCATGCTATGGCCCTCTTGTGTCTCTTAAGGACTTGTAGTAGCTTCCCCTTCCGTGAGCTTGTGAGATTAGATGCAATGATGACCGGGAGCTTTGAGTCTTCGGCTAAAAAGGCGTACTCAAGATGACTAGGTAATTATTTCAACTCCAACTGCGGGGGCTCAACTACTGACGGTTTTAACTTCTTCAAGTTCTCATCCAGTTCTTCCAATTCTGCCTCTGATTCTATGATGGACTCTTTTTCTGAATTTGAGGGTGTATCGTTGTGTTTCACATCTTGTATGAGGTCGATGTTCATAGCTGCTCGATCGTGATTTGAATTCTCTTCCTTGGTTAGTCCCTTTGAATGCAAAAGGACCTCATTCCGTCTATTTAGGAATTCCATTAAAAAGTTGTGATCGCATGGTGCATCTTCACCATATGATCCTTCTTGAGATGTCTCTCTTGATATCGGGCGAATCTCTGATCCCTACAAGGCATATACTTCCTCAAATGGGATGGTTTCCATCAACTGTTCCTGTGATGAGTTCGTGGATTGATTGGCTAGTTTCTCTTCAATCCACCGATCTAGTGCGTCTAGTTTTTTTAACAATTCGCTCCTGGATATAACCATGTGGCTCCCTCGCAATATATTCAAGAATTGAAGATTAGTATCAAAAATTCCAATGAAATGAAAAACAAAACAAAGTAAGAAAGTAAAGAGATAAAAAAAAACAAAATGACTACAATAGTAAATTCCTAGCTTTCCTAGTAATCCAATTCTCCCCTGCAACGGCGCCAAAAACTTGATGCGATGCAACCGCAAGTGTACGGGTTGTCACAAGTAATAAAGTGGACGTGAAAGTCGAGTTGTCGATCCACAGGGAGATAGAAGGACTAGTACCCACTATACTTCTACTAATTAGTCGGTCTAGGGTGGTTGATTATACTAAATTCTAAACTAATCAAATTGAAATCATGAACAAAGGGATCGGGTTGCTCTTAAGGTCAAACAATCGTAAGAAGGGGATGCTCGGACAATTGAATCCCCCTTGGACTTCTAAAGGAGGAATGTTATTCTCTATCTCGACACTTGGTTAATTCTTAGCCAAGGGTTCTTATCGTGCTTTCACTCACTCATCCCGAGGTGATTTACTAATCCTAGTGCCCTTACCGATTATGTTCTTGAACCTATTTCTTGGAAGGATCATGGGAATAATTCATCTAAATGAGTCGCTCTCCTTAGTACCCAGGTTCCCGGTATACTCACAATCCCTTCTATTAGAGATGGTCTACACATGGGGAGCCGTTCGCTTCTTCCCCCATATGGACTACGAGAATCTCTCCGGGCTCTCGCAATGTAGAGAGATTCACTCACATTAAAACATCCAATAGACTCAATGAATATAACCAAGCATTCAAGAATAGAGAACCAACATTAATTAAATCATGTCCAAGGGTTCATCAATCATCCAAGCATCTACAAAATTAGCCCTCTATGGCAGGAGGGCAACAATCCAAAACAAAGATGAATGAAATCAAAGAAGACATGATATGTAAATCCAATGAAATCACCGTTGATGGCTTCTTGATCTTCTTTCAAAGGTGTCCCCTCCTCTTGCTCCAATTGCCTCTAGATGAAGACCTCCAAGCTTTCCCCAAGATTTTCCTATGTCTCCCCTTGCTCTCCCTCAAACCCTCTCTTGGTTCGCTTTTATACCCCTAGGGTTTTAAGGGTGAGATTTACCCATTTGCCCACTTCAAGATCTGCAGATTCGCCCAATATTGACGATGTACGGGCCCGTATACGGGTGTATGTAAGCCTGTATACGGGCCAACCACCTTCATAAGGACCCATATACGGGTCATATATCGGCCCGTATATGTGCCAATCATTATACCAGCTATCATACGGGCCGTATAATGGCCCGTATTCCCTTCAGGGGCCAGTATACAGCCGTATGTCTGCTTGTATGCTTGCCCGTATGGGTCCTTCTGGTTGTTTTAGGATCCCGGTTTCTCTCGAAATGTTTTCTATCCTCCGGGGTCCTTGTATCATGCCCTGTTGATGAAAATAAATACATTTTAAGTATCGGTGGGCAAAAAGTCTTCACAATTACATGCCAAGTATATAGGAATATAGTATAAAATTATGCTCAAATGAACACTTATCAAAAGCTGACCTCTTCTTGGCAGCGATTAACACTGGGAGACATTCCTTATACTGCTTCGGGGTTGGTCGAGCTTTGTTATGCTTCTGAAGAGCTTTAGTAAGCACTTCAATTTGAGCGTCCTTTGATCCACTTCAAGGACCATCGGTGAATCGTGGAGGACTGTTATGGCCTATTCAGCCCCACCTGTCGGGGTCTCCATAGGCGGGTTTTTCTTCCAACCTCTTACCATCGATGGTGCTACAAGTCTTTTCGATCGGTCCCCATAGACAGTGCCAAACTGTTAATGCACCAAATGGATAGCACCTCGAGATTCGCTTTCCACCTAGAGATCAACTATAAAAGATGTGTTGTAGTTCAGTAGACCGGGACTATGAGTTTTTCGACAACTTCGGATGGTTGCTAGGGTGCAAAGATTGAGAACGGTTGTCGGAGGGAGCTCCTTCATTCCTGCAAGAGAAGCCTTGGGTTATTCCCCCAGTCTCTCTGAAGCTCAAGTTAGTTAAGTGGAGTCGGAGAGGAAGGAAAGGAAAGAAAGGGAGAGAAGTGGGGAGAGCTTTCTAGAATTTCTCCTTTAGATACGAAGATGAAAATTTTTTTTTCTTTTTTTTTATACATAGGCGTTTGCTGACAACCTTGCAAGGCATTGGCTAAGGGACATCCCTCCCCCCGTGACACCAGGGGAGGAATCTATCATGCATTGTTTTTGTTTTCGTATGGACGCACGTCTCTGGGCAAGGGGTTGTCGCTCCTGATATTCGTGCAGACGAATGTTCGTTTGGCAGACGATAATGGGGAATCTACACGTGGCTCCCAGGGGAAGGCCAGACAGTTGGAGTGGTCTTCAGCACCCAACCGGATAATGCCATGTTTCCCACTTTTTTTCCCCTGTAACAAAAATAATAATAAATCATCTAAGCAATATTAGATAACTGTATTTGCATAGATAATATAAATGAAGAGAAAACAAGCAAGAAAGTACTTTTGTAGGTTTTATAAAGTTCATCTGATAAACAATTAAGAATTCAAAACCTACAAAGATATTAACTTATCAAGGGTTGCATGAAATTCATCACATTTTTAACTAATAAAACATCCCTACACTATGAACCAATTCAAAGGATTTTTAAAACATTTGACCGGAATCAATTAAATGTTACAATAGAATTTAAAAATAATATATTTTTATATTTCGGTCTGAAATTTAAAATGGGTCAAAGAATCAAAAGGTGAAATACATTAGATTTTTGAGTTTTCTATTTTAAAAAACTTTTAAATTCCAACAAATAATGCATGAGATAAATGAGACCATGCTTACAATCATTAAGAAATAATAAAATTAAGAACTCACAGCCCATGGCTCTTTACTTCCAATAAAAAAAGGTTTTCATTTATCCAACAATTAACATATGCCTCTAAAATTGACAAGTAAATTTTTTATTTAAAAAAATTGAGTTAAGTAATTTTCATTAATTTAAGGAAAAACCTCTATTAAAAGAGGGAAAGCAGAAAATTACACTGAGATTAAATATTATCCCACAAAATTCAAACACAACCAACAGAAACAATATTAAAAGAAAGAAAAAACTAAATAAGATTGACAAACATGGTCCAGTGATCATGGAGTTGAGTACATGTACTGCAGACATCATCTTGATCTTAATTTGTCTTCTTATCAGTAACATTTTTTTACAATGAGAGCTAGTGTTTAATGATGTTGATATGCGCATAAGTCAAATGCTTCCTCCCTGCCACCATCGCAAAATGTGCAACAATGATCCAATGGTATGAATATAGGATGTATTCAACTTTGGTGACTCGTAGCCGCGAAACCAAATCGTTGTCACCGTCCCAATGAACTCTCTCATTAGCTAGACTCTGGCTTTACCTTCTTTATCTCTCTTGAAGATCCATAAAGACCAACATAAAGCCCAACAAAAAGGTATACAAGAAACTATGCAATTAATGTTCTTATGTATCATCTTATGTATCAATCCCACATCCAATGGATTTAAAAGCCACCAACTCCATCTAAAAATAGTTGACTGCTTTGTTTTGGGACACAAAAATGATGCTTTGACTATACTACTGTTTTTCATTTGAAACGCGAATGAATGTGGAGCCAAATGAAACACTTAACGTCAGCCATGACTCCACTGACCATTCCTTTTCATTCTTGTGACGCGTTCACGGACGTCATCTGTTCTACTTTTGACCCTCCTGCATCTCTCTCTTATATATATATATATAAGGCACAGTCGTCGTAGCATCCATCTCTTAGAACAACATCAAACACTCGTTGGTTAATTTTCTACATGGGATCCTGCTTCTCTTCATCCTCCTCGATCGTTGATAGCAAACCAGTGGCGAGGGTTATCTCTCTTGATGGAGCTTTGATAGAATACTCGGTGCCTGTTAGTGTTTCCCAAATGCTCGGTGATGATGAGAACTCGTGGTCTTGCTTTGTCAGTGATGCTGATAGCCTTCTCTTCAACAGCTACATTCCACCATTGAGTCCTCAAGAGTGGCTTCAGAAAGAACACATCTATTTCATCCTCCCCATCTCCATGCTTGATTATCCCCTCACTGGTCTAGACATGGCTTCTCTTGCTGTCAAGGCTAGTGAAGCTCTTAACAACGCTGCCCGGGATAAGCATGGTCGCCGGAGATCATCACGTGCTATTCAAGTGATACCAATTGATGATTTTAGAGAATGTAGTCAGAGTGAGATTGATCAGAAGATACTGCCATCAGTGAGTTTACCTATGAGAAGAAGTAGTAGTTCTTCTAAACGAGCTGGAAGAGCACACATAAAGGTTCGGACAAACACGTTAAGCACCATCGTTGAAGTTTCAGAATGAAGTTCTTGTGTGCGTGTCTGTATGTATATATATATATATATAGTTCTCAGGGGTGATTTTTGTTTTATTTTGTACCTCACCCATGGAATTTATATATTTATTTTTTCTCCTTAATTTTGTAATCAGAGACGATTCGTCTTACCATTCATATGAAGAAGAAAGATATTCTTGGGATTGAATTTAACAAAAGAGTACTGCAATGCAACCTTTCACCTGCTTGATATCGTCCACCAATACTATAAGAAATCTACTGGTTGGGTTTAGTATTTTCCTGAGAAATTGGTTGGAACCTTCGAAAAGTGTTTGGGTTTAGTCATGCAAAACGAGTAGTTCGAAATTAATAATAGAAATTTCTGGGAATGCGTCATTAAACTGAGATATCATCTTAAAGACTTTTGTTTGCTTGTGAACGAAGAAAGTTTCTTGAGGAAGAGGGATTCATGCATTCAGACAATCCTACCTACATTCCATCAGGGCCAGCTCAAGAGAATTTGAGGCCTAAAACAAGATTTTAAAATGAGGTTTTTAATTATTTAATATAAATTAAATTTTTTATTTTTTTAACAACCACTTAAGTGAGATATTTTTTTAGTTATTTTATATATTAACATGATAACTCTTATGGGTTTTGATAGGAAAGTAATTCTATAACTACTCCAAAAATAAAAATAAAAAATCTAAACAAACAAACAAAAATTTAAACAATAGAATAAAAATAGATTATTTTATAAAAAGAGATTTATTTTTTTTTGGAAAAAATATAAAAAAACTAATTACTACAAAAAATTATTTAAAATTTATTTTTCTTGCTTTTTGATGCGAAGTTATTAATTAAAATTTTATAATCAATTTGTTATAATATTCCTTTTTCAATTCATAATGTGGCTAATCCATTTAATCTTTCTTGAGACATTCACTGATCGATGAATATTGCAAACAAGAACTCAAAAGCAAAGATTGAAAAGAGTAAAGATAAAAAAAAAAAAATTAAAAACAATCTCAATTTATAATAGAGAGAATGACCGTACTAAATTACAAAGGGCTACATATTTAATAATTCTTGGGATTAGATTTTAACAACTAATAAGGTAGTTGGGAGAATATATAAATTTAATTTTGTATTAAACTAAAAAAAATTAAAACTTTAGTTTATTATCTTTTATTTTAAAAGTTAGATGATAAAAGATATATAATTGTCTAGATATTAAATTAAAAAAATTAAATAACGGAAATATAGTAGGAGGCCTAAAATAGATATTAAATTAAAATTTTAAAATATTAATTTATCATACAAATAATTATTATAACTACAGTAATAAGCTTTTAAAAAAATTTAAGGTTTAAATTTTATATGAGGCTTCCAATAGATATTAAATTTTAAATTAAAATTTTTTAAATATCAATATATTATAATAATCTATTATTATAGTTATTATTATAAGAGGCTTTCAATACATAAGCTTTTACAAAAATTTTAAGGTTTAAATTTTATATAGGGCCTCCAATAGATATTAAAATTTAAATTTAAATTTCTTAAATATCAATATATTATAATAATATATTATTATAGTTATTATTATGAGAGGCCTTCTTTTTTTAAAAAAATTATGGTTTAAATTTTATATGAGGCCTCCAATAGATATTAAAATTTAAATTAAAAATTTTTAAATATCAATATATTATAATAATCTATTATTATAGTTATTATTATTTTAAGATTTTAAAAAAAAATCTTAAAAGATAACAAAAAAAAATATGAGGCCTTCCAAATTTGGAGGCCTAAAGCGATCGCTTCACTTACTTTACCCTTGAGCCGCCCCTGCATTCCATCCTTGGCGTACCATATCATCATAGTCAATCTTGATGACTAAATAATTAACAGTCTAATGAATCACTCTTGGAAAAGTAAAACTACTTAAACTGTCAAACTCCTTGTAGAAATATGATCATAGAATAGAAATGTCGACAAATCCATTTAATGGGGTAAAAATTATGGTAGGTTGCCATACTGTTACATTTTTCACTTTGATTACCGAATTTCAATTTGTATTATTTTGGGTACCATACAACAATTTTGTTTCACCTGGAGGATACTGAGAGGATTTCGGCCAAATTAAGTTGACGTGGATTATCCACGTCAGACCCTAATATTAAAATATTATTTAAAAAATAATTACTTTTAATTAATTATTTTAATTACAATAAAAAAACATTAAATATCATTAATTTAATTGACTAAACCCTAGCCCCCATCTCCCACGGCACTACCCAAGTTCGTGGCCCTCGCCGCCTAGCGCCATTTCACTACCCCCCCCCCCCTCCCCACCAGAGCTGCGATCGCCGCTACCTTCCCCTCCGCTGTCTCCTCCTCCATCCTACTCTTCAAGAACAGCTCCCCTAGCGAAGCCCTCCTTTCCCTCCTCGTTTTTGCGAACTTGATCTACGATCCAAACAAGAACCCGTGTAGCGGGCAAGACTCCGCCGCCGACTTCGCCCTCGCATAGCTGGCCCTCGCAGACGAGATCCGCACGCCTTCGCCGCTAACCCCCTTTTCCCTCTCCGCCATTCGAACCTTCTCGATCTTCGCGCTGACCACCATCAGATTCGTCTCCATCATCGCATCTGCCCCCTTCTCAACAATCGTGTCCAATGATGGAACCCCGAACATCGGCTTCATCACACAATTATTAGGGATCTCTTCATCCTCATCTTCCCACAATCCCAAGGAGTTCTCTGGAATTGGGACAGATCCGAGGTTTCCGATATTAAGGAACCCTCCGAACAACACTACCACGGGATCAAACATCCCTCTTTCATCCTCCCCCGCCGCTTCTAAGAGGCTGAGATTCCTCACTAAGAGAGTCGCTCAGCCGAGGCCGAGCAACCCGACGCCGCCGTAGGAGATGGGGATTACGGTTAGGGTTTAGTCAATTAAATTAATGATGTTTAATATTTCTTTATTATAATTAAAATAATTAATTAAGAGTAATTATTTTTTAATAATATTTTAATATTATGTTCTGATGTGGATAATCCACGTCAGCTTAATTTGACCGAAATCCCCTTTTTACCGGTAGGAATCCCCTCAATACCCTCCCGGTGAAACAAAATTGATTTATGGTATCCAAAATGATACAAATTCTAATTCGGAAACCAAAGTGAACAAAAGGTTATAGTATGGTGACCTACAAAAAATTTTACCCATAGAGACTAATATGTTTCAACTAGCAACATCTTACTTAGGAAAGGGAGTGTTGATGCGTGGAATCAATTCTTTCTTAGGATCAAAGCCGATCTAGATCAACTAGTAAGATTTGATGGAGATATATAGTAGTTTCTTCATCTTGAAATGGGAAAGATCATCAGCTGCTTGTGAAAGCTCCAGTGAGGAGAACTTCCTTTGCTACTGAAGTCCGGTGAGCAAGGCAACCTACAAGGTGAAGTTCGGGGTCTATCCTCGGACTCTCCAATGATCAAGTGAGTCAAACAAAGTCATAGAGAGAAGAAGAGAGATCGAAGATCTCTCTCAAAGGGATTTGGAGAAGAAATTGGATTAAAGAATTAGTAGGGACCAAGCAGAGAGAGAGAGAGAGAGAGAGAGAGAGAGCAGGAGCTTGTGGGGGTGGTTTAAGATCTAAGAAGAAGGTCCTTTGCTCTCCCTCATAAACTCCTTTTATACCTTCTGAGAGGCGGTTCGGCCGTTGGAGATGACTTGGACACCAAGCAATCCATTGCTTGCGCACCAAGTAAGCGCCAGCTCAGGGGAGCCTTATACCATCTTGGAGAAGCTTCCTTGGATCCTCATGTGTCTTTTGGAAGCTCCGTTTACTGTTATTCTATTCTAGGGCCTTTGCGGATATTTCAATCTCCCAGTCGCTAGGATCTTGCTATATGTACGAAGAAACTTTCCCCCATAACACTTGTCCCCCGACTTGTTTGGTTCGCAAGTCTTCGGCATAAGATGACCTAAGAAATAAAGTTGCTTTCGGTGGCGTGATCCGACTCGTGGGCACACTCTTCTTTGTTAACATGTTGTTTAATAGTTCGATTCGCATTGCTTGATTAATTCAAATTTCCAACAAAGAGTCGAGTTGATTTTGATAAGATGAATCAGGTTGTATGTGAGTAGAATAATCCTACTTGGGAGCTTGCTCCCCAATGCTTAATCCTGACTTACTTTCTAAGATGGGTCATGGTTATTGTCATTAGTATCAGTATCTTCCTCGATTCTTAAGACCGCGAGTTTTGGTTACAAACCATTGGTCAAGGTGCTTTCTTAATGAAATTTGGAGGGCCCCATCTCTGGTCATACCTCCAAGGGAATTGATGTCCATGTGTCAGATATCCGTGAGACATCTTCTTGGTGCCTACCATAGGATCGTAACTACAATATTTTCAAACAAAGCATGTCTGTTGTTCGGTGTTTATTCCATAAATAGTATCAATGGTGAAATGAGCTCTTACTTTCCACTCTCATCTTTCTTTTCATCCCCCATCTAGAGAGATTATTGGTAGTCATCCTAGAAACCACTTTTTCTTCTTTTTGTCAAAGGCATGGAAGTCTCTTTCCCATCTTCTAAAGGTTCGGACATATGAAGGTAGGTTCTATCTCTAGCGACATCCTCCCTTCTGAAAATTCTGCTATCATAGAGGGCTTAGGTATCCCGCCCCTTTTCAATAGTAGGATATTTGACTTTGATGAGAGAGTTGAGTATCGCAAGCACTGAGAGATAGCAATTTACTTATTCTAAGGTTGGCTTTAGACTCCCCCTTGACTCGTCCTTGAGGATATCCTTAGGTTCTTCACCCTCAGTTTTTATTAGCTGGTTCCAAACTCCTAGAGGCTCTTTTATGGCTTCATAGGCTCCTTCCGACAATTTAGCTTAGAGCCCTCTATTAGGTGGTTCTATCTTCTGTTCTTTTTGATAAAAATAGTGAGGGTTGGTACCTCTTCGCTGCTCATAGCAGAAGATCCTTTATGCGTGACCTTCCTACTTATATCCACGACTGAAAATCTAGATTCCTCTTTTTGGTACTTTGGCCCTATTAACGTTGAGTTCCTTGATTATGCCGGTAGGGCACTTTCCTGAGTAGTCATGCAGCTTGAGGAATCATCCTGGAATTTTGCATCTAGCTTTCTATCTTTACCTATGTAGAGAATCAGATAGATCGCCAGTATTAAATGATCCAAGGCCTGAAGGCCAATGTTCTGAAGTTATCCAAATCCAAGGAAGGAAATAGGTCCACGGAGGCCGAGATAGGGTCAAGTAAGAAACGTCAAGTTACTTCAACACATACCTCCTGACTTCCTTGGGAGAAACACTTTAATTATTGGCTCATCCTTGAACTAAGAGAAAGCGACTCCCCAAGCTACGATCCTTGGAGGGACCGTTCAAAAGGTTTCATCTTCAGAGGCCTATATGCCTTGGAGTGTGCCTCCTCGGTCTTCTTCTCTACCAATTCAGTCTTCTTGGATGATGACACTCGAGCTCCTTCCCTCTAAGGGCCAAATTTCTAAGAACGTTCCTTCTATAGGAAAGGACAGCCCCCAACCTTCCAGTAAGGGTAATTATGAGGCGAAGTCATCCTTTACCGATGCCACCACAATAGCAGAGATATTCAAGGTGATTACTCTTGACTTGGGTCGTACGGAGCTAGAGAAACTGACCGGATAAGAGTTGGCCTCTCGATTGGCTCTGTCCGGGGCTGAGGTAATCCAAGCTTCTACCCTTCAACTATCTTTCCTCTTGCTTCCCTTTTGATAATCCCCTCTTTTAACCATGTAGTCCGACCTTTTGATGGACTTTATTGAGATGAAGCCTAGAGAAAAGGTCCCGTTTGGAGACCAATCGACTCTCTTAAAGAAGACATAAGATAACTTGGCTAACGAGAGGAAGAAGACTGAGAGTCTTAAGAAGCTAGTGTACAACATAAGATCAGAGGTCGAAAAGCTGGACTGCGAGAGGTTGTTATCACGCGAGAGGTGAAAAGTCTCCATACGACTCATCAGGACGCTCAAAAGCAGGAAGAGGAAAATGAGTGCAACCGAGAGTCAACTATCAAGCTAGTCTGCCATGACCTCTTAGAGAGGTACTTGAGGTCCAAGGATCACTTGGACAACCTTTCTAGGGCTGTGGAGGATTATCGTCAGCTGAAGTGGTTTGAAGTAGACATGAAGATAGCCATGGAAAACTACCTTAGCTCCAAGAGTTATGAAGTCGTGAAGAAGGAGATAGTGACTAAAGTGATATCCGATTTCTAGGTTTCCAAAGAGTTCTAGGATCGGATTTATCAGGAGGCCTTGTTTGGAGTTGAGGATGGCAACAAAATCCTCTATGGACTTGCTTGCAAGGACGCTCTAGCCTATCTAGCTTACCCAAGTCATGAGTTTGATGATGCTGAGGGTGAGGTTGCTACTATTCCTGCTGAGTTGGTGCCATAGGCATGTGGCAAGCTTACTTCAGTCTACGCAGAGAACCCTCTCGCCGAGTCAGATCCATTCTTGGAGCCGAGTATGAATTCTTTGGTCAAAACACAACCCATCTCCCCTAGGTTGCCTAACGCGACAGAATGACTAGCCACTCTCGTGAGGTCATCACTATACGACCTTTAATTTTGACTCCTGACTACCTTATACCTTTTCTCTTTCTCTATTCCCTTGTAATAGTTGATGGGATATGAATATTTTTTCACTTGATAGCATCATGTGTCCTTTTCCTAATCTCCAAACAGTTACCTTTTCTAAGCAATCCAAGCGATTTCCCATAAATCTGTTTCCAAGAAAAGCACTCCATGTGTTTTCCTTCTATTGGCACAACTAAGCATTGATAGTCCCGAATCATCAGATCATAAATGTTTTTCATGACGTCTGATTGGCGATTTAACTATAAATAAGGCTTTACAAAGTATGATCCTATCTCCAATGGCTCCCAAATTCCCTTCAACAACTTTCTCAACAAAACCTTCTCTTCATTCAAACAATTCTTTATTCCATCCACAGAGATTGAAAAGAGGTAGAACTTGCCATTCTTTGGGGAAGGTGTCCCTGAGGCTGATTTGTTTTGCTTTTCCATTTTTCCAGTTCATCCTTGTGCGGAGGAACCGAGATGGTGATTTGCCCTTTGATTCTTTGAACCCTCGCTCAACTTGGGTGAGGTTTGAAGTGCGGCAAGTTACCAAGCATCCACACATATTTCTAATGAATAGGCACCTCTCTTGGGATGCTTGTCCGACCCTTCGCACCGCTCTACGGAGGTTGCCCCGCGATTTCCCCTGTGCAGGTTCTTTCAATGTGAAGGGCAATGCCCTTCATGGGCAGCAGGGAGGTTTCAAAATATTTGAGCTAGGTACTATGCCTCGCTCGGGGAGATTTTTCATCCATCAAGCCCACAAGCAACATCATACTGATGGAGATCTTTGGCCTTCTGTCGGCTTGATCCGATTATGACCCGTACGTGATCCCATTCCATAAAACTTATTTCTCTCTGGCCGAGGTGTGGCATTCCTCGTAGCCATCACAACACTTTTATTCCCTTTCCTACTCCCTTCTTTAATTATGAAATGTGGAAAATATTATAAATCTAACTATTATCAGGAAGAGCCAATTTATATGCAACTTTATCAATTTTGGCCTCCACTGCATAGGGTCCAAAGTATTTAGCCGAGAGTTTCTGATTTCCTCTCTTGGCTACATAATTTTGCATGTAGGGTTGCAGCGTAATATAAACTCAATCACCAATTTCCAATTCTTTTTTTGATCTTCATTTGTCTGCAAATTGTTTTATTCTATGCCTAGCCTTTGAGAGGTTCTCTTTAAGAGATTTCAAGATGTTCTCCCTAGCAAATGAACTTCTATCTAGCACCTCAAACTTTGACTTGGCAGCCATATATGGCAGGTGCATAAGGGGACCCTTGCCATCCACAAATTCATAGGGTCATGCCTTGATAGTTTAGTAGCTTGTATTATACCACCATTATGCGAGAGGTAACCATCTCACCCATTCCTTGGGCCTATCACCTGCTAAACACCTCAAGTATTATTAAAGGCATCTATCCACAATCTCAGTTTGACCATTTGTTTGTGGGTGAGAAGCAGTTGAATGCCTCAGTATCCCTCCCTGCAATTTGAATAATTCAGTCGAAAATTTACTCACAAAAACTGGATCACAGTTACTCATTATTGATTTTGGGAGGCCATGGAGCATATAGATGTTATCTGAGAACACTTGGGCAATTTTCATAGCTGAGTATGGATGTGGTATTGCTATAAAATGAGTTGCCTAAGATTTGATCCAATTTCATTACTCCTTTATTTACTGTTTTTATTAATATAAGCTCACCCGTTAGCAAAATACATGCATGCTAGTTTTTTCCACTCTCCCATAACTTATCTGCAAATATTATACATGCTTGACAATAGATTATGATAAGAACTAAATCTCATAATTGATAACATTAGTTATGCATGCCAAATTTACTTTTAAACCCAATCACCAATAAGAACGTATGCACTCTTGAGAATAAAATGATAGCATGCCTATTGCTTCCCCTCTCTCTCTCTACTTTCTAACCCAACCTTTTACTTCTCATTCTCTCTCTTCTCCCCATACTAACTTAAGAGAACTGAGACTCTTCTTCATTCTTCTTCTTCTTTTGTACTTGTGAAAACCAAACCCTATGATAATTTTCCTATTTTGCATGCTACTAACCCATGAAACAAACATCTCTTCCTTTTTTTTATTGGGAAAATTACTGTAGCATCCCTAACTGTTTACTTTCTGACTTTTCAGTCCCTCTGACCAAAAAGTATACTATTCAGTCCATGCTTTTTAATTTACTTACTTTTAGGTCCCTGGCGTCACATTTCCCGTTTCTTTTTTGTTTTAACCCCAAAATACCCTTCCCGGTACCCACCCAAAATTTACCTTTTGGCTGAAAAGATAGGAGCAGGAAGCAGTCTTGTCATCTACAGTGTGCTTGCATTCAGAGAAGCCACTCTTCTTCTACATCGTATCCACCGTAGTATTTGCCTTAAGTCTTGAGTATCCACCGTAGTTGTTTAGTATTGCTCTTATCTACTTTATATAAATAGTAAAAACTTTAAAAGGATGTAAACTAAGATTATAAAGTGCCTTTTATATCTTGATTTACAAATATAAAATCAAGATTAAATGTATACTTGATTATCCATAATTAAAAAGGAGAGAAACCGGCTTAAAGATAAAATAAGAAAAACACCGAAAAATACCAAATAAAAACAAAGATGATTTTGTTATTATCTTATCAAGATCTTATCTAAGTAATAAGATAAAATAAAGTTGTTATAATCAGTTATTTTTTTAAAAAAAAGCTGTTTCACAATTATTTTAAAAAAATATACTAATTTTCACAAGAAAAATTGACTAAAGAGATTAAGGTTCAAGACGTGGTATGGTTTATCCATATTTATAAAAAAAATTATGCAAAATTCAGATATTATGAGCGTGCCCCAAGATCAAATAAAATAAATTTGTTATAAATTTCTTTCAAATCTAAACTAATTATATAATAAAATCTAAAAAGACTCAACAAACTAACAATCATTTTTATTTTTTTATTATAAATAATTATATATTTTTTTATAAATATAAATAAATCATATTCATTAAAAATTAAAAGATGGTGTTCCATTAGGCTAAAGTCTTTAGTATTACGCTAAAGTCTTTACTATTCATATAAAGTCTTTAGTATCAGCTGTAAACATTTAGTATTACGTTAAAGTCTTTACTATTTTCCTAAAGTCTTTATTATCAGCTGTAAACATTTAGTATTACGATAAAGTCTTTACTATTATGCTAAAGTCTTTATTATCGTCTAAAGTTTTTGTAATATTTTCTCACAGTTCCCTGACCTCGTATCAACCAATACAAAACAACAATTCACAACGAAACAAATTGAGTAAATCACACAACCAAAAGCACATGAACAACACATTGGTGTAAATGGCTCCATTGGATTACTGTTACACATGAGAAAGAGTAAATCCTGGGAAACCCTAAACCCTAAATGGCCACAATACGAATGCAATCCACATGCACAAATTGCAATCCACATCCACAATATGAAAAAAGAAAAGAATATAACACTAAATAACAAACAAAGCTTGAGAAATCGAAAACCGGGTGCGAAGCCCCAATATCTCCATATACTTTGGTTTAGGGTTGCGGTGTGGTGGCTACCTCGTTGGCGAACTCGGGCTGAACTGACGCAAACGAGTAAGTAAGAGAAGACAAAGGTAGCTCCGATTGAACCGACGGCGTGGTGGTTGGTTTCACAACGAGGAGAAGAACGGTTTGTTGAAAATACAAAGGAAGTTTTTCAAACAAAATACAAATCTACAGAATGGAAAACAGGTGGGGAGGAGAGAGGATGTTCAGGGGGCAACAGAGTCTTTTCCTTCGCACGTGGCTGACATGGGCGGCGTGGCAGAGTGGTTTTTAAAAGCACGGGCAGCAGCGTCATTTCACCCCAAATCTCACCCCGTTTGCAACCGTTTGGATTGAAAAGTAAGTATTGGATAAAGGGAGGACTAAATAGGGATATTAAAACTTGCAGAGATGTTATGGGGATTTCAGAAGTTTTGGGGGATTATTTGTTACTTATCTCTTTTTTATTACTCTACTATTAACCCCCAGGAAAACTGGACAACCCATGCACAAAGCTCTTTACAAATCGAGCTATATTCCTTTCCACCTCTTACTTCATTAAACCCCATGACCCTAGAAACAACATAAAACTCAGAAGATGCATATATATTTATCTTCTTCTTTTCTTTTCTTAAACCTATGCGTTAACAAACATAGGAAGGATTCATGTTCTTATTAAAGCCTGGTTTCCATCTTTCTTTAGTTCTTCTTTGTGTTTGTTTTATTCTCAAGTTTGTTAGTTCTCAGCACTGAGGATGCTTGTTAGGGCTCAGGTCTTTCTTCTCCATGTTTAGCATACTTAAATTATCAAAGTTTACTGGACCCTTACCACAGCATGAAGAAAGTATTCCACTTACCAACCAGTTACAAAGCTCTTACAAGAGCATTACAACCTCTCAGTTCTATGTCTTCATAAGGATAAGACATAACTATAGTTAGGAAGGAGAGCAAAGCAAAGGAAAAGATGCAAGCTTCTTAGTTCTAGTTTACCAGACTCCAACGACGTCTCACTGCCTGTTATGGATCAGAACACTACTAGCTTTCCCTTGGAATAAAGAAACAGTTGCTCATCCTCACAGACGCTCACTGGAGATAGGGAGAGAACTCTTACTTCACACAAGCTACTCAGTCGCAAGCTTCTCAGTGGCCTTTTCATCCTTTTATAGGCACCAAGAGCTCAAGACTAAGCTTCAAAGAAAGATGGTAATGAGGCAGTGGCTTACGTGCCTCGGTTTCGTATCTCCCTGCTGATGAGCCGCGATCCTTTATTCACGTTGGTGATCCGAGGAAGAAAATCTTTTTTAGTTCTCGAAGTATGGTGTGATGACGCATCTGTCCATCGAGCAACTCAGAGAAGAAGCACAGTGCCTCGTATTTGACATTCTCTACAATAGAAGATGGTGAAACACAGTTCCTATTTTGTTTTCTCCTTCATGCGACGCATGACGTTTCCACGAGTTTATCCGAGGTGGGTGGAGAGTAAATCACGTTAGGTTTTAACAAAATCTTTGCCTATCCAAACCATTGCTTCTTTACTCATTCTTGTTTTATCTCATTCGTTTCTATTGTTTTGATTTATTCTCGGCCGTTCAATTGGTTTTATAATTGCATGTGGTGTGGTGGTATTTTGCAGCAAACCCCCCACACTCTCCTCAAGTTACATGCAAGTCCTAACATTGTGAGAGGTCTTTTTAGTAAATAGTCCCTATTCTTCTAACTACTTACAACTAGATCCCTATCTTCATTATAACTTAAACTTTTGTTAAGGAAGTTAATGAAACATGATTAAGGGCTTAATTTATAAAAAAATTGGTTCTTACAGTTCTTTAGATTCGGCACACCACGAGTATTCATCAGCGACCACGGAACACACTTTTGCAATAGCCAATTCGAACGAATCTTAAGAAAATACGGGGCGACACAGAAGGTGACCACCCCATATCACCCTCAAACTAGAGGTCAAGTCTAGGGGTCGAATCAAGAATTGAAGCGATCCTCGAATAAATAGTACAACATAATAGGCACGACTAGTGGGAGAGATTGGACGATGTACTTTGGCCGTATAGAACAACATACAAAACACCAATTGGGAGTACTCCGTATCAATTGGTTTATGGAAAGGCATGTCATTTCCAGTCGAACTAGAGCACCGAGCATACTAGGCAAAGAAATTCCTAAATTTCGATCAAATCAAAGCTGGACAGAAGCAAAAATTCTAACTGAATGAACTGGAAGAATGGTATAAAGAAGCCTACGAGAACACAGAGATATTCAAGGAAAGAGTAAAGAAATTTTATAATGCACATATAAGGAAAAATCGACACTTCAAGGTAGGGGACAAAGTTTTGCTTTTTAACTCACGTCTTCAGTTGTTACCAGGAAAGCTCAAGTTCAGATGGTCAGGACCCTTCACAGTAAAGCAAGTCTCTCCACAAGGAGCAGTTGAAATCACACACCCAACCAAGTGTACTTTCAAGGTCAACGGACAATGATTGAAGCCATATATGGTGGGTGACACTTCCTACAAAAACAAGGAAGAGAGATTTTATCTCTCCGAACCTTCCTAAAGACAAAGGGTACGTCAATCTAGTAACGTAAAACAAGCGCTTCTTGAGAAGCAACCCAAGTTCGGTTAGTTTCTAAGATTTTTAGGTTAGTTGAACATTCTAGTTAAGTACACATTATTCTTAAATTTCATTAATTTGATGATGTTCGTCGATTATGTGCGTTTCAAAAAAGTTTTAGTGACAAATCTTTTGTACTTGGAGCCACTAACACGCAGGAAAAGGAATAACAAGGCAAATCTAATGAAGGAAAGGAGCAACAGAGAGGTATACTGACCTAAGCACAGCCGTGCTCAAGGCTGTGCATCTCTCGGGAACTAATAGGCAAAGCCAACATGAATAAACAAGGTTGTGTTTCCAAGAAACATGGGCACAAGCACGGTCGTTCTTCGTTGTAACATGGTTGTGCTCGATCATACGAACTAAAATCCCTTTAGGGTTTTAAGAGACCCAACTAACATGACACCACCTCCAACATAACCATGAGACCCCCCCCCCCCCCCCCCCCCAACATGCATCAAACAATTTCAGGACATCACGATGCCGAATCGGTAACAAATCAACCCTCAACCCCCTTCAAGGAAAAAGCCTAGAAGAGAGGATCCCAACACTCTCAACCAAGAATTCCAAGATCCAACCCACCATAATAGATATGCCTGCTTACAAAAACTGAGATTCAGCGACTTCAAGACAATCGATTGGAATACCCTCGAAGAAGCAGGACTCGCCAGTGAGGTCCGAGGGCTTTTAACCACAGGATCATGGGATTGTCTGCTAGTAATAAACAAACCATCATATCACGAGCTCACAATGTAGGTGCTATCAACAATTATAATCATTAAAAGAGCAGTTTCTTGGCACCAACAAGACCAAATCGAGTTCAAAATAAGGGGTAGAAGGAAACAAATGAGCTATGCCGAATTTGGCATCCACCTTGGTCTCTACGATCTTGAGTTCACTATAACACTAGAGCACAATTAGTTAAGAGAACACTGATCACCAGGTGACTCACAGGCAGCGTGTTGGAAAAGGCTTAACACAAATCCATACTATGATCCAAAAATATCGAAGGCATCTTCACTTCGATCTCCGACCCTCAAGTATATCCACGCTATTCTGAGTTGTTCCATTACAGGACGAGGCGATAGTACTGGCGTGATCAGTACCAAGAATTTCCTATTCTTGTTGAGCATGGTAGACAGATTCAAACATCACCTAGGGTGAGTTGTCGATAGTTTCTCCTTCATCAGGGACCCAATCCCAGAGTAGGGGTGATCTTCACCGGACTATATATTACGAGACTTGCTAGGGGGATACACCTGCTATTAGAACCAATAATCAGAGGGGTGATAGTGGTTGGCAGTACGACTCCAATCACTAAAGCAACCTTGCGAGCAATGAAGATACTGAAGATTGACCAAATAACAGGGTATCAGCTATACGACTGTAGCCCCCTCAGAGACTGCGGGACCCAGCAGAGCACCCCCACAGTCGACCACAGCACCTCCTCCGCCACCAGACACCAGATTCACAGAGGGTGACGGAGCCCTACTCCATTGGCTGATGGGCGGAGTCGACTATCTCCTCTGGCAACAGGGACACTTATCCTCATACACCATGGCCCCTAACTCCACCCATGACAAAGGCAGGAGCAGGTCCTCAGGGTGCAACCGCTGCTGCAGATACTTAGGACTCCACCGACGGGAATGATGAGGAGGACTACCTCATCTGAGCATAGTTACTATCTTTTATTTTTTCACTACTTTTGTACATTTTTATTTTGAGTCAGTTTGTTCATAAAGGTTTAGTCTTTCGATATGCTGTGGAGCTTCACCTTTTTCTTTGCCTTCAATGATTTCAGGATACATTGAAACACACACTTGGCGGGAAACACAACTGAAGGACGAAACACATCACGACGTACAACAAGCTAAGTCCAATCTCCCCATCTCGCTATCACATGTCATTTTCCTTTTAGTGCTTTTATTACGTGCATTGGGAACAATGCACAATTTAAGTATGGGGGAGGGATTATCATTGAATTAATTACATTACTTATGATGGGTGCTGATTTAGAATGATCCATGAACAAATTAATGGGAGTCCTCTTCGATTGTCTAGGTTGACATTAGCGTTAGGTGCCAATTTTTTTTTAATATATATATATATATATATATATATATATATATATATATATATATATATATATATATATATATATTTTGTTTTGTCTTTGCTCGACACCTCACAAAACATTGAGCAAAAACCATAACTTTATTTTCACTTGACCTCTTAGATTTGGACACCAGTTATTTAACTATGAGAGAGATTTTGCTTTATTTATTGAATGAAAAAAGAGATATGAGATTTGCTGGCACAACCGGAAAGTCGGATCCATTAGGGATGCCCTACCGGCCCGAAAGTCGGATAAATTAAGGATTCCCTATCGGTATAGAAAAGATGGTAGAAAGAGCTATCACCTTTGAAGTGTGAAAGCTGCGCTTGAATAGTCGGATCTAGGGCATCACAAATGTTCACTTGATGACCTACCAAAGGAAAAGGCTATCTCATTGGATGTATGAAGCTACTACCCCAGCCAAGAGATTTAGGGAATGTAGTTAGTGAATAAAGGTTAGACCAGCTAGGCCGGGCCTAGGTTGGTAAGCGACACTACTAGGAAGGGTTACACACACACACATGTGGGGAATCGAAGTATAAGGCTATACCTATTTTTCATAAAAACCTTCAAGCACTTAACTCTATATTTCCCTAGGCACTAGAGGGACTCCCAACTATTTTGAGATCGGAGATCATGCATTTATAATTTCTTTTGGGTAGTGTTTTCCTTTGCTTGAGGACAAACAAAAGCTCAAGTGTGGGGGTGTATGATAAGTGCATGATTATACATAAATTTTCCTTATATTCACATGCACTTGTACTATTTTCTTGAATAAATCCTCTATTTTTGTGCTACTTTGGGTATTTCTTCATGATTGAATAGGTAAATAGATGCCCAGGAGTAAAAGGAACAAAAGTCGGACGTTTCGGAGCAAAAAAGGGCAAAAAAAGCATGTATAGAGAAGTGCACGGTTGTGTTCCCACTTAACACGAGCGTGTTAATGAAGCATAGGTGTGTTCGACCCCGTGTAACTATCTGTTTAATAAAAATGCGTTAACCTCGTTGCCATACAATGAGCACGGGTGTGTCAAGATGAATAAGGGCATGTTTAGGTAAATAGGCAGTGCTTTAGATTAACACGACCGTGCTTCACTGATTTGAAAATCTATAAAAGGCCGGCTACAGAACCCTAATGATCAACTTTTGGTGGAGCCGTCTCGGGCGATTTTTGCAGAGAGGCTGGGTTTGACAAGAATAATTGAAGGCAAAGGAGGCACTATCAAGAAAAGATTTCTATGTCTGATTGTACCCTCCTCTTGTATCTTAGATATAATAGATCATAGCATGAGAAGATAAACCTTTTATGGTACCTCAGACACTTGAACCCTTGGATGAACTTGTTACTTGTTTCTTATATTTATTTGGTTTTTGCTTATTAAATAATCTATGTGCTGCATCTTGCTTGTTTATGCTTGCAATTCTCTTTATTGGTTATCTTGTGTATAAGCCCAATTATCCCATAGCATTGACATGGATATATTCTTGTTGGATGGTTGTGGAGTTTGTATAATGAGCCTACTCGTCTAATAGCATTGGCATGGATATTGTCAAGCCCCGACCCAAATCCCGGGACCTCAGGCACGTGCCCAGACCGGCCGAATCCAAGTGGAGACGGGCTCCACTCGGATACAAGGCCTAGTAATTCAGAAACAGATAACAAAATATAATAAATAAATCAAATTTATTTATCAGAGTTACAACGAAAACAAAAATATGACTTATGCACCCTACAGGGGTCCTACATATCAGCACTAGTTGAATTCTCCCAACCTCGGTAAGCTATGTTCTGACGCTCCTGGAATCAGCTTGATAAATTCCCTCTATCCTAAAAGGGAGGAAAAAGAAAGTAGAGTGAGCTTTCGAATGGAAAGCTCAGTAAGTTCCCCGCAGGGATCACAACGAATCAAAACAGACTGTTAAAAACATATCAAAACTCAACAGTCATCAAATCACACAACTGGGGCCATACCCCGCACAAACGAGAATCTAGGAGATTAGAAAATAAAAGAAACTCCTAGATTAAGAAATAGCCCTCCGGCTCAACACACTTCTCCAGTCAGCACCTAGCCTCTACTGGAATCGACCTCGATCTCTCGTACGTGTTAACAAGGTCAGTGTATCGTCCCACTAACAGGTTGGACTACCAAGGTATCCTCTCCCTAGCAAGGAACTATCAGAACGTCAGGGTGTCCTCAGCCCTGAACGCTCCACTTGAGCATTTGCTCCACTGAACCGGCAAAAATAAGAACTCACCTGGCGCACACTTGCCTTGCCAACACATAAGACTAGGGAATATGGTCAAATGTCGGTCACAGGGTGGTATGCCCAACAAACAATTCAAACAACAAATATTGAAAGCACATCAACCATGCCCATACAAAAAAGGAAACAAACTATGTGCACGTATTCCAATAAAAAATAGACGATAAATATGCTAAAAGGAATAGCAACAATAAAACAAGAAAACCCGATAACGAGTGAAAACTAGGCAAAAGTAAATTACCTATATCATGAAGTCTGGAATCCCATGGAATCTTCTTCCGACGCATACCTACGTCAAATCTAGTAATGATAATCATGACTCAGTACCAACGCCAACACGAAGTGGTCTATTAATATCATCAACAATATTAATGTAAAATTCCTGAAGTTAATGCGCAGTCTCAAAGAACTGCTCATAACTTTTGATCCAGGAACCCAAAAGAGTCTATTTAAAGCTCGTTGGAAAGATCTCTTCCCCATATTTCCAACGGTATATTATACGGCTCTATTGGAAAATCACAGGCTGCCCAACTGTCCCTAAAATGGGACACCCAGTTTGTAGGCCCTTAACTATTTCCAACTTGACTAACCAAGTTCCTAGTCTTAATTTGGGCTCACCCCCAACTTGACTGAGTTTAGTCCATTAGTTTGGATCCTCTCAACCAGCTTCCTGTAATTGGTCTATTAGACCACTTGAACTTGACTAGACCCAACCATATATTATCCTCACATATGATAATAGAGATTCAAAACCCATTACAACTCATACAACTAGCTCTCTAACTATTGTCAACCTTTCATTAAATCTTGGCCCACCAACATTAAGGATCCCACTCTCTCCCCAAACTATTGTTGTTGGTTTACCTGTCAATGCTAACCCATAAATACTATTAGATGCACCTATTTTCTAACTTACCATCTACTGACTAATCAACTACTAGTCAGGCAATCAATTAACTTTGTTCAACTTGGTTCATGGGTCAGTACGTGCTGGCCCACCCACTCAACTAGGTTCATTAATTAATTAATAACTTGTTAATCAAAGTTCCACTCATGCATCTCTCATATTCATGCACGCATGCAACTAGTTTCATCCCTTCAATTAATTTAGCCTCATTAGTATCTACATCATCATTCCGTTCATCTCCAAACAATCTTAATATCTTATAAATCCAAAGACAAACATAACCTAAGGTTCATTAGAACTCAGGCAACAAAAAAAACAAATTCAATTATAATTTGTAGTGACTTATCTAACTTAACAACCTACTCATCATCAAAACCTTTCATGTTCTCAACCCCTTTATCTAGCTTGAGAACCCTTGTACTTTACAAACACCAAAAAAAGAGATTATCTTCCTATTAATAATAGGACAACTGAACAAAATCAATGCTCTAACCGAGATTAACTTCTCAAGTCATATACAACAATTAACTCCCATAGGTCCTTATGAACATGACCATTATCACCATCAATATACATGTTCATGGACCTACTAGTGACTCGTCTAAGAGTCCAAGCCCTAACAGGTTTTTAAAGAAATTCAGCACTCTCAACCTATGCTTAAGCACTTTCTCAAAACTATATATACGTATATTCTATATGAGCACATGCACTGGTATATGTTAGTAAGTTTCTGACCTGGCTTCCAGTTATTTTCTCAGCTGATGTCAACACATTGTCGGAAGATGATGGCGAGCGACACGTCCTGGCGGAGCTCTGGTGCTCATGACGCTCCTCTTCTCTCTCCTTCTGTTCGCGATTTTCGGTTGCCTACTGCAAAGGAAGCCGCTGCCACTTTTTCCCTCTCCTTCTCTCTCGGTTTCTCACGATAGAGTAAACATCTCCTTGCCGCTTAGATAGACTACCATAAGGGTTTTAAAGTTTACTATGTTTCAATAAGTACTCTTATCTTATCTTCGAAGCAATATATATGGATTTATCTATTTATTTACATATATCTATTACCTTATATCTACACACATAACTTCAAAATATAAATATAAAGCTGGATCTCTCTATATTTCTCTATAAAAGTCATATATATCTTTCTCTAATTTAAAGAAAATTATTTTGATTCAAACTAACCAACCAGCAAATCCATCCACGTGCATGGCTTCTCTACTTTTCTTTTTTTTATTCTTGGAGAACCATATGGTAAGACCCACACCATTGGATAACCCCACTTAATTTCCTCCATTAATCAAGGCCGCCCAATTCGAAAAAAAAAAAGAATCTCACGCATAAATGAGTCTCACATGGGTGGGTGTTGAATTCAAAACTAACATCCCATCTTATCATTTACAATATATAAATATATTTTTATATATACATATTAAAATAAATCCGATTTTTTATCTTTATCATAATTAAATAAAAAATAAATAAATAAATAAATAAATAAATATATATATATATATATATATATATATATATATATATATATATATATATATATATATATAGTATCATCTCATCATGCCCTTCTTTTATACATATTTGCGCATAAGTCCTTACATTTTCCATTTTCCATTTTCCATCAGAGGTCCTTTATAAGAGAGAGAAACAATTTCAATTTAAACTCAACTTTTCTTTGAAATTGCTACTAAGTCCCTAACAACCCTATTAACCCTAATTAGGGCATTAGCTATTTAAATCACTCTTTTCACATAAACTCCAATAATCTTTCAGTACAAGGACTTCTCTAATTATCTAATTAATTAAAGAAGCTAGAAAACTTTTATTCCTAACAAAATTCAACTAGACCCAATCTTGGCGACATTCTTTCATTTAGCCAAGATTTTAGGAAAAAAAAATAATAACATAAAATCTTTGGATTTCACAGATATATTCATGCTGGACGGTTGTGAAGTTTTTATTACATTAGCCTAGAATTATTATATGTCTAGATATCTCTATAGGGCTTTACTTTGCGCGGGCCTCGAGTCATCACCTTAATAGGTTAGAGCACTCAGCACCATGAGTGCTTATGCGGTTATTCGGAATGACTAGAGTGTCGCATTAGCCTTGGGATTTGCCTAGATAGGTTTTTAATCAAACAAGGGTGCTAGGATGTGCATGAACATCACGAGAGATCGGGTGTTTTGCTGAGAAGAATATTGTTACATCCTCCAGGGTGCCATCTTTTTATCTCTGATTACCCCAAACTACCAATTTTTCACATTAGTTTTTGTTTAGAATATTCAACTAGCTTGATTACACAAACTCTTCTTTTAGTTAGGCTAGGTAATAGAGGACAACTAGTAATAGTGGCCAGTTCTTGTGGATTAGACTACCCTACCCTTTGGTACTTTACTACTTGAACAACCCCGTATACTTGTGGGAGAAGTGTCATGTATAATTTAGCGTGCATCAGTACCCTTTTTAAATTATGGTTTAAAAATTCAAGATAAGGTTTAAGAATTCATGTCACGCCCCAAACCCTTCTCGAGCTTGAGCATGGGACAATGCCGCATACTTATAGGGTTTCCCCTACAAGTATGCAAGGCACAAAACAGTCTATAACGTGTTATAAACACAATTCATATGATACAAAATCCTGACATTACGAAAGAGTTCAAATTATACCTTAACATACCATAAAATGTTTCTTACATCCTCAATATATCAATATTCCTCCAAAATATTTAATAATAAAACTAATACATTATTCTTATGACATAATCAAATAGCTAACTAAGAAGAATCACACGCTACCCAAATTATTATATCCCTTGAAATCTAAGTCTCTTGATCTGAACTTGCAAAATAGAAGAAGGGGGTGAGCTAACTAGCCCAGTAAGAACCAACAACCTATTAGTTGGATCAAACAAGTTTTTTTATATTCCAATGCAGCAAAATTCTTATCATGCTCACAGATGATAAATCAATTTCAAAACACTTCGAAATCATTTTCGGACATGCTCATAATAATGTATACTTTTCAAATAATAAATTTGGGCTTATACTATAAAATCATTCCATAAATCAAAGTTTCAAAATATGACACCGTTTCCAAAAATCCAACATACTAAGTCTGCATTAATCCATATGGCTATGCAACTATCGTGTCAACATATAACCCCCATTGATTGGGTCTCAAAATTTGCCAATATGTGCCCCCATTGGCTAGGTATCGAATTACCAATGATTATCTCTATTTGTAGGGCATCGAATCATAGTTTTATTGTTCTTTAGTAAACACATTTGAAAACCAATCAAACAAATCATTTCAGTGTCGATGCTAAAAATATTCTAAAACTTTCAAAGTCTAACAAACATGTAAGTCATGTAGCATGTGTCCAATCAAAGGTTTTGTAAAATATACGGGTTTGATCCAAGTTCATATACAAAGTAGGGTCATCAGACATATAAATCGTGGTTTTTATATAAAAATACTAGAAGGCAGAAGGAACCTACTTTAACCCCAAAATGCTCTACTAAAAATACTTCACTTCTCTTGTATTTCCCTATCAATCTAAAATAATTAAACAAAATACATTTAGGTTTCTATACTATTTTATGTTAAACATGATTCCAAATTATCTGTATGTAGTAATTCTAATCCCAATAATTTCTTAATTCTCAAAATTTTGCCAAATGTCCAATTTTCATAAACACCCTTCAATTTGCTCTTTTTCGACAAATCACACATAAATCATAAAATTCTTAGTCTAAATCACAAATTTTTCTGTTTTCCTAATAATTTTCTGATTTTTATGCCAATTTTTACTTTTTAATTATAATTTTTTAATTTTAGAAATTATTTTTGGGAATTTAAAAAAGGCAAAAATGCATTTTTGGTCCCTGAATTATAGTTTATTGTTCATTTTGGTCCCTGTATTATTAAAATGTTCATTACGGTCCTTGTATTTTCATAGATCTGGCATTTACGGCCCCTAGGTCTGACGTGGCAGCCATCTGATATACGCTCTAAATACGGATATATTTTATGATGACGTGGCAGCTGACGTGGCGTGCTGACGTGGCACATAAATAAAATTTTGAAATATGTTAATAAATTAATGCTGACGTGGCGTGCCACATGGCATAAAAAATGGAAAAAACTAAAAAAAATCTAAAAAATATGAAAAAAAATAAAAAAATATGGAAAAATCAGAAAAAATTTGAAAAAAATCATAAAAAATCTAAAAATTATGAGAAAAATCAGGAAAAGTTTTCAAAAATAGGGAAAAAAAAACTAACCTTGCCTTTTTACACAAATTTACTATATTAATCATTTAACAAAATTACAGAAAAATATTAAAAAAAATAGAAAAAAAAAATATAAGAACCCACCAGTGTTAGGGTTATATCCAACACTGGTGATGTGACATTAATTTTCTAAAAATGTTGCAGAATGGTTCTCACTTTTGTCTACAAATGTTGTATATTGAATGATGTTTTAAACATACATTTAGTGGTTTCTTTTGGATAATTGTTGATCATTTTATATTATATTGTTCAATAGTTTCAAAATGTTTAAGATGAATGGTTTTGAAGATGTAAACAAACAGTGGTTGGTTGTAGGACATGGAGCAGGTTGTATGCTATGAGACATGTTCCTTTTTTACTAATTCTCCATTTTGATTGTTGTTGTTTAGGTACAAAATGTTGTGTAAAAAGGTAAGGTTATTTTTTCTGATTTTTTTTCATATTTTTAAATTTTTTTCATATTTTTTCTTACTTTTTTTTTTCATATTTTTTAGATTTTTTCTTTTTTAATATTTTCTGTCATTTTGTTAAATGGTTAATATAGTAAATTTTTGTAAAAAGTCAAGGTTAGTTTTTTCCTATTTTTAATATTTTTTCCCTATTTTTTAAAACTTTTCCTGATTTTTTTTCATAATTTTTAGATTTTTTCTGATTTTTTAATATTTTTTTAGATTTTTTCATTTTTTTTATGCCATGTGGCATGCCACGTCAGCATGCTGACATGGCATGCCACGCCAGCATTAATTTATTAACATATTTCAAAATTTTATTTATGTGCCACGTCAGCACGCCACGTCAGCTGCCACGTCATCATAAAATATATCCGTATTTAGAGTGTATGTCATATGGCTGCCACGTCAGCCCTATGGACCATAAATACCAGATCTATGAAAATACAGGGACCGTAATGAACATTTTAATAATACAGGGACCAAAATTAACAATATACTATAATTCAGGGACCAAAAATGTATTTTTGCCTTTAAAAAATTACTGCAATAATATAGAAATTCAGAAAATTCAAACATTTTAGAACTTAGAAATTCTAGAATTTGTGATTTTTATTTTCATTTTCAGAAGTTTCAAGATTTTATATCTTTGTTTAGAAATTATGAAATTTCATGTTTTTCTCATTACCATCAACTAGTTTCAATAGCCTTCAGAGTTTCCCATGCATCAAAATCCCTATATTCTCTATTGATATATCTATGTCTACAATGAATCAAAACCCTATATGTAATTTTCAAAGAATTTAACAATAAAGGAAGAAACTTACTGGCGAAAACCCAAAAAGGCCGAGTGAATCTTCTTCTTAGATCATTCTATCACCTTTGTTCCTTTCATGATCCCTTTGACTAACAGGGGTGGATAGGAAATAAATAAGTTCAAGATTAGGGTTTTGACTCTTTTTAGTAAAAACCACTTATCATTTTATTTATTTATTTATTTATTTTTATACTTAGGTCCTTATTATTGTAGAGTTAATTCTGGTTATTACAATTCAAGCTATTAAAATAAATAAATAATGGTTTAAGAATTCAAGTTATAGTTTAAGTCATCTCTTTGCAAATAAGTCTTCATAGAAAATATTTATTCAAGCTTCAGTCCATATTAAAATCCAGACTTCAGCTTTGGGGAAAAAAAACATGAAAAAACTAAATTCAAACCAATGTAAAATTCAAAATTATAATTAAAGATATCCTCATAAACCCATATCAAATTTCAGATTATTTCAAATTTTATTAAAATTTAACTCCAAACCTTAAAATTACAATTCACCGCTCCTCAATTCTAATTAAATTCTAAGTAAGCTTCAAGACTTCTCAAACAATTGCTCTTCTCCATTGCGCACTAGGGTTTTCGCCTCCGCTGTCGTCGCCACCGCAACTAAGCCACCAACGGTTCTCTCCCTCTCCCTCCCTCTCTCCCTTTCTCTCCCTCCCTCTCTCCCTTTCTCTCCCTCTAACATTGTTAATTAGTTCTTTAAGTGAGGTCTTCTTTTGATCTCATTGGTATGTCTTGATTTTTTTGTGGATTGTTATCAGTTCAATATTTTTTCGTAAAAATCTGATTATCGATTGATTGGGTTGCATGCATATTCTAATGTGTTGGAATTTTTTTCTTCTAAATTTTTAAATTCTTATTGTGATTAAGTAGTTTTTTATTTTTTTTATAACTACATTATGATTGTGTTTCAATTGTTAAATATGCATTTTATTTTTTATATAGATTTGTTTCAGCTGAAATATGGATTCTACGGGTACTACAGGTGCTAGTAGTCTACCTAATCCAAAACATTTGAATAAGCCAATGTGGAAATATGTAACAAGATGTGAGAAACCTGCTGAAGGTGGTGGCAATGTTTTATGGCAATGCAACTAATGTAGGAGAACCCAAGTCAAACGATGCTGAACTATCTGATTGCACAATGAGGGATTTGGCAAATCACCAATTGGCGGGCCAACATAAGGGCTAAAGGTGATCAAGCCAATTCCATGAGTGGCGAATAGTTATGGACACGGTATGTGTTTTGGCGATAACTTTGGCTACAGGCATCGGATTTGCACGCTCAACCCCAATTAGGAAAGCTCGACTCGACGCGCAAGTAGGGTCTACCAGCTTGGCTTGGCAGACCTTTCCTTCATCCCCAAATTCTGCTATTTTCCCATCATATCTTTATTTTTCAATTTTTTTTTTCTATTTTTTGTAATACTTCATATACCAATTTAGGATAGGATTTTAATCCTATTTGATGTCAAATTTTTAGGAGTTATCTGATTTGTTTAGGGTTTTTAAATTAGATAAGTTTTAGTTTTGAATAATAATTGATAAGATGATAGGTTTCTAGGTTAGTTTTTTGAAGCTATTTAGACTAGTCTTGTGGGTTGAGTTTTATTCATTGAATATTGAATAATACTTTTCCTTTGAAGCTTCAGACTTTCTTCTCAATTTGTTTTTCTCTTGCTTGTCTTCCTCACGATCCTTAGGTTGAGGCTAGCCAAGAGGATAATCACTGTCCTGACCGGTGTCAGCAACTTTTGTAATAAAGTTGCAAAGAGTTCTTATACACGAGTGAGAGCCCATCTATTAAAAGTAGAATTGGAGCTTGTTTAAAGGTGACAATGAAGGATATTTCTAAAATGTCACGCCCCGAAACTGGGTCGGGGCACAGCGACAGACCGGCCGCACCCAAACAAGGATGGGTCCCCATCCGGGCGCAAGGCCTTAGAGTTCCTGTGTAAATAATATCAAGAGATAACACAACGGAATTAAAATTTAAGGAGGGAGTTTATACAACTCCATACAAATATATAGTACGAATACAGTACAACCAAAAGTATAATACTTGGGTTTACACACCCCATAATAGGATCCAAATAGGTCACCCATAGTAGTCAATACAACATAAATACAAAGCAAATCTTACACACACTCACAAATACAGTACGAGGTACACAGACCTCAAAAGATAAAGTAGAAGGACCAACAACTCTGAAGGGATTCCCAACTAAGTTCGATCCTACTACTCATCGTGACCTGAGAAGAATATCAATCAAGGGCATGAGCCTAAAGAACAAGCCCAGTAGGATCGTCAATAAAACAATAAACATGGCTAAAATCCATAAACAAGGAATAGAGTAAACCAAGTGCAAATAAGCAAGTGAAGCAAAATAACAAGAAAGCAACATATCTCAGGAATGTGAAATAAAATCACAGATATACTGTATCTCCGGCATATATGATACTACAGTATACTCTATACCGTCTTCGGCCTAAGCCGGATAGCACTATAGCAATCATGTATACATCGTCAGAAAATCTCCCTCTCTGAATGAGCTTATGTATGAGCATCATATGCTCGTGGCCAGAAATCATCACACTTTGCCTGGGCCTCCGTCCGATGTATTATGCCTATTAAGGAGAGATTACCAGTACTGAATACCTAACAACAAGTATACATGTGTATATCCAAGGCAACAACATCTTGAATATATATGAAAAATAATGATCTCAAAGAGATAGAAAACCAAGCCAAAGCACATATTTAAGGAGAACACTGAACTCAAATATGTATAAGAAACATCTCAAGGAGATAGAACACAAGAATCATAAGCAATGTAGTTATGTAGGAAGAAGAAATACTCACAACACCCGTGCGAGAGCCTACCTTGCTTAAAGAACCATCATCCGATCCTCGTCGCGACTCACGCGTCAGAATCAGGATTTAGTAGATAGATTAAAGAATCTACGTAATTATTCTCGGCTTCCCTAATCATGCACAATTATATGCTTTTAAGAGGACAAAACGATGCCCCGATTTTGCATATTTTTACTCAAGCTTGCAGTCATAGAGAACTGCCATTATCTCCAAATCCGCAAGTCAGATTTCACTAATCTAATGCTCATTGGAAAGCTCTCTTCTTCCCCTTTCTAATGGTATATGATGTTCTCCAATTAGGGGAGTATTGATACGCCAAACTTCCCCTCGAACGAGACAGTCGGGTGGCAGAATTTCTGCTAGTCTATATGAAATGCTTGGAATGTTTTCCAGGGCATTTGAACAAGGAATTTGGGTGCATGATTTCAAAGAAAATTCGGCAGCATCTCCCCTAATTATCGGCTCCCAAAAATTATACAAGCATTTACTGTAAAATCCAAGGAAATTTTAAGGAAATAAATGTGTTAAAATCTTCCTACAAATTATTTGTTAATTAAATAATTTTCCCTAGAAAGTTAAGTGAGGGAAAATTTAGTTAAAAATGGATTTAAAAACCCTAATTAGGGTTTATGGGAGACAGAGGGACTGAATTGTAACTTTTAAGAGTATGGAGGACTAAAAGATAATTGTTCCCTCTCACAGTCTTGGACCTGTACGAAATTTCAAAAGTGTCAGGGACCTATGGTAAATTTTCCCACTAGAAAACCCTATAGAGAGAGGATGAACGGCTGAGATTAAATCATCTCGTGCCGTGCCTTATCTCGAGGCATTATAAAGGCTCATACAGAGCCACGTGTCGAGCTGGGATACGATCCATCTGATCGTGGATCAGATGCGAGGCGGAAGAGGGGGTTTTTATGGGGGTGAACCCACGGTGCGGGTGTTCGTGAACCCTTCATCTTGTGATCATGCTTGATAAAAGACGAAATGATAAATCCAGGCCGTCGTTCCTCGAACCATCCCAACGGTTGATCTCGGCTGATGCTTGATACGAGATTGCAGATATAAATCCTGGCCGTTGATGTGATCAGTTGATCACAACCCTCCATTGTCGGACGCTGATCCCGAGGCAGTGCCTCTCTCTTCCCCATCGCCGGAAACGTTGGCTCGAGGCCCGCCCCATTCCGGCCGTTACGAGCGTTGACGCCGGTCACCTGAAGGCGAGGCCGTTCGCATGGGCGTCTCTTCGTCTGGACTCGGCAGCTTTAAAAGGGAGCATGGGAGGCCCGGGAGGGAGCACCACTCTTCGTTGATATCCCAGCTCCAGTGAGGTGACAGTGAAGGAAGGAGCTCCACCGCGGAAGCCGTTCTACTCGCACAGCCCAGTGGCCGGGAGCTGTTGTCTGACAGAGAGGATAACAGGCCGGGGAGAAGGACACGGAGGGAGACGCGGCAAAAGATCGTCGGAAAAGAGAAGCTCTTCCACCAGTGCTGGAAAGCTTGTCGTCAGCACTAGCTCTCGTCTCCGATCGCACGGTAAGAGTTCTCTCCCTCCTTAGTCGTAGATAGCGTCTTTGCATGCGTAGTTTAGTTCACCGGAGAGTATTGATCTTGCGGCCGAGCACTTCGGGGAATTCCGGCGTTGGAGGCGAGGTTGACGGTGCACTGGAGGAGCCAGTCGTGGTCGCGGGGCTTCCTGCGATGGTGATCGAGCGCGGGCCGGTGCTCGGAACCACCGGAGATGAAGACCGGAGCCGTCGGGTTCTCGGTCGCGCGAGTGAGTGAGAGAAGAGAGAAATGAAAAAGAAGATGCTATATATAAAAAAATATTAAAAGGGGTAAGGTTTTAATTAAAAAAAAATGACTATAGGGATGTGACACAATAATAGAATGGTATGATTGATTAAGGATTAATCAATTTATATTTCTCTCTTCGGCTAAAATCCTAGTTAATTATGGTGACAAATAATAATTAGCTAGTTAAAATAATTCATTTGGAAACTATAGAGTTGTGACAATCACTTTGATTAAATTGTGGAAACTTTGATAATGCGACCACAAATGGATTAATTGATTTATATAGTTAAATTAACTATAAGTTACTAACAAAGTGTAACAAAATAATTAAGGTGGCATTTTCTCATGAACCTTAGTTGGCATGACAAATTATTGGTTAACAGTTGAAATAACTATATAAGACTAAAGTGTTGTGATATAATTATTAGGCATAGTTGGCCTATGTGGAATGGCATAATCTTTTGATTAATCGAAATATTAATATGGAACTTTGTAAGTGTGACAAAATGTTTAGCATGATAAAAAAAATATGTAGTAAGGTTACTAAATGTTCTAATGAGACTTGTTTTAAGGGTCAATGATTAAGGAATCGGGTCCAATGGTCTTAAGGCCCAATGGGCTGGGCTCAAATCACCCTTAAAGTCAGATTTTTAATATAATAAGAACTAAGGGTGCTAAGAAGGAACTAAACCCTAAAGAGGATAGAACCTTACGCTCTAAGGGTCCATGTTACCTAAATGACTAAAATACCCTTCCTTAACTAGAAAGGACTAAGGACAAACAGAAATAAACAACGGGCTTAGTAATGGACCCAATAAGAGAAAAACTAATTAGAAATAACTAAATAGGGTTTAGGTTTGCCCAATGGAAGCAAAGTTGACTCGGTTTGACCAAGTTGGGTCTAAGGCCAACTAAAAGACATGGAAACGGGGGATAGGGGCCAGTAATCCGAGAGATGGTCCTTAAGACCCGTTAGTGGGCCTGGGCCCAACAGAGACGATAGATGTGCATTAGTAACTAGAAACTTGTTGAAATCTTAACTCATCTATGTATGCCAGATACTCTCGGGGAGTTGTTGGCACACTAGAGAAGACTAGAAGGACATCTACTTTCAACGAACCAGAGGTAAGTACTTCTGCCTAGAACCGTTATCATTGATTGATCTTTGATACTTGTGTAAGTACTTTTGCCTACTATCCCTCTCTACAGAGTGCTCTTGACTTTTGTAATTGCCATTCTTGTCTTTACACTTGCCTAGTTCCCACCCGGTTTCGAGTTTTTTTTCTTTGGACTTGCTTACGCCTTGTTTGTCTATGCTTCATTGATATCATACATGCGTCCTTGTCTATTTTAGAATCCTGCTGAGCATGTATGTTGTTTACGGGATGTTGGTATCCCTGTTTGCTATGAACTACTGCTCGGACTCAGTGGAGCTAGGGAAGCTCCGATAGGGGAATGTTCAGGGACAGGACCCCCTGGCATTTCTGTCTGCCTTACCAGAGAGGCAAATCTCTGGAGGTCTTACCTGTCAGTGGGCATGGTACACTGGCCGTGTTAACACGTAGGAGAGGTAGTTCTACCGACCTGCGACCGGAGGGTCGAATGACCAAAAAGGTCGTGCCTACAGCAAATAGCTGGACGTACTAGCCGGGAGTAATCCTTGAGTTCTATTTGTAACTCTTCGCAGAGCCCGAGGGTTTCTGTAACAGGGGTCGTACCTTTGAATTATTTTCTGGTAGACCCCTAGGACTGTGCTGTTGATCTTGTGACCACATTAGATGACATGTTGCCTATTTATGTCTTTGTGATCCGAAGGGGTGCTTACTTGGCTTTCCATTCGAAAGCTCATGTGTTCACTTTTCCTCTTTTACAAATTCCGGGGTTTAGGAGGAGGTGGAGCCTGAGGAGAGCTCACGAGGGAATCCGAGGTCTGGGAGTCTCCTTTTCTTATATTCTGAGAGCATTACTGTTTGTAGGACCCGTATAGGGACCAGACTATTATAGGGCCTATGGACCCTGATGACTCTATGTTCTCTTTGTACACGAGTTTATTTTATGTTATGGATTGCTATCTGCTTATCATCTTATTAGGCCTTGTATTTGGGTTGAGTTTGTCTCTACTTGAATACGGCCGGTCTCTTGACGCGCTCGAGGTCCCGGGATCCGGGTCGGGGCGTGACATTTACCATTCTTACATATGTTTCTTAAAAGCATAAAATTCTATACTAATATTCAAGTCCTCTTGAAATAGGTTTGTTTAAGGTAACCCGTCATCATTAGTTAGATCTTTTCCACACATGAGCTGTAAAATCAAACTCAAGGGGTAACCTAACAGTTAAATCAAGATATCTTACAATTTAAAATCTTAAACTCATCAAATACTTAAAATAGATGTTTCCAACCGAGGCCATCCTTCTACTGGCCTAGCATCTTTTGCTCAACCCAAATTAGAGTGATATCTTTTGCTCATGAACTCTCAATGTCTACTAGCATACTTCACAACCCTCCTATCCCTTCACAAACACACATGGATTAACTAACTTTATTCTTGGAATTAGAATAACCACCTCACAGTGGATACATCCATTCTTTGCATTTAAGATAATACAACACCCATGAGTAAAATCAATGGCAAAGACCATACCACTCTTGCTTCTCCTTGGTCGACTAGTAGAAGCTTTGGAATATCCCAAAGAAGAATGTACCGTGGCTCACGATCACTAAGCTAATCAGTAGCTCAAGAGTCCAGTGCTTCTCTAAGCACGCGTACCCACTCGGCTCATGGTCTCTAGGTACAGACCTAGTCCCAGCTGGCCCAAGGGGATAGTTTGCACCTGCTCGTGCGTGTGCAAGGAGAGGCTGGTCTGCTAGGATATGGGATAATGGTCGTCGAGGTAAGAGCAAGTGGGGGTGCAGCCTTGCACAGCAACAATGCCAGGTTTAGGCACGACATCAAGAGGGATGATACTCGAGGTTGCCAGAGTCAAACTCCTCTTGGTCGACGGCCAAGGGGTGAGGCCTCTAGCTTAGGGTTTGAGTTGAAGAAGAAGGCAAGAAAGTAGGGCTCTCTCTCTTACTGGGTCTTCAGACCCCTCTTTTAATACTCACGGGATAGGAAGATGATTTGATGTGTGGCGGGCCCTAGCTGCCTTTTTTTTTAATAAGCTTCAATGGAATCCAGTGCCCATCAAACCCCTTGTCGACCAGTAAAGACTTTACTAGTTAGAGTATAACTTATATATATATATATATATATATATATATATAGTGTAAATAGTGTAACACTCATTTCTTCACCGAGACAGATGTCACACCAGCTGGGCCAGGAGTGCACCCAGCCCATAAGCTGTGTAATTTACACCTAATAATAATCATAATAATCAAATTACTATTCATAAGAAACAAACAAATAGTTTGATCTTATACAGAGTTTATAAATTTGCGGAAGAGTTCTAGTAGTCTAAACAACAAGTGCAAATAAGCACTATCCTTATCTGCTATGTGAGAGCCATCTACTGGATTACTCACGCTCACTTACCTCCACAAGTAGTTCATTTGAGTGAAAATCACTAATATTAGGAAATAAATATATATAAGGAAAGATATACGAATCCCAGAAATAATGCTAATCTATGCATTATCTTCTCATTAAATTAACATGCCAAGCATTTCAGAAAAACCCGAATAAAGCACATATGCAATTTCAATCATCATAAGCATATCACAATCACATAAATATGTATGCTAAGGCCTCGTATCATACAAGCGTGCACCCCTAGTTAAAATATTTCCGGAAGGACTCCAACTCCCATCAGGTATGCCTCTATATGATCCTGATAACCGGAAACTACATAAGTCCTGTACTTGATGACCAGTGGTATGCCTCTACATGTGTACGTCAAGTCTCAATCTCGTATCCTATACGGGCCCTCACAAGAGACAGGAAGGGGGTTTTTATAAAAAGAATGACTTTCGCAAACATTTTTAGTTTTAAGAAAAATGATTGAAAACAAAACCTCTTCCTTTGCTCGGTCTTGTCTTCTAAAATATCCAGGCTCTATCTCGAGCCCCTGCTGGGTCCCCCATACATTAACTAACTAAGGTGTAGCTTATGATACATGCAATAATCTTTATCTACCCCTTAGGGTTTCCTTTACCATTTTTCATGGTCTTTAACATTTAAGCAATTAAACAATCATTAAATCCACTATACTATAATAGCGGAGAAATCCATCGGCAAATCACAAACCGAGATAAAGCTCATAAAAATAAATCCGACGATAAAAACCCGATCATATAACGTCTAAATATAGCATAGTCACTCACCTGAAGTCCTTAGCAACTTTCCTAAGTCTGGCTCTGTCCTGCTGAAACTCCCACGGGACATTTACCCTTTCCTAGAATCAATAATAGTACTAAGTAAATACGAAGTTCGTATTTTCCATAACTTAGTTCTATTGCTATAGAATACGGAGATTTAAGAATACAGAAAATCGTATTCTTTCTAAACTCTAACTTAAACTCAATAAAATACACTAAACTCATTAAATTATCTAAGCATGATTCTTAATTAAGATCTAATACATGCTTCAAAAATTCATAAGAATAAGGAAACCGTATTCTTATCTTATACTCTAAGTAGACTCGTTAGAGTACGATAATTCATTAAATCAAATAGGGCATGATTTCTCTTAACATGAACTTCGTATTTCCAAAGAATGAAAATACGGAATTTCCAAATTAAAGGACTTAGTTCCATCTTCCTTTGCACAATTTAAAAGCTTCTATCATACTCTTCAGAAGTGATTAATTGTTAAGTATGATCATGGGGATTAAATCAAGTATTAATACTAAAGTTTTCTACGAAAATTCGGCAGCACCTCCTCTATTTGGAGGGCCCTGAAATTAATACAAACATGCTCCAAAACATAGCATTTTAATCTACAATAATAGTCACATGCTTCTACACAAAATTAGCATGTCTCTAATTAACATTTTGCTTTTCATTTCATGTGGAATTAACTCCATGGAAATAGAATCCTCTAGAGGGCTCATTTAACATGGTTCCTCACTATTAGTTCTACAAATATTTGCATTGTCATTTAAGTAGTGATGACCTTTGTTAGATAAAGCTTATTCTTGAATAAAGTTAACATAATTAAATGGAACCATTCCTTAAAGACTTATTCATTTGGTAATTTATCAAACAACACATGGGCATGTTTATTTCTAAAACAACAACGTAGCATCCATGAATCTTTGAGCTTTAATTATACAATATGAACTCATCACAAGTTAAGAATGTTCCATACATTCATTAACCATCACTAATTCATAATTTGTTTAACAACCAACACATGATCTAAAACAAGATTGTAGTTGTTCGGCTTTAATTACAACCTCATTAGGATTAATCCATTTAAACACGGAGGTTTAGAACCTACAACTATTGATCATCAATCTACAACTCTTGGTTATACTCTACAATCCTAATTGAATGCCACATAACTTGTAAAACTCTAAAACTCAACCCTTATATGCTCATTTCTTTATGGAGGCATTTTGCCAAATACTTGGTGTGCATCTACAAGCATTTCTAAAATCCACTCTATCACAACTATACAAATCCTTTAAATTATATTCAAATGTACTAGATGTAATCACACACATGTTCCATGCCATTAAAGCCTTAAATCCTTAGTTTTAAAACAAACAAGTTCTTAGAGACATATTTGCAAACATATGATAGGCATGCTAAGTTTTCAAAACAACATCATATCCCTTCAATTACTAAACTTCAGAATTTTACAAACATTTGATAACTCAAAGCTAACACCGATCCTTCATACAAAATCGGTGAATCATACTTAGTTGAATTCCATTAAAACATCATCCAAACATGATTTGAAACTCTAACTTAATCCCCCTCTTAATTTGATAAATTAATCTAACCATAGGTACACCGTTGTTCACCGGAGGAAGAGGAGGGTTGAAGGCTGAAGCTCGCCGGAGGGTATGCGGCTGTAGGTGGCACTGGTGGCAGCCGTGCGACGTCCAAGTGGCAGGCTGCTGACGCGCGCGTGCAACTGGAATGGAGGCGGAGCTGGCCGACGCGGGGCGTGGGGCGGACGACGTGGGACTGCGGCGACCAGTTGGGCGGCAGGCGCGAGTAGTCTATGAGGCGCCGGTCATCGCCGTTGCCGAGGGTTCACCGGTAAAGGAAAATCGGATTCACCCAAGTTAGGGCCCGGTTCCAATTTGGGGGAGAGATGAACGATAGAGAGAAAAAGAGATGGTGAATGAGATAAATAAATCTCTATCTCTCTCTCTTTCTCTCTCTTCATAACTTATAAACAATTAAATTTTAATTATTTAACTTACTCCTAAGTTGTGTCACATGCCCAATTATTTAAATTATCACCTCATCCATACCCACTCATTTTTCCTTGGATTAATGTATTCCTCATAAATAACATTATCTTAAATAACAAAAATAATAATCAAGGATATTACTATTATGTCACATGATAAATAATAGGGTTACTTATCCCTAGTTTTTGTCACAAGCCCATTTAATCAAGATTATCTCTTCCATTATTCCTCATTCCACTAAGTTATAATAAATTAATTAATTTTTTAATTTTATCTCCCCACTATGTACTCACATGTGTCTCTTTAATTAATCCCGATAAATTTGGACGTAACGTTAATTTCAAATACAATTTATCATGCTTCTATCATCACTCTCTTATGCTTGGATTGGGCCTAAGCAAGAATTGTTGGCCCATTCCCATTCCATTTTATTTACTTTATCTTTAAACTCTTTCTTATGAACTAATAACCCCCGATGTATTTTTCAGAAAGTTAAAAAGTAATTATTAGAAAAACCGGGGCGTTACATATAGCATGTGACTCTTCAAAGTTTTTCTACTCTTTCTCCGACCAAGTCCAAATACCGTGTCCTAATGCTAGTATCACTGTTTGGTCAAGTCATCAATTGAAAGAGAATAAATGAGGCTATGTGTTTTAACCAAACCCCCATGTGAAGCCATTTACATCCTTTCCTTTAGTGGACCAGATCCAAAATTTCCGAGACTCAAGGTTTTGGATTCTTAGTGATTAGGTTTAATCCAATGATTAGGGTTTTATTAAGTTTAATTATTCCTTAATTAAACCCAATGAGTATTCCCCACACTATTTATTTGTGATTAAATCCCTCATTTAATAATTACTTGTATAGTGGTCTCCCATGATTAGTTAATTGCAAGTGGTTCGGTGTTTCAGCCATAACTTTAGCTACAGGTGTCGGAATTGTGGGTTTAATCCCAATTCAGAAAGCTTATTCCGATGTGCATATCTTACTTACATAGCTATGCTCTTTGGGCCTCATTTTTAAATTCCAAAATTCAATCGTTTACCCATTCAAATTTTCATTTTAAGATTTATTATTATTATTTTTTTTTTTGGGGGGGGGGGGGGATGCATATTTATTCAGGGGTAGTCTTTACATGAAATACAGAAGTTGGAGAAGAAACAAAAATTTAGATTGCAACAACATGCACCGAAGAAAGTACCATTGCCACCTCAAAGTTTTTCATTGGGCAATATATGTCCATTTTTTCAAGGAGGAATGGACTCGAGAAAAAGAAAGAGCATTGTGAGAGGAAGCAGAAGTGGAAGTGCTAGTAGAAATCCACTTGAGAAGACATTTAACACAACGGCTGGTGATCAAATTCACGCAGAGATTGCTCGGATGTTTTATTTTGCAGGCCTACCATTTCATCTTGCAAGGAATCCTTATTATGTGAGTCCTACACTTTTGTCGCTAATACTCCAATTTCATGATATTTGCCTCCATGATATAATTTCCTTCGGACCACCCTACTACAAAAAGCGAATGCAAATATTGAGAGATTGTTGGAACCCATCAAGGGACATGGGAGGAAAATGGTGTAAGTTTCATGTGAGTGTAGGTGGAGTGACTCACAAAGGAGGTCCTTAATTAATTTTATGGCAGTGACTGAATGGGGCCCAATGTTTCTTAAAGCTGTGGATTGCTCTGTTGAATAATAGACAAGTTCTTTATTGTAAATCTAATTAAAGAAGTTATCAATGAGGTAGGTCATGCAAATGTGGTTCAAAATCATCACACACAATGCCCCAAATTGCAAGGGAGTTGGTCAGCTGATTGAAGCACAATTTTGCTCCATCATTTGTATGACACATTCCTTGAACCCAAGGTAAATTCTTAATCTTAACACTAGCCTAGTATAATATATTATTTTTAAAATCGTCATAGACTTGAATAGTCACTTATTGATATATAGTAGATAAGTTGTAATATTTCTTCTAACCTTTTCTAATCAAGGTACTATAGTGATGGATGGCTTCAAGAGGGCCCAAATCGAGTTCCTCCATACAAGGACTTGGAGGTTTCTCATAAAAGAATGAAATTTTTAAAAGGTACTTCCCAAATTCAAAAGAGCAGACAAGAGTACTATTAGAGTATGTGAATTTCTCTACACGGTTCGGAGATTTTGGGGAGTTTGATTTCATCCATGATATATATCCTATGGATCTAAAAAGTTGGTTGGTTATTTATGCTGCGTGTGTACCTATCCTTCAAAGTGTGGCTTTGAAACTTCTTATGCAACCATCTTCATCATCATGCTATGAGAGGAATTGGAGTACATACTCTTTCGTAAACTTAATGAGAATGAACAAGATGACACCCAAACGTGCAGAATATTTGGTGTTTATTCATAGTAATTTCTGCCTTCTATCAAGAAAACCCCACAATATAGGCAAGGGGAAAGTAAGTTGTAGGATATTGTTGGAGATACATTTGATTTCTTTGAAGATGTTGGGATGCTTGAAGTCGAAAACCTCTCAATTGATGAACCAGATTTGGAGGTCGTGGTTTGATAAGTGTTTAAATGTTGATATTTTTATATCATTGTAACATCCCAAAATTTCCTAATTAAATTTTAGTAAATTTTTGAAATTTTAAAAGAGAATAATTAGCTCAAAATCAGATTAATCATTATTAACCTCAAAGTTAAAGAAAATCAGAGTTTAATGGACCGAAATCCAGCCTCACAACTATAGGGCCAAGAGAAGGCCTAATTGGGCTAGGTCAGAGTTACATAGAATAGTTGGAGGTGGATGGTTGGCAGTATTAGATTAATTAAAATAGAGATTAATTAAATATTAATTAATATAGATTAATTAAGTAGGAATATCTGACAAAAGTTAGAGTCCCGATAAAGTAGATCTGGTCGAGTCAAAAGCCGAGAAACACGGATCTGGGTCAGGAGAAGAGACGACCCGTGATGCTACAGTTAACCCGTGTCACTAGGGCCGTTTAACTCGGGATTCCCGGATCTGGTCTGAGATAGAGACGGGCGAGCTAATATCATTAGTCGCCCTCGTGACTGCACAGTAACAGGATAAGATCAACTAAAGGTTGTTCGGCTTGTAGTGGAGGATATTTTAGAGGATAAGTTATTTAATCAATTACTTTTTAAAAGATAAGATATTATAATTGTTTAATTAATAAAAGATTTAAATTAAACTTTATACCTTATATAGATATCAGATGAGAGAATGTAAGGGAGAAGAAAAAAGGGTTTTAACTCTCCCTTTCCCTTTCCCTTGTGCCCTCGAGCTCAGAGGAATCTCACGGCGCCGAGCGCAACTACGCCCACGAGCAGCCCCTCGCCAGTCACCGGCGAGCCTAGCCACACCGCAGGCCGCCTTTCCTCTTCCCCCCTCCCCTTCGGCAGCGTACCCTCGAGCTCTTCCCGGCGGTCAGCGGCCGATCTTCGTTTGTCTGGCCGAGTCCTACTGGAGTTTCCTCTAGCTTCGGTACTCCGGCCAGCCAAGCCGCCTCGTCCGACGTACCACTACGACCCGCCGCCTCCTTTGCCGGTGCCTCACGGCAGCCAGCAGCCAGCTTCTCCAGCCGACCCTCTTCCGGCGAGCAGTAGCCCAAGGCCGGCCACCCCTCTTCCCCGGCCTGCAGCCTAAGCCGACGAGCAGTCCTATTTTCCATGTAAATCCCTAAGTTTACTAAATTGGGGAAACCCTAAGTAGATTTATAGTTGAATGAGAATTATGGTTGTTAGAAGGGGCCTAGAGTGTAGTATGTTTCCATGTATTGGTTCATGTTGTTAATTGTGAAGTATGGAGAATGTTTGTATTATAATTTCAGCCTTAGAAACAGAGGAGACAATGCCAAAATTTTGTCAAATTACTTAGAATAATCATGCCATGTTTAGCAAGTAATTAATTTGAGGAGAGCATGCTAGAGACCTTTAATCTCCCATGGAAGGCATGCTTAAGTTTCCCGATTATGATAATGATGAAGATAAGTATAGTTACTTAGAAGAGAAAATCTCGTATTTTTATCGTATTCTATTTAGTTTAAATTTGAGTATGAGTCAAGAATACGACCTTCGTATTTATAGATTTCATATTTCAATTATCAGGGAAAGGCAAAGGCAAGTCTGCCGCTGCCGAAGGACCGAGCCAAACTTAAGCTCGGACCAGACTCAGGTGAAGGGAACTAGCTGTACAGTTTCGCCTATTTTACCTTATTTTTATACAGTATAGATTTTAGTTTTGAAAAGCATGAACTAGGAATTTTATGAAAATTTCTAGAGTTTTATAAAACTATTTCATGCACAGTAATCAGTGATAGAAAAGAGAAACAGATACAAAAACAGATAGATTACACTTTATTGATATGCTTGTATGGACTAGCGGTGGCTCGTGTAGAGCTAGAAAGTACGGCACTAGGTTAGGAGAGGGGTGCCCTAAATCTCTGTTTTTAATACCGAACTATCTATTTTTAAAACACTTCCATTTTATTAAATCAAAACCCTCTTTCCATCCTTTTGGGTGCTTAGTGTACGTATATAGTTGACCTCGTGTAACAGATCTACCCGTTGGTCGCTTGTTCTACAGTATTGAAGTAGATGTGTAATCAGAGATTATAATCTTGTGATTATTAGATGATTTCGCATTCCTCGCCTTCTAGAGATTGAGTTTATCTCGGAGAGAGAGGAGGCACAAGTACAGATTACCCATGGGGAATGTCAGTTTCATAAATAATTCACAAGAAAGAGAAACAAGAAATCAGATTTGCATATTTAAGAGAATACATTGACCATCATATATTTTCTTAGTATTATTTCAAACTTCAATAGTTACATTCAGTTATTTCCTATACATATTTTATACTTCAGATTTACTGTTTTTCTTTATTATATGGGTATAGTTTACACCCGACAGATATGTTCTCAACTCACTGAGCTCCAGTAGCTCAGTCCCTTTTCTCTTGACATTGTGATTGCAGACGATATACAGAAGACCGTATAGAGGGTTTCTCTGATCACGAGTTTAGTGGAGACGTTCTGTAGCTGGCTCTGACTCCCGTGTCTAGTTATTATGTTATGTTTGCTTATGAGTGTTGTGAGACTTCAAGCTTAAGACAATATTTATATGGTGTTGTATTAAACAAGATTAAAGTTTGAGTTTTTAATATATTGAGTTTGCTTTACTTAGCTTCCGCATGTTATTAATTTTGCAGTTAATTAACAGTTTACAACCTTAGGTATAGGGTTCATTCCCTAGACCTGCAGGCTGGTGTGACACGTGTCCCCTGAAAAGGAGATGGTTGTTAGAATCATATTCATGTATATTTTGCATGCCATTTAGTGAAAATGTGACCTACCGAAGCTTAATAAGTGTTACTTTTGTCAAACAGGGCACATTGAAGGTGTTTCAAGAGAAAGGAGACTTTTGAAGGCTTTTCGGATGCAAAAATGTCAAAGTTAGGAGCTATAAAGGGCCTACAAATGTTCTAATACATTATGGCGAAGTTCCTCGAAGATTTGGAGCCAAAACAAGCTATTTGAGAGGCATACGGGCTAGTATACGGGCCCGTATGGACTCCCATACGGACCGTACGGACAACTACTATAGTAATTTCAGCTTCTTCTGTTTTTCCCATATACGCCATACAGGGTGGCATACTGTCTGATATACGGTGGGATGAAGACACCTATAATTCCTACGGGATCTCATACGACCTATAATTCATATTGGGCTGGGCCGGCATTCGAACTATTCAAGCTATCAGTATAAACAACAATTGGGGTGCCCTCAAGTAGGAATTGCTCCATATTCTCCACCTCGAGCAGTGGCACAATTACTCCTCAAATTTTTAGTATGAGATATACACAAAGGAACCAGAAGAAGTCAATTGGAAAGAAGCTCTTCACAATTTTGCAAGAAAATATGAGCATCTTCAAGAGCTTTTCGAGCTTACCGAATAACCAACTCTCAATGCCGAGGAACACATTCAAGTCATAACCATCCTTATTGATATAGATGCTGGCATGAATAATGAGGACAAAAACTGTAGAGACTATCTTAATTTGACACAACAATTGGAGGCAAGGGAGTGGATAGATTTCCTACGGTTCCAAGAAGAAGTCTCCACATTCATGGAGGAGTTGGCGAAATTTAAATTACAAACAGAAGTTGAATTTGAAGCCGTTGATGTTGTAATTACCAAGATGCAAGCCACTTTTCTCCATGCATATTTAATTTTGGAATTATTGCGTACATTGAGGACAATATACAATTTTAAGTGTGGAGATGAGTATCTACCTATCCTTTATCTTTGTATATCCATAGAAAAACTTTAGTGCGGAGATTTGTAGCTATTAGTGAAATTCATTGCAAATTTTTAAATTTTTCATGACTAGCATGCCTCGACAAAGGTCTTAAGGAAACATGTTGGCAAACTCTATTTCTAGGGCACCATCTTGGCATATAATTTTGTTAAAATCTCCTATGAAACGTCATGGGCATTTAAAGAACATCTCTGTGACACTCATGATCTTTAGAGACAATAGATAACCCATTGCCATGATCTTTTTACTTTAATAGCTAAACACATTTTTCAATGGCTCTAAGAGATCTTGTGGCACTAATTCAATTCATTAACACCTCATAATATGACCTAGTGGACAAGTAGGGAGAGAATAAAATAGTTGTACATAATAGTCGCGAAGAAAGAAAGACAGTGTTCTGTTGCTTATTTTGATGAAGTAGTTTGGGGTTCTGGCTCCCTATAAGAGTGTCCCCTAATTCGAAAAATCATTACTTAGCATGAACACAACCATGCAGAGTTGTAACAATCTTAGTAGCTAAGTGCCCGGTGCCTAATTAGCATGAGCACTCTGCGAAGAGGAGGAACTACACTCTACATTGGTCTTTAATACAGGAAAGTCGGATCCATTAGGAATGCCCTACCACACAAAAAAAAATCTTGTGTCTTCCTATTTGTCCATCACTTATCTAATCTGAGGGGATCCACTGATCATAGGGCCTAAAGAAACCTCTAGAGTCCATTGAGAATGTATTTGTCTTGCAAAGGTTTTTTTTTTTTAGAGAACATGGCATGTGGAGCGAATAAGATTTGTCTAGAACTATAATGATACTTTGCATAAGATCTATTTAGGCCTTGGCGTGGAAATGGGAGAACAAAACACATGGGTGGTCAACTTGAAAAGAGTTGAGCCATATATTTCATGGCCAAGAGGATGAACACTTATATTTTCTTTTATTAATTTCTTTTCTTTGCTTCAGGACAAGCAAACCTTTAAGTGTGGAGATATTTGATAAGTGTTCATTTGAGCATAATTTAATATCATATTCTTATATGCTTGGTATGTAATTTTGAAGACTTTTTGCCCACCAATACTTAAAATGTATTCATATTGATAAACAAGGCAAAATACCAGAACCCCGAAAGAAAGAAAGCATTTCAAGAGAAACCGGGACCTTAGAGCACCCAGAAGGGCCCATACGGGCATCCATACGGGCTGACATACGGCCATATACTGACACCTGAAAGGAATACGGGCCAGTATATGGCTCGTATATATATTAAACCGTATGGAGGTGGCTGGAAGCCATATGGGCTGACATACGCCCGTAAACGGGCCTATACATCGCGAGATTTCAGCGAATCTGCAGACCTAGAAGGGGGCAAATTGGTAATTCTCACCCCTAAAACCCTAGAGGTATAAAAGCCAACTAATGAGGGTTTAGGGAGGAGGCAAGTAGCTTGGGGAGAGAGCATAATCTTGGGGAAAGCTTGGAGATTCTCATCTTGAAGCTATTGGAGCAAGAAGAAGGGAAATCACTGGAAGAGGATCAAGGAAGCAATCAACGGTGTACGCATTAGTGTTATTCCTTATGATTTCCTTGTTTGTCTTCATCTTTGTTTTGGATTGTTGCCCCCCTTTCATGGAGGGCTAATCTTGTAGATGCTTGGATGATTGATGAACCCTTGGACATGTTTTAATTAATGTTATCTCTCTATCTTTGATTGTTTGGTTGAATTTCATTGAGTCTATTGGATGTTTTAATATAAGTTAATCCTTTTACGTTGAGAGAGCCCAGAGGGATTTTCGTAGTCCATATGGGGGAAGAAGCGAACGCCTCCCCATGTGTAGACCATCTTCAATAGAGGGGATTGTGAGTATATCGGGAACCCGGGTATTAAGGAGAGCGAGTCCTTTAGATGTATTATTCTCATAATCCCTCCAAGAATTAGGTTCCCTAAAACATCATCGGTAAGGTCACTAGGATTAGTAATTCACCTCGAGAGAGGGAGTGAAAGCACCATAGGAACCCTTGACCAAGAATCAACCAAGTGTCGAGATAGAGAATATCATTCATCTTTTAGAAGTCCAAGGGGGATTTAATTGTCCGAGCATCCCCCTTTTATGATTGTTTGACCTTAGGAGCAACTCGATTCCCTTGTTTGTGTTTTCAATTGATTAGTTTAGAATTAGCATAATCAACCACCTTTAGATCGACTAGATAGTAGATAAATAGTGGGTATTAGTACTTCCATCTCCCTGAGGATCGATAACCCGACTTTCAAGTCCACTTTATTACTAGTGACGACCCGTACACTTGAGATTGTATCGCATCAAGTTTTTTGTGCCGTTGCCGAGGAGAATTAGATTACTGGGAAAGCTAGGAATTTACTACTTTAGTCATTTTTATTTTTATTTCTTTACTTTCTTTCTTTGTTTTGTTTTTCATTCTATTGAAATTTTGGATAATAATCTTCACTTTTTGAATATATTGCGTGGGGGCCACATGGTTATCTCTAGGAATGAATTTTAAAAAGTTGGAGGCACTAGATCGGTGGATTGAGGAAAAGCTAGCCAATCAATCCACGAGTTCATCACAGGAACAATTGTTGGAAGCCATCCAATTTGAGGAGGTGTATGCTTTATGGGGGTGAGAAACTAGCCCGATACCAGGGGAAACATCTGAAGGATGATCATATGATGAAGATGCACAGTGCAATCATGATTTTCTAATGGAACTCTTAAATAGACAGAATGAAGTCTTCTTGCATTCAAGGGGGTTAGCCAAAGAAGAGAATCCAAATAAAGATCGAGTAGCTATGAACATTGACCTCATACAAGATGCGAAGCACAACAATATACCCTCCAATTCAAAAGAAGAGTCTATCATATAATCAGATGCAGAATTGGAAGAATTGGATGAGAAATTAAAGAAGTTAAAACCGTCAGTAGATGAGCCCCCGCAGTTGGAGTTGAAAGAACTACCTAGTAATCTCAAGTATGCCTTTTTAGCCGAAGACTCAAAGCTCCCGGTTATCATTGAATCTAACCTAACAAGTCTTCAAAAGGGGAAATTACTAAAAGTCCTTAAGAGACACAAGAGGGCCATAGCATGGAAAATATCCGACATCAAAGGGATCAGTCCATCATGCTGTACCGACAAAATTCTTATGGAGGACAACTATCGACCTTCTATCCAACCTCAAAGGAGGCTAAACCCAAATATGCAGGAGATGGTCAAGTCAGAAGTGCTCAAGCTCTTGGATGTCGGAGTCATTTACCCCATCTCTGACAGTGCATAGGTGAGTCCCGTCCAAGTGGTACCGAAGAAGGGAGGAATGACAGTGGTCACCAATGAAAAGGATGAATTGATCCCTACAAGAACTGTCACCGGCTGGAGAGTATGTATTGATTACAGGAAGTTGAATGATGCTACATGGAAGGATCATTTTCCCTTACCATTTATTTATGAAATGCTTGAGAGACTAGCCGGACACTCCTATTATTGTTTCCTAGATGGCTTTTTCGGATACTTCCAAATTCCCATCGCTCCCGAAGATCTAGAGAAAACCACATTTACTTGTCCCTATGGTACTTTTGCTTACCGCCGTATGCCTTTTGGGTTATGCAATGCACCGACCATTTTTCAACGATGTATGCTAGCTACATTCGAAGACTTTGTGGAGAACATTATAGAAGTATTTATGGATGACTTCTGATCAGTCTTTGGAGATTCATTTGACTTTTGCCTCGCAAACCTAGAGAAGGTGTTAATTAGATGTGAAGAAACTAACTTGGTGCTAAGTTGGAAGAAATGTTACTTCATGGTCCAAGAAGAAATTGTTCTGGGTCACGAGATTTCGAGCAAGCGTATTGAGGTGGATAAAGCAAAAGTTTACACCATCGAAAAGCTACCTCCACCAACTTCAGTGAAAGCCATCAGAAGCTTTTTGTTGAATACTTGGTTCTATAGGAGAATTATAAAGGACTTCTCTAAAATAGCCAAACCATTGACCAAATTGCTAGAAAAAGATGCTCCCTTTGAGTTTGACGAAGGATGCTGAGCGGTTTTCACTATCTTGAAGATGAAGCTTGTACAAGCTCTGATCATGACCACCCCAAATTGGAACATCCCATTTGAGCTCATGTGCGATGCAAGTGATCATGCAGTCCGCTAAGTTTTGGGACAACAGAAGAACAAGCACTTCTAACCCATCTATTATGCTAGCAAGACTTTGACGGATATCCAAGCAAATTACACTACAACTGAAAAGGAGCTTCTTTCCATAGTGTTTGAATTTGATAAGTTCCGACATTACTTGGTGCTTTCTAAGGTTGTGGTGTACACCAATCATTTTGCGTTGCGTTATCTCATGACTAAACCGGACGCCAAACCAAGATTGATCCGTTGGGTACTGCTATTGCAAGAATTTGATCAAGAAATAAAGGATAAACGAGGTGCTGAGAATCTAGCCACTGATCACTTATCCCGATTGGAAAACCCAAATAGAGACTTGCTGAAGGAGAGGGATATCAAGGAATAGTTCCCGGAGGAGTACTTATACAACCTTCAAGTGATACAAGAGCAAACGCAGGTGATTAGTGAGGAGAAGGAAACACCTTGGTTCGTTGACATTGCAAATTATCTAGTCGTTGGATCACTTCCAAAGTCTTATAACTATTCACAAAAAAAGAAGTTCTTCTCGGAACTGAAATACTATACATAGGATAATCCTTACCTGTTTTGCATTTGTGCCGATCAAGTCATAAGGAGGTGTGTCTCGAAGGAAGAAAGGCTAAAAATTCTGGAGCATTGTCATGCAGGACTTGCAGGTGAGCATTACAGTGCAAATAAAACAACAAGGAAGATTCTCGATGCAGGGTTTTATTGGCCAACTTTATTCCACGATGATCAAAGATATGTCTAATCTTCGATCGGTATCAACAATTTGGCAATATATCTAAGCAAGAGGAGATGCCACAGAATTTGGTTCAAGTGTGCGAAGTATTTGATGTTTGGGGAATTGATTTTATGGGGCCTTTCCCTACCTCTCGCGGAAATAGATTTATCTTAGTTGTGGTGGATTATGTTTCCAAGTGGGTAGAAGCACAAGCCTTACCCACTAGTGAAGCAAGGGGAGTTGTGGAATTCCTCAAAAGATTGTTTTCTTGTTTCGGGACCCCAAGAGCCATCATATGACTCGGTTTGAATATGACTCCTGGTGTGTAACAGGTTATCTTTATGTCATATGGATTTTATTTAGAGTACATGATCATTTTCAGGTTTAAAGTACACAGCTTATAGGCTGGGTGCACTCCCAGCCAAGCTGGTGTGACATCTGTCTCGTTAGCGAGATTGGTGTTACAAGTAGGCCATTGCTGAGCCAAACCAGGGTAAATCTGTGTCCTTTTCTTTTACCTTGTGTGCTTTGTTTTGTGTGTTCTTGGGTTATTTGGTTTTCTGTGATTGCTTTCTCATTTCGCATTGTGTTCTCCAAATGGTGATTACCGGATAGGAGGGGGGTCTAATCACAACAGTATTGATACGTGACTTAGTGACTATGTTTGTGATGATGGACTTTCATTTGGTGCTTTTGGTGTAGTTTTTATGCTTGTGGTATACATTTTGTGTAATGGACTTTCATTTAATTTTATGTTTTTGATTGATGGAAAATTGATAGAATCAATTACAGTAAAATATTGAATAGAATTGTTGTTTTATCTTCTTTTGATTTTTTGTGTGGAATTTGTGGATTATTTGATATGATGAAATTAAATCTAATAACTATATTTCATCGAAAAATTTATATATATATATAGCCATGATACAGTCCGGCCTGTCTTATCACTATCATTTACAATTGCCTCATTTTGAGGCATTTAGAGAGTATTTTTTCCAAATCCAACCGCATGCATGGAAAGAACATCGAAAAATAAGATAACATGTCGATTTTCATACAATTTGGGGAGATGATGATCATTCATCGTAAAGGGTGAAATTCTAAACCGATAATATTTCTACAAAATTTCACCTTTTTAAGATGAATACTCATCACCTCTCCAAATTGTATGAAAATCGACATGTTATCTTATTTTTCGATGTTCTTTCCATCCATATGGTTGGATTTGAAAAAAAAATACTCTCCAAATGTGATTGACTTTGATCACGGTCTGTGTTTTGATATTTGTTAATGAGGGGTTAGTGTTTATATCAAAATAATAATAATAATAATAAAAGGAATAATAAAAAGAAGCCATGTCTAAAGGGGCCAATAATGAAATATTTCTTCAAATATCTTGAAACTAAAATATTTTAAATAAAATAAAATATCTGGTCATCCCGAAGAAGGCTAAGAACACAGATCCCGAGGCAAACCAAGGACACAAGTCCCCAAATAGCTTGAGAATAATAATCTCGAGGCAATTTCAAATATCAAGGTGCTTGAGAACACAAATCTCGAGGCAATCTCAAATCTCAAGATAGCTTGAGAACATAAATTTCGAGGAAATCTTAAATCTCAAGATAACCCGAGAACACAAATCTCAAGGCAAACTCAAATCTAAAGATAGCTTGAGAACACAAAGCTCTAGGTAATCTCAAATCTCAAGATAACCTGAGAACACAAATCTCGAGGCAATCTCAAATCCCGATGTAGCCCGAGAAGAAAACTCAAGACAATCCCAAACTTTAAGATAACCCGAGAACATATCTCGAGGCAAATCTTAAATATTAAGATGGCCAGAGAACAAATCTCGAGGCAAGATTGTATATAAATATAATTCCCAAAAAAAAAATCAAATTAAAATTTGAATGAATTAAGAAAAAATCAATCAAGTCATAATCGAACAAAATTTAAATTTAAATTTTGATCTTATTGGCTAAATCAAGAAAGAAAGAAGAAAATCAATCAATCAAGCCAAATCAAAACTTAAATCAAATTCAAATTGGAAGGTTCTTGGCTTGAAGATAATTGATATTTTTTGAGGTGATTTAGCTTGGAAAAAAGGAAAAGATAAAATTAAAAGAAAGAAAAATAAAATAAAATAAAAGGGATAGATTATTTATGGGAGGGATTGGAGAGAGAAACGAGGGGAAGCAAAAGAAGAAAAAAGAAAAAAGAAAAAAAAAAAAAGGCAGCCAAGAAGAAAAAGAGAAAGATCAAGCTCCCCCTCCCGTCTCGTCCTTGTGGTCTTCAATATCGTTTGGGAGATATAGAAAGAGAAAGAAAAAAAGAGGTATTTTGGGTCGAATAAGCGGACATGATCTTGTCTCCGTTGGTTTTGCCGAAGGATACAGGCTCGGGTCCGTTCATATATCGTAATACCACAAAAGATCAGCCCCACCGCAGTTGTTGCCGCCGCTAAAGAAGGAGCACCGCCCCAAGTGTGACAGTGCTGTTGATAGAGAGCCGCCACCGCCAAAGAAGCCTCATTACTTTTCGTTGTCCGTTCACTACCCCAGCCAAGTTAGATCTCACCGATGCCAAAGTTATCTCTCTAGACAAGCGACTAAAGTTTGTTAACCGAGCGAAGATTGCTTCTAAGATCTGAGAATTGAGGGATCTGAGTATGACCCATGTTGGCAAGTGCGTGGTCATCGATCTCGGCGATCTCAAGTTCCTGTTGCTCGACGACAAGAATAATAATTATACCATATTCCTGAAATTCTTCTATGTCAGCAAGATGAAGACAAGGAATTAGCCGCACCTCCACCCGAAGTTCAATTGTCTACTCATCCAAGAAGACTATCAAAGCAACTTATATTGAAGTTGATGAAGAAATCAGTCCTCACATACCCCAAATGGAGGCACTTGTGAAGAGTATCTTGGAGAATAATACAAAAGTTACTTCTGAGAAGGATGTGACTGTTGGTTCATCTATTGCACAATAGAGAAAACACCTTTAGTGTGTTGAAAACCCTTGCCAATCTTCTCTAGAAGGCCATGTCAGAACTTGAGAAGAAACTTTCAGGTTCTAAAGTTTTGTATATGGAGGCAATTCAAAATGTGATGTGGTTGCATGAAACAAGCGCCAATGCTAAAAAATGTGACTTCCTTGAATTCAACAAATTCTTTTACGCTTGACCATTTAGGTGAAAAGAAAGCAGATCAGATCATTAGTGATAATTCTTTCACCCTTGATTATTTGGGTGAAAGGAAGCAGATCAGATCATTGGTGATCTGCAGAAATATGTTGTCAAGCTGTCGAGTAGAAATAGCAAAGGAAATGTCAAAGTTCGGAACGGGACTTCTTCATAAACTTGGAGACGAATATTGAAGGTTGCAAATCCTTCCTATACATAGTCAGGCAATATGGCATTGTGTCAGTTTTGGAACATTTCAAGTCCATGACAATGGTCTGAGGTTCATTTTCTTATTCAACAGAGTATAAAATTATTGAGTTGGTTAGCAACTTCACTATGGAAATGGATGGCTTCATATGATGATGCTTGGATGGAGATAGTGCTTAGATCCTTCAAAGACTATGATATCAAAAAACTGCTTGCTTTCCAATAGATGTTGAGAATGATGAGAACCATGAGATCAATATGGTTTTGCAAAACATATATATATCCATGAAAGTTGACTCATTATGTCATGAAACTTTGGACTTATTTAGTGGCTGATTACAATTTGTCATGGTTGTAAATCTTGTTGAAACGATGTGCCAAATGCTTGGTCGGATGTAGCTTCCACTACCTGCTTGATAAGTACTCTGAAGTATAAAAATAACAAAAAGCTATTAAGAGAAGAACTTCTGATGCTGCAGCCTACAATGCCTCTATAAAAATTATTGCATCACAAAGCGGCTTGGCAATGCTTGTGCTTTGATGAAGGAAACCATAGTCAGAGGATTGGCTCTTATAATCTCTTTGAGCAAATGAGGTGTAGAACGAATGACGTTTGCAGAAGAGAATGAGAGAAGTGGGGTGTTTGCAAAAAACACACTATCTTGCATTTGTATGATTGCTCACCATTGGACTAAAGCAATGCTGATGTAGGAGGCTCGAGTCAAATATTGGTGCTGAGTTGGCGGGTCAACGTAAAGACGGGAAGTTATCGAGTCAATTCCAAGATTGGGTCGGTTTTGGGTGTGGTTCGGTATTTTGGCCATAACTTTGGCTACCGATATCAGAATCGAGCGTTCGACCCCAATTCGGAAAGCTCTTTGCGGCGCGCACGACATGGGGACGTCATATTAGAGAGAATTTTAGTTTTTTTTCTATTTTTAGAAATATTTAATCCGCCAAATTAGGGTTTTTGGTCTTTTACCTATTTTTGGTAATATTTCATATGCCAAATCAGGATAGGATTTGAATCTGATTTGATCTCGGATTTTTAGGAGTTATCTTATTTGTTTAGAGTTTTAAATTTAGATAAGTTTATTTTTAAATAATAATTTGTCAATTTTAGCAAATTTAGATTAGATGATAAGGTTTCTAGGTTAATCTTTTGTGGCTATTTAACCCGGCTTGTGGGTTAGTTTTTCATTATTGAATTTTGATTAATAATATTTTCTTGAAGTTCAGAGTATTTTCTCTGGTTCTTTTGGTTCTTCGTTTGATCTTCCTTGCGGTCCTTGGACCCGGCTAGCCCGCGGGATAATCGCTACCCCGCCGGGCGTCAGTTGGTACCAGAGCTCATCATCTTCCTGGGAAGCGTCATCAGCGACATCAATGACTGGTGGTCGTGGTCGTCGGGTTGGACAGGTTCCGATTGAGGAAGTCCAATACCGTGACCTGAGCGCACTGGAGGCGATGAACAAGGATCTACAAAGGCAAGTCGCGGAGTTAACCCAACGCTTGATGATCAAGGATTTGTAGAGGCAAGTCAAGAAATTATCAAGGCGTTTGGCGGCGATCGATTTTGATCGTGGTTGTCATGGGCAGGTTCCGGCTGAGAAAGTCCAGCACCATAATCATAGCGATCACAGGTTTGGCCAACCAATCTACCAACCCATCTACGACGATGATGCGGAGGAGGAGATTTGTCCCATCTTCAATGATGATGTGGATGAGGAGATCTCTCCCATCTATGACGACTACGAGGAGGAAATTGGCGAGCCCGAGGAGGAGATTGGTGAGCCCATCTATAACGATGATGGGACTAGCGTTGCGTTGGTATCTCAATGGGAGGAAAACCCTCATCGTCCGGTAACCAACACTACTAACCTACTTTCTGTCTCTAGGGTTTTGATTGAGATCAAGCATGGAGATCCAAACCTACCAACAGAGGTGAAGTCGAACTCGGGGTCGAGTTCTTTCCAACCCGGGGTGACTGATGCAGGAGGCTCGAGTCAAATATTGGTGCTGAGTTGACGGGTCAACGTAAAGACGGGAAGTTATCGAGTCAATTCCAAGATTGGGTCGGTTTTGGGTGTGGTTCGGTATTTTGGCCATAACTTTGGCTACCGATATCAGAATCGGGCGTTCGATCCCAATTCGAAAAGCTCTTTGCAGCGCGCACGACATGGGGATGTCATATTAGAGAGAATTTTAGATTTTTTTATTTTTAGAAATATTTAATCCGCCAAATTAGGGTTTTTGATCTTTTGCCTATTTTTGGTAATATTTCATATGCCAAATCAGGATAGGATTTGAATCCGATTTGATCTTGGATTTTTAGGAGTTATCTTATTTGTTTAGAGTTTTAAATTTAGATAAGTTTAGTTTTAAATAATAATTTGTCAATTTTAGCAAATTGAGATTAGATGATAAGGTTTCTAGGTTAATCTTTTGAGGCTATTTAACCCGGCTTGTGGGTTAGTTTTTCATTATTGAATTTTGATTAATAATATTTTGTTGAATTTTAGAGTATTTTCTCTGGTTCTTTTGGTTTTTCGTTTGTTCTTCCTTGCGGTCCTTGGACCCGGCTAGCCTGCGGGATAATCGCTACCCCGCTCGGCGTCAAATGCTTGGCAGTCTTTGTTATCCCAAAGTTGAACAACATTCTCTAGATTTTTGATCTGCCACTACAGTAGAACTGACGGTGGTGGAATTGATAAGAACAAGCTTTTGCAACTCATATACCCAAAACTCTTATGAAGCAGTTATCCTCAAGCTCATAATAGCTTTGTGTTAGTATATGATGAGGCTGTAAACACCATATAAGAGTTATACCTTGATGTTGGAGAATAAAGAACCCTGTTGCAAAAGAACTTATGTGCCTACTAAAAATAAATAATAAAAAAAATAAAACACTTGATGAAGTTTAGATGGAAATTTAAAGAATTCAGCTAGCAAATTTGAAATAAAGTAGATTCATTGCTTTAGTATTTAGCCATTGCCACATCAAGTCATTATTGGTTTATGGGTCTTTGATTACCAAAAAGTCAACTAATGAGAAATCAATATCATTGGATGATATTATGTGAAATATAAGGTTCATATGGAAGTTGAAGGTCTATAGTCAAATGATTTCCCATAAAATGTAACTGAGACATTGAAAACACTTTCAACTTTATGCTCCCGCTTAATTTGGAATAAAATCAACGGATTTGCAAGAGAATCCAACGTCCAAAGCTTTCTAGAGGTGTTCTCCATAAATAATAAAAGATCTCCAGCAATGTCATATTAATTTGAAGAGCAAGTGATGAAGCTCGAGTTGAGATTCGCTAAGCCCAAAGTGTCACCTTCATCTGTAAACCACCACAATATTCAGATCAAATTATATGATAATGCTTGAGGACAATAATAAATCATAATATTATTTCATTTGTTCATTGTCCTCTACTTGTACTTGATCCCTTAATCGGAGGTTCCCAAGACTCTGTCTGGGGTAATTAATAATAGAGGCTTGCCTCTATTAGAAATGGAAGAACCCACAATAACTAAACAAATATAATATTTGTGATTCGATATGTCGCCTATTGTCTCTTCATAGACACAATGTTAGGCGAGTATTTCCGATCCCACAAATTCTGGCACGCCCGGTGGGACCTCATTCCACCTCCTATCTTAGAGGCTTATGAACTTTACAAAGGCATCTCTGTTACACTTGGTTGCTCACCATCCATAGAAACCCTGATAGTCCCACACCTTCCATCCATTGGATGTTGACCTAATATGATTTTCTTGGTTTGATATTATGATCCAATGGTAAAGAATCAAGGACTTTCATTTTGTAGAGGTTACCCCAGCCCAGCCTTTGAGGGTAGTTTCTGCAGAAGAAGACAATAAGCCCACCTTCAAAAAGTTTGAGAGTGGAATCTTCAAACATACTAAAGGCTTGCAACAAAAAAAAAAAAACAAACAAAAAAAAAAACAAAAACCTAAGAGAATGAAGGTTCCAAATTAAAAGTTGGACTTTGTCTCCTTTTTCAAGGCTAGAAAAATAGTCAAATGGGATGTCCCAAACCCTTAGGTTGGTGAAAAAGAACTCAATTAGTGCAAAGTTATGACTTCAACCTGATGAATACAAAGGTGGTAGGTCTCCAAAATGTCACCATAACAGAGGTTTCTCCATAAAAGAGCATATACGACATGGAGGAAGCTGCAATCGATAAGATGACGGTAAGTTAATTCTATCAAAAGTCAAAAGTCAAAAGTCAAAATAAAAAAAGGGGAATTTATAAATGCATATTATATGGATGGTCATTGAGACCCGAAGAGGCTCACCACGTGCACCATTCACAAAGTCATAGATCCCTAAAAGGGCATGAGAGAAAAAGGATCAAGTCGTGTGTCACACAGGGGGAAAAGAATGTGGGTTGACCTTCAACAACAAAATGTTCCTCAAAGGAAGGATGGTGAGGAGGAACCCATTTTCCATCTAACCAAGATCCTCTATTAAAGCGATTTCAGCAAATGAAAACATGCAATACCGCAAATACATCAATTGATGGTTAATCTAGTGGCATATCAACTTTAAGACATATAAAAGTTAAAAAAATCAATCCCTCGGCATAAAAAAATTTCAAGGCAATGGAAAGAGGAACCTTAGATACCTCTATCCTTGAGTAGTCTACAACATGATCTGGTAAGTGATATAATAGACGGCCATTGTTGAATAAAAAAAAAGATGATTAAAATAAATAAAGAAATAAAAAGAAAAAAAAAAAAAGGAAAGAAAGAACCCTACTTTATCTCGAGGAGTATAATGCGGATTGGCACTTGGCTCACCTTATAACAACTTGTGGTATATAAGTGTAAAACATCACTCCTTTGGTAGTTCACTACAAGTTTTATAAGAGTAATATTAATCTGCAACCCAAGTACTTTCCGACGTGGTGGCAGGTAAAAGATGCATTCCTGTTACAATTTAGGGGCATGAATGACAAAATTATGACATCACCGCCACTTGACAACATAAAGATGAAAAGGTGGTAAAAATAAATAAAATAGAGAAATCTAAGCAACAAACTTAAACAAGCTAAAAAATACTGATCGTTATATGGTGGTTGGTGATCGCGATGGGACTCCCTCTTCCGCCAACGAGGTAAGCCAATCTTCTTGTCCAAAGCCGAGTGCAAGAAGCTCTCCATCCAATGCAAGGAGAATAAAATCCTCCATCAAGCTTCAGAGAAAGAAAAGACATCTCATCCGACATCAACCGCAGGAATACAGAAAGCGGTGATGGGAGTGTGGATCTTGAATCAACAATATCCTCCAATCCAATGATAAGTTGTGCATCCCGAGGCAGCGAAGTACACATCTTGAAACAACACCAATTTTGAGGAAGTATAAATCCCAAAATGATGAAACGTGTATAAGGCAAAGGAGCACGTGTGAAATCCAGGATTTTAGGGGTTAAATTTTTTTTTTATATTTACTTTAATTAAGTGGTTAATAAGGGAGGGTCTCCCCAGGGTAGGACATAATTGAAGATTTTTATTGAATAAAAGTTTTTCTAAATTCTTTAATTAATACGTTAATTAAAGAAATGCTCATAATGGGAGGTATTTGGTTTTAAAGTGAAAAGAAGGATTGAATTGGTTGATTTCTTAATTAGGATTAGTGGAGACATTAAGGGCAGCTTTGGTAATTCTCGAGGAAAAAAAAATGAATGAATGAATTATTTTGGCTATTATGACTGTGACTCCTTAAAATTAATTTAATTAAAATAAGGGTTAGGTAAATATAAAATAAGTAAATGATAAAAGTAGGAGTCAATAAAGAAATAAATTGATAGTATTAATGGTTAAGGATAAAACCGGATTGGAAGCTGATTTGATGATATATTTATATATATATATATATCCAAATAATAATATAGGGCGCTGTGAGTTTAACAGCCACGTGAAGGATTTTATATAAATATAAATATATATATATATATATATATATATATATATATATATATATATGTGTGTGTGTGTGTTTTAATATAAGAATAGATAAGTAATTGTCTTGGTGGGGGATTTAGGTCAATATATAGATAAGATGTGGTTTTTGAATTGTAGGTTCACGTGAACACCATGCATGGAATCTTCTGTTTCCTTGGTCGGACGGCTGTAAAGTAATTAGACTCCAATCTAACGGTTGGAGACAAATGTAGGCTTAAAACTTATATAGATAAAATCAAGAATGACAAGTAGAGAGAGAAAGAACTCTAGTCTTATCTTCCCGTTTATCTCGCACGGGCAGCACCATAAATCGTTTGAATATCTGGGATAAACCTTATCCGAATCCTTGCAAACCTCTATAAATATACGACGAATTTGCGAACCCTAACCACGATTCTCTGGGTGGCGGCGGAACCTCCTTCGTTCCAGAGAAACCACAGAGAAAGAGAGGGTGGTGGAGGTTCTGATCTACGCGAGCGCCCAAAGGAGGAGCGCTTTCGGTCATCAGATATTTCCCTCACGGCGATGGGGGATTGCTGTAAGTCTGAGTTTGTCACTGGAGGCGAACCGGAGAACTTCGAGCCATCACCTCGGTGAGTCCTTGCGTTTCTATGAAGCTCCTAGTGAGATACGCCTATGATTATTTAAGCATGTGATTATTAAGATGGTACTCAATTTTCATGCAAGCGATGTATAAATCTGTTGATCATTGTTATGATTGTGTCCAAGATATATGCATGCATGAGTTCCACTAGCATGGTTTGGAGAATAGATAATGGGCAAGTATGTAATCAGAAGTGCAGGTATTGAACTTAGGTTCTGAATTGTAAAATAGGTAGGCCTGGGGATTCATAAAGACAATCTTTTATTTTATGTGACATAAGTAGAAGTAAGGGAGGTAAGAATTGAGGGTTGTGAGTTGCTGTAGTTTTCCTGGGGATAGAGTACATGTATGGTATGTAATAGTTATGTGAAGAGGTCGTGATCGTTAGTAGGGTTCATAGTCATTTTAATAAGGGACTTGAAGTTTTGTGATTTTGTTTGCAGGGATGTTGGATGTTGATTGGTGTTTGATAGTGCTGTTGTAGGATGAGGAATAGATTAGTAGAAGTTACTTTATGATTGGATTGTTGCATGTGATAATAGTTTGGGGAATACCTGGCGATTTAGAAGAGGGTGCTATCTACAGATGTTAGGTTTCCAGTTTGTTTACTGGTTGGTTTTAGATGGGTGAGGTTTGAGGCTCACTGTTGGCTGAACATGAGAGAGTTTGATTAGTTTTGTTTTTCCTTTGAATGTATAGTTGGCTGGTGTTGTAACTGTGTGATAAGTGGTTGTAATTTAATGGTTTGTTTAGAGAGGACATCGAGTTGGACTGGTCTCGATTAGTGGACTTATTGAACTCAGTTGGTGATGGTTGGGCCGGTTAGATGGGCCAGAAATAAAAAGGGATAACTAATAAGATTATTGGCCTCAACTAAGAGGTTAGATTAATTAACTAGTTAGTTAAATTAAGTAAAGATTTCAGTTTAGTTATTTAATGGGCCGGGCCCATTAAATTGCATGAATAATGTAGCTATTGTTATTAGACACTCGTGTATGTGTTTGAGAGTAGAAACGTGATTTCCAGATATTGACGAGGAGTGCTGAGCATCGTCGGGACAGATACGGTAGAGTTATTGGATAGCGATTTAGAGGTAAGTCACTCTTGCCTCGATTCCACCCTTGCATGGGTATTCTTGTCTTGTTGGATGCTATTTGTTAGCATGATCTATTTAGTCCCTGTTTTTGTTGATACATGCACATATATGCTTGTTTGCTATCTTTCCTGGTATGTGTGTGTTTGATGAGCTAGAGGTAGTGTTAACTGATCACGAGGATCCGTTGATCGGCACGTGGCCGTGGAAACACGTGAGCCTGTGCTCCGTCCGGATAGGAGTGTAAGTTTCACTACTGGTTTGTTGAAATGCTTAGTTGGACTATCCACCCGTAAGTACACTTGATCATGGGCACATGGTCTTGTGGCCGGGCCGGAGGTACGCGTACCAATTAAGTTCCGATCTTCCGCATCGAGTCCGAGACTCAGATCCTGTCGATGGGGTTGATTTGTCGGCCGAGTGCGTACACGCGTAGGTGCTACCGACCGTGACATGTTAAGCTTGCCGTACATTGGTTTCGCCAGGTCGCTGCGTTTTATGATTTCGTACCGAAATTAGGTCAGTCCGGGAAAACTTTCATTGTGGACTTCTTATCCAGGGCTCGAGGGTACCGCACTGGATTCTAGGATCCGATTGTGGGGTTTAGCCTGCGGCTTTGATGATTCATTGATGATATCATGTTTCACCTTCTGTCAGCCTTGAGTTCCTTGCGGTGCTTCATCGGGCTTTCCATTCAAAAGCTCACGACTTTTCTTCTTCTTCATTTCGTGTCCCGAGCAGGTCTTTCGGGCCTGCGGACGCGCGAGAGTTGGTTGGGGCTTTTCTGCAGAGGCCTGAGGAGGATCTCTAGGATATTTACTTGTGTGTGAGGACACTTACTTTGTTTTTATTAGGACTCGGTAGGGCTGGATTATGTCGAGGGGCAGAGGACCCTTATTTGATTATTTCTTCCTACCGGATTTTATTATTTATTATTGATTAACTTTTGATTATGTGTGTTATCCCGCTTATCATTTCTAGGCCCTCAGATTCCCGAGTGGGGCTTCGTCTCCACTTGATACCTACGATCTGGGACGTGCCCAGGTCCCTGGGATCCGTAATGCTATGCATTAAAGTGGTGTCGAGCAATGCAGGAATAACCACAACCTAGCAGCTTTTTACATGACAATTAGATTGGGTGAGTGTTGGGTGCAGACCGTGATTTTGAACGAATACACGGCGCGCTGAACGCTACAGGCCACAAGCAACGGGCAAGACTAAAGGGGAGGTAGCCCCATTACCTGAGTAGAGTTGGCGTGAGGTTGTGGTCCGTGGTGTGACCCCACGCACGCTTTAGGAGGCTGCAGAGGACTATTAAAGTTACGGAGGATCGGAGGAACTGTGTTAGCTTAACGCTAGGTCACGAGAGATAGAGTAAACGTTCGAGGTTTGGGATTAAAATGATAGTGATATTTGAGAATTTTTACCTGTCTAAATGAATTATTATAGTGTGAAAATTTTGAGACCATGAGGAAGCATTTTCTGGATTAGTTTGTTACTGGATAAACGTTTTGGGGATTGGTTTTAAATTTCGAGGACGAAATTCTTTTAAGGGGGGAGGATTGTGAAATCCAGGATTTTAGGGGTTAAATTTTTTTTTTATATTTACTTTAATTAAGTGGTTAATAAGGGAGGGTCTCCCCAGGGTAGGACATAATTGAAGATTTTTATTGGAATAAAAGTTTTTTTTCTAAATTCTTTAATTAATACGTTAATTAAAGAAATGCTCATAATGGGAGGTATTTGGCTTTTAAAGTGAAAAGAAGGATTGAATTGGTTGATTTCTTAATTAGGATTAGTGGAGACATTAAGGGCAGTTTGGTAATTTCAGAAAAAAAAAAAATGAATGAATGAATTATTTTGGCTATTATGACTGTGACTCCTTAAAATTAATTTAATTAAAATAAGGGTTAGGTAAATATAAAATAAGTAAATGATAAAAGTAGGAGTCAATAAAGAAATAAATTGATAGTATTAATGGTTAAGGATAAAACCGGATTGGAAGCTGATTTGATGATATATTTATATATATATATATATCCAAATAATAATATAGGGCGCTGTGAGTTTAACAGCCACGTGAAGGATTTTATATAAATATAAATATAAATATATATATATATATATATATATATATATATATATATATGTGTGTGTGTGTGTTTTAATATAAGAATAGATAAGTAATTGTCTTGGTGGGGGATTTAGGTCAATATATAGATAAGATGTGGTTTTTGAATTGTAGGTTCACGTGAACACCATGCATGGAATCTTCTGTTTCCTTGGTCGGACGGCTGTAAAGTAATTAGACTCCAATCTAACGGTTGGAGACAAATGTAGGCTTAAAACTTATATAGATAAAATCAAGAATGACAAGTAGAGAGAGAAAGAACTCTAGTCTATCTTCCCGTTTATCTCGCATGGGCAGCACCATAAATCGTTTGAATATCTGGGATAAACCTTATCCGAATCCTTGCAAACCTCTATAAATATACGACGAATTTGCGAACCCTAACCACGATTCTCTGGGTGGCGGCGGAACCTCCTTCGTTCCAGAGAAACCAGAGAGAAAGAGAGGGTGGTGGAGGTTCTGATCTACGCGAGCGCCCAAAGGAGGAGCGCTTTCGGTCATCAGATCTTTCCCTCACGGCGATGGGGGATTGTTGTAAGTCTGAGTTTGTCACTGGAGGCGAACCGGAGAACTTCGAGCCATCACCTCGGTGAGTCCTTGCGTTTCTATGAAGCTCCTAGTGAGATACGCCTATGATTATTTAAGCATGTGATTATTAAGATGATACTCAATCTTCATGCAAGCGATGTATAAATCTGTTGATCGTTGTTATGATTGTGTCCAAGATATATGCATGCATGAGTTCCACTAGCATGGTTTGGAGAATAGATAATGGGCAAGTATGTAATCAGAAGTGTAGGTATTGAACTTAGGTTCTGAATTGTAAAATAAGTAGGCCTGGGGATTCATAAAGACAATCTTTTATTTTATGTGACATAAGTAGAAGTAAGGGAGGTAAGAATTGAGGGTTGTGAGTTGCTGTAGTTTTCCTGGGGATAGAGTACATGTATGGTATGTAATAGTTATGTGAAGAGGTCGTGATCGTTAGTAGGGTTCATAGTCATTTTAATAAGGGACTTGAAGTTTTGTGATTTTGTTTGCAGGGATGTTGGATGTTGATTGGTGTTTGATAGTGCTGTTGTAGGATGAGGAATAGATTAGTAGAAGTTACTTTATGATTGGATTGTTGCATGTGATGATAGTTTGGGGAATACCTGGCGATTTAGAAGAGGGTGCTATCTACAGATGTTAGGTTTCCAGTTTGTTTACTGGTTGGTTTTAGATGGGTGAGGTTTGAGGCTCACTGTTGGCTGAACATGAGAGAGTTTGATTAGTTTTGTTTTTCCTTTGAACCTATAGTTGGCTGGTGTTGTAACTGTGTGAAAGTGGTTGTAATTTAATGGTTTGTTTAGAGAGGACATCGAGTTGGACTGGTCTCGATTAGTGGACTTATTGAACTCAGTTGGTAATGGTTGGGCCGGTTAGATGGGCCAGAAATAAAAAGGGATAACTAATAAGATTATTGGCCTCAACTAAGAGGTTAGATTAATTAACTAGTTAGTTAAATTAAGTAAAGATTTCAGTTTAGTTATTTAATGGGCCGGGCCCATTAAATTGCATGAATAATGTAGCTATTGTTATTAGACACTCGTGTATGTGTTTGAGAGTAGAAACGTGATTTCCAGATATTGACGAGGAGTGCTGAGCTTCGTCAGGACAGATACGGTAGAGTTATTGGATAGCGATTTAGAGGTAAGTCACTCTTGCCTCGATTCCACCCTTGCATGGGTATTCTTGTCTTGTTGGATGCTATTTGTTAAAGCATGATCTATTTAGTCCTGCTTTTGTTGATACATGCACATATATATGCTTGTTTGCTATCTTCACGGTATGTGTGTGTTTGATGAGCTAGAGGTAGTGTTAATCGATCAGAGGATCCGCTTGATCGACGCGGGTCGCGTGGAAACACGTGAGCCCTCGTGCTTCGGCCCCAGGATAGGGAGTGTAAGTTTCACTACCGGTTTGTTGAAATGCTTAGTTGGACTATCCACCCGTATCACACTTGATCATGGGCACATGGTCTTGTGTGGCCGGCCGAGGAGGTACGATGCCAATTAAGTTCATCTTCCGCCTCTATTGCGTTGGAGTCCGAGACTGTATCCCCGCTGGGTTGATTTGGCCGGTGTCGACACGCAGGTGGTGCTACCGACCGCGACATGTTCGTCCAGCTTCACGGCCGGTACATTGGTTGCGCCGAGGTTTGCGTTTTTATGATTCTGACCGAGGCCGTTGTCCGGGGAAAACTTTGCCGAAATAAGTATTGGACTTATCCGTGGCTCGAGGGGCCGCAGTACTGGATTCTAGGATCCTGATTGTGTGGGGTTTAGCCCCCCGTCTGATGATTCATTGATTGTGATATCATGTTTCTACCTTTGCCTTGAGTTCCTTTGCAGGGTGCTACTTGGGCTTTCCATTCGAAAAGCTCACGACTTTTCTTCTTCTCTCATTTCGTGTCCCGAGGAGTAGGTTGACTTCGGGCTCGTGGACGCGAGTTGAGTTGGGGGGCTTTGCAGAGGTTCGAGGATCTCTAGGGATATTTACTTGTGTGTGAGGACACTTACTTTGTTTTTATTAGGACCCTGGTAGGGCCTGGATTATGTCGAGGGCAGAGGACCCTTATTTGATTATTTCTCTTCCGCTGGATTTTATTATTTATTATTGATTAACTTTTGATTATGTGTGTTATCTGCTTATCATTTCTAGGCCTTGTATTCGAGTGGGGCTCGTCTCCACTTGGATACCTACTGACTGGCTGACGCGTGCCGAGGTCCCTGATCCGGGTCGGGCAAGTATACGCATCTTGAAGCATCACAACTCTCGAGGGGGCAATCAACCACGCATCTCAAGACAGCTGATGAAATACAAATATCAAAGAAGCCACAAATCTAGAGGCCACGAAGAAAGACGCATCTTGAGATAACAACAATCCCAAAGCGATGTATTGTGCATCCCGAGGTAGTGAAGCACACATCCCGAAGTAGCACAAATCTAGAGACAATAATGAAATACACATGCATCTCAAGACATTTAATGAAAATAAAAATCCCAAATCGATGAAGTGTACATCTTGAGGTAGTGAAGCACACATCTCGAAGTAGTATCAGTCTGAAGGCCTTGATGGAACATCCATCTCGAGGAAATTAAAAAAAAATATAAATTTCTAAGCGATGAAGTGTGCATCCTGAAGCAGTGAAGCACACATCTTAAAACATCACAAATCTCAAGGAATCAATGGAGCATGAAACTCGAGGTAGATGATATGAAATACAAATATCAAATCAGCTATGAATTCCAAGGTAGCGATAGAGCATGGACCTTGAGACGGCTGATGAAAATATAAATTCCAAAATGACGCAAATCTTGGGTCGGTAATGGAACACACATCTCAAGATGACCGATAAAAATCTAAATCCCAAAACAGCACAAACCTCTAGGCAACAATGGAGCACGCATCTTGAGGTAGCTGATGAAATGTAAATCCAAAATGGCTACAAATCTCGAAGCGATGATCTATCACGTACTTTGAGGTGGCAACAATTCCCAAGATATATAAAATAATATACCCCAAAGAAAAAATACAAATCTTAAAGCAATAAAGTGTGTATCCTGAAGCGGCTAAGCACACATCTCGAAGCAACAAAATCTCGATGTTGCCCGAGAGTACAAAATCCTAGATGAATGAAGAATACAAATCTTGAGGTGGCTTTCCTCAGCATATATGATATCACTTCAAGAGTTAATCTTACATATGAAGAAGTTGGATAAAACTAGTCTAAGGTATTATTCGACTTTCAAATCATAAAAGCTGGAAGGGAAAGTCAAAAATGATAGAAAACATCAAAGTTCTATTTTGAAAATAACATCATGGAGCTCAATAAACCTTTTATAATGTTGGGGCAAGCTACGATGCATATGTCATCTGAAATCAAAAGAAAAAAAGGATACGACATATATAAAAAGAAAAAAAATATTTTGGCAGAACCATTTGGCTAAGTCATATATATATATATATATATATATATATATATATATATATATATGACAATTCTTCACTTAGGTTCTTAGACACTCATATGATGAGATTACTAAAGAAATTTGAAATCTTAAACCTGTATCCTCTATTAACAAGGTTAGGTATAATATGACTGTTGAAGTTTCACATGTTTCCAACATGGAACCATGATTTCTAAGGGGAAACAATGATAAAAAAAATATTCACTTGGGTTCTCAGACATTTATGTAATGAGATTTCCAAGATATATGAAATGTCAAACTTGGGTTCTCAGACACTCATATGATGAGATCACCAAGAAATATGAAATTTCAAACTTATATATGTTCTCCATTGATGAGTTCAATAAGAAACACATATTTGGAAACTCGCCTGAACTTCTTAAATATTGCAAGAAGGTCAAAGAACTGATAAAGAAAATCCCTCAAGTATGATCAAGAAGGGTATTAAGATCCAAAAATGAAGAAGTTAATTGATTCTTTGGCAAGATTAGCGAAAGAGTTGGCGAATCTGGAGTATAATAAAAAAAAATTTCTAATTACCATGAGAAATAGAAGACCCATAAGTACAATCCTCAATGATGTCGAAGAGGAAAGTATTGGGAATAAAATGGAAATCCTCATCCTCAAGATGCCAGAGGAAAGCAACCATTTATGAAATATTTGAAAAATGATAAACTTTCATGGGCAAATAAGAAGGCCTTCAGGTAAAGCGAGGAGCTCTAAGATTCACCCTCATATACGATGTCTTTCATATGAAGAAGCAAAAGAAGTCATGCATGATGTATACACCGGGATATGTGGTAAAGACTAATCTGGACCCAAGATATGTCTTAAGATTAAGCTCAAGGGATATTATTGGCCAACCATGGGCAGAGATTGCATAGAATAGCCAAATTCATAGAAATATTATTTGTGAAGTCCCAAAAATTTCTATGTTTTAAGTATTGGTCTTTAGAGGTTTATGTTTTCTTTTTAAGATTTAATTGGTTATTTTATTTATTTGATCAAACTGTAACACCCCCTCTCTACAAGGGATCCAGTGTCACACCACTGGTAAGTGCACCACCCATAAGCCGCTCTTATTTTACAACCTCGAGCAACCATACTATTCAAACTAATGAACATAAATGGTGAACAAAATATTCATAATCTTATACAAGGTCTACAATTATTGCGAAGTGTTCTAAGATTCTAAACATCAATACAACCGATTCTATCCTCCTTTTGCATATGTCGAGCCATCTATTCAACACTCAATCTCAGACACTGCGACATTTCACTTGAGTGAGAACCACTATACAAGGAATATACATAAGTAATGCCTGATATATCGTAATATCAAATAATGCTAATCATATGCATTATCTTCGTGATCACTTTAACATGCCAAGCATTTCATCAAAACCGGAATAGAACACAAATGCAATCTCAATCATTACTTAACATATCATGATCATTATAAAAGGTCTCATAGCCGACCACGCATGCACCCCTAACTCAATGCCCGAGGAATAATTCCGCATAAATCCCGTAGCGGTACATCGCCTCAAATAATCTTCTCGGTTTCAACCGCTTATCTTGCATGAGGCGCATGTTGGCCGTATATTTCTAACAACATCTCCTTTTCTTATTCATGTTCTCATATTTCATCCATCTCCCTTTCTTCCTGGTTCTAGTCTCCTTCAGATTTCCTCTCTACACATATATTTTCTTTCACAATACATGAATAAAGCAATCATGACGCTAGTATTATGATCATAATATCAAACCAGCGACATTGCACAAACTTCGATATAAATCTCAATTAAAATCATATAAAACAAATCCACGATAAAACTCGATCATAAAAACCATTCCAAGTATAGTGTAATCACTCACCTGATGTCCTTAGCTATTTAAGCTTGACCCGAACCTCCTGCGTGTTCCTCTACACGTCTCGTCCTATACAAGTATAAGAAATGCATTTAACATACTTGTATTCCTTTAGAGGTTCCAACTACCCTCTAATTTCCATTATAATAATATTAGAGTAAGATTACCCTTAACGGTTTCTTAATTCATATTTAATACCCATTCGATGTCCAAATACAAGAATTGCAGAAATCTGCCCGTCATGCTCAGTCTGACAGTTCTGTCCATTCTTAAGCTACTCATCCTTTTATTATACTATATAGTATCCTATCTTACATTGATTTTAATGGAGCCATCTTACTCTGATGATGTGAACCGGGGCCCACTTATTCCATCCCAACTGTCACTATACAAGGAACTGAAAATCTATAATAGTTCATGACTTCTACAACATTAAATAAATAAATAAATAAATAGATAAATAAATCATAAACTAACTTAGATTGCCATACTACTTCGTGTATGATTACTTCTTGATGATTTAATATCTATTTAAATTGTTGGTCCTGGTTTCAATTGCAACCCCACACACATGTATTCTTATGGAACCAAATAATGAGTCTCCACTAATGGCAATGATGGTAAAGGCATCGGTAAGTGTGCAATTGATTTACCAACTAGACAAGCTTAAATATTAAGCTAACCATAGATGGAAAAGTATCTTATCTACAAAATGAAAGTTAACTATAACTTTATTTTGCCAAGCAAAACCATCCCAGGATACCTTCGTTAATTAAAGCATCATGAAGAGAAAAACATCAATGTTCATGGGATTTCACAAGCACCATCCTAATCGTATATTTGACCTATGATTATACCAATATCTCTACAAGATCAAGACTTCTGTTTTGTTTTATGCAGTTGCAATATTCACAGCTTGGACCCCTCTTGATGCAAGCCATGTTGGGGTGTACTTAGCCAACATTTAACTCTTATGGGGACAACTAAGTCATGTTTACTTAACTCAAGTTGAACAAAATTCTTAGCTATTTAACACTAGCACAGAGAAGGTTAAGAAGAGTTCATTCCTCTGCATAAACTCCACTGAAGCATTTTCACAAGCATATAATATGCACCCTCAATACATAAGTAAATCTGTAACAAAATAACTAAACAACTCCTGAAATTACAAGTATTCAACTCATCTAATGGGATTGGCAGAGGCGTTGGTCAGCTCCTCTTGAACCGGTCGTGGTGGCTTGATCAATAGCTGGCCGGTAACACTGCAGGAGACCGCGCTGAAGTTGACCGGAAACAGGGAGTTAGCGACCTGTTCTCAAGGAGAACCTCCCGCCACCTCTGTCTCTCACTTCCCCATTGAAACCTCAGACTAACAAGCCTCAAGACCGCACACCTGTAGAGCCCCGTGGCAGTCCCTCGTTCCCCAATGCATGCGCGACGCCAGCTCCTGCTCCATTCGTCATCCCAATGACCACCCTCTCCCTGTCTCACCGGAGAAGGACCAACAGCTCCCCCTGTTTCTCTTTTTCCTCTACTAAGTTATGTAGATTTAATATATTGATTTGTCACCTGAACCTATTAAACCCTCAATCCATTTATTTTATATTTGGACCAAAAGATTAATTTATGGTTAAGCAATTTGTCACACCAATTACAAACCCACTTGTTGAATATCAAATTTGGCCCGGCCCAGTCTTCTTTAAGCTTTGAAGCCCAATGCCCATTAACTCACTAATGTCATCACATGGCATGGTTAATACCTTTAATCTTATTAATTGTCACACAATACTAATTGAATCAACTCTAAACTTAGGGCACATTAATATTTATTTTGTCACATGCCTAGATCAAATACTATGTATTCATCTCTTATTAACATTACTCACTTATCCCTCATTTCTCCATTTAGGCCCGGCCCACTTCATACAAGCCCATTAAGGCCTAAGTTAATGTTATTAACTATTCCATTGATTAATTAATCTTTTGTCACAAGTCTCGATTAATACCAAAATTAATATCAAGGTCTAAAATCAAATTAATATTGTGTAATAGTTATACAATAGTCGACCAGAAAACCGGGGCGTTACACAAACTTTGATTAGAATTTTAAATTTGTAATAGTCTCAATCTTAAATTTTAAAGGGTTTGACTATATTTATAAAAACTATCTCATTGGTAGTGAAGAGATAAAATGAAAAACAAAAGTTATAATTTAAAAGGATATATTTGAATATACTTTTCATATTTTTAGGGATGAGGATTGGATAAGGAGGTGGAATATAAAGAGGGAGGAAAATGATTAAACTCTTATCTAAATTGGAGTTGGAGGATGGCTGCTGCCTGATTGCCCACTTCGAGTGGCAGTTGGGTCGCATGTAGACGTCTGGGAGTATCGTGTAGGGTACCATTGGAAAGATAAGGGAGAGATCTTTCCAATGAGCATTGAATCAACTCGATCGGGTTCCTGGATCAAAAGTTATGGGGTTTTCTTTGGAACTGCGTGATAGATTCAGGAATTCTGAAATAGTATTATTATTAATATTAATGGATTGCTTTGGTGTCGGTACTGAGTTGTAGTACTGTTGTTACCAGATATCGACCTGGAGTACTGAGCCGTGTCACGAGGGACTCGGGCTAGTCGATTTGATGTACCAGTTGAAGTAAGTTACCTCTGCCTAGTTTCCACCCATCATTGGGTTTCTTGATTTTACTATTGCTATTTCTTTTAGCAAATCTGTTGCCTTTCTGTTTATTGGAATACATGCACATGCCTGTTGTTTGTTTTCCTTCTTTGTATGTGCATGGTTGATGTTTCATTGCCTGTTGTTTGGTTGTTTGTTGGGCACACCGCCCTGTGACCGACATTTGATCATGGACCCATGGTCTTATGTGTTGTCCAGGCAGGTGTGTGCCTAGATCCTTGTTTGTGCGGGGCATGGCCCCGGTTGTTTGACTTGTTGAATATTGAGTTTTGATATCCCTTTATTGGTCTGAAGTTTTCATTTCGTTGTGATCCTTGCGGGGAACTTACTAAGCTTTCCTTTCGAAAGCTCACTCCACTTTCTTTTCCTCTCTTTCAGGGTTGAGGGATTAGCTGAGTTCGTTTCAGGAGCGTCAGGACACAGCTTGCTGAGGTTGGAAGACCTCAACTAGTTCTGACTTATAGGACCTCGGTAGAGTGTATAAGTTCTATTTTGTTTCCATTGTAACTCTGATAAATAAATTTTAATTTATTTATGATATTTTGTTATCTGTTTCTGAATTACTTAGGCCTTGTATCCGAGCGGGGCTCGTCTCTTCTTTGATACGGCCGGTCTGTGCACGTGCCTGAGGTCCCGAGATTCAGGTCGGGGTGTGACAAATTAATATGGTATCAGAGCAATACAGATAATTGATACCCTAGTTGCCCTAATGACATAGACAACTAGAAATGATTGAAAGACAAGTTAGGTAGGCTAAGTTGCTTACGAAATTGACTAATAGTGTTGTTGGTTGACAAAGAACCGACTATGTCTGGCATAGAGATAGGAATAGACGAGGAGTACTGCCTAGAGGATGTGGATGAAGACGTGGAAAGCATCGGTGAGAGTGAGGTAGATGTAGGCGTGGAAGTGGAAAGTTCGAAACAAGTAGAAGAGAGTACAGAAGAAGAAGTGACCCAGGAGAAGATGCAGGAAGAACTTACCGAAGAAATACCACCAGTTCAGAAACGCCGCAAACACTTTGGCTGCCGCTACATTTCCACGGCGAAGAAGAATAAGGACGCGATCAGGTGCGACTATTGTGGAGGACCCCCTCATGATGAAGACGAGCTTTGTGTAGCTGAGAGGTGTCTTCACTGTGAAGGCGTGATTGCAGATTGCGGATTGCGGACATCCTCTACCTAAATGTCATCACTGTGGTAACACAGACCACCACAAGAATAATTGTCCGAATATTCCTCCTTGGAAAAAGCGTAACTTTGTGATGCAGTTCTGAAGGAGGGGATCACTACCTGTGTAGTACTACTATTATTTCCACCTTGGAATAGGGATAGGAGTTATGTTAGTTAGTTGGGGTCAGTTGACACCCAAAGTCGATGTGTTAAAAATTTGACTATTGTTTTAAATCATAGTTGGACCATATTACTATTTTGTTAAAACACATGTTTGGATTATAGTATTCAAACGTAATAGATTTGTATGTTGATATCTCGCAGCTAAAATGGTGAGAGGAAGAGGTGTGTAGGGATGGCCATGCGGATGACCACGCCGTGTGGAAGTACCACAGCCTCCGGTGGAAGAGGTATCCCAACCTCCTATGAATGAGGGTCCCCCACCCCCAGCGGATATGGAGGTTGAGCAGGAGCTGCCTACTCAATCAGGTACTGCGGGGCCACGAGCAGCGGGCCCAGACTTAAGGGGGAAGGCACCCTCCATAACAATGATCGAGTTAATGAGAGAAATGATGGGATACATCTAGGAAGAGAGGCAACAACGACAAGCACAACCTCCACCACCGCCTCCCTCTGCTGCGCCAACACCTAATAGAGGCCTGATGGGAGAGATCAAGAGGCCTTCTCCCCGCCCATTTGATGGTATTGCCGCCACTGAAGAGGCCGAAATGTTGATCCGGGAACTGGAGAAGACTTTCAACATGTACCAGGCTGAGGACCCGGATAGAGTCAGGACGGCAACCTACCTGATGCAAGGGAACACTGAAGATTGGTATCTTGGGGAGATGCGAATTAGGAAAGGGGTACCCTTCGAGACTTGGGAAGGGTTCAAAAAAGCTTTCTTTGCAAAGTACTTTTCTCGAGGAAGGCTTCTTTTGATGGCACAACAATTCAATGCTCTCGTGCAAGGTGAAATAACTGTGGAACAATACGAGATTGAATTCGATAAACTGTCTCGCTTCTTACCGGATATGGTTCTCATAGAGGAAAGCAATGTTTGAAAGTTCGAGACCGGTTTACGGCCATCCTTGAAGGAAATAGTAGCCGGGCATATGTGTACTAGTTATGCTGACATGTAGACTGGGCGAAGTACATCGATGCTTCCTCCCAAAGCAACTCACAAACACTACCTCAGAAGGAGAAGAAAGATAAGGATCAAAACAGTCAACCATATTGCAAGCCTTCCGAACCATTAGTGGCATCAGGAGATGGAGAGTCTTACGCTAGTGTGACACACTCGATGAAATGTTTCACGTGTGGAGGACTGCACAACAAGGCTCAGTGCCCGGTTATTACAAGTGGTTGCTTCATCTGTGGTAGCATGGAACATCGGAAGGCACAGTGCCCCCAACACCAGGCCAAGCAAGGGACTAGTCTAGAGACACAAAGCGCACCAAAGCGACAATCTGGTGCACCGACTCAGGGACAGCTCGGTGGGGACAAGAAAGGGAAAGCAACTTGGACAAATCAGTCATCTTCTTCCAATCAGAGACTGATGACTCATGGACGAGTCTACCACCTTGTTACGGAAGAGGTACATGCATCGCCTGAGACTGGGGGAGAGTCAAGTATGGGTATCGAAAACCAGGAGTGAATTTAGAGGATGAAATTTCTTTAAGGGGTGAGGATTGTGAAGTCCCAATAATTTCTATGTTTTAAGTATTGGTCTTTAGGGGTTTATGTTTTTATTTTAAGATTTAATTGGTTATTTTATTTGTTAGAAAATAAGGGAGAGTCTCCCAAGGATGGTTTATCTGAATTTTAGTAAGAATTAAGTTATTTGATCATACTTTGATTAGAATTTTAAATTTGTAATAGTCTCAATCTTACATTTTAAAGGGTTTGATTATATTTATAACAACTATCTCATTGGTAGTGAAGAGATAAAATGAAAAAAAAAAAATTATAAATTAAAGGATATATTTTAATATACTTTTCATCTTTTTATGAATGAGGATTGAATAAGGAAGTGGAATATAAAGAGGGAGGAAAATGATTAAACTCTTATCTAAATTGGAGTTGGAGGATGGCTGCTGCCTGACTGCCCACTTCGAGTGGCAGCTGGGTCACGTGTAGACATCTGGTAGTATCGTGTAGGGTACCATTGGAAAGATAAGGAAGAGATCTTTCCAATGAGCATGGATCAACTCGATTGGGTTCCTAGATCAAAAGTTATGGGGTTTTCTTTGGAACTGCGTGATAGATTCAAGAATTCTAAAATAGTATTCTTATTAATATTAATGGATTGTTTTGGTGTGGTACTGAGTTGTAGTTGTTGTTACCAGATATCGACCTGGAGTACTGAGTCATGTCACGAGGGACTCGGGCTAGTCGACTTGATGTACCAGTTGAAGTAAGTTACCTCTACCTAGTTTCCACCCATCATTAGGTTTCTTGATTTTACTGTTGCTTTTTCTTTTAGCAAATCTGTTGCCTTTTTGTTTATTGGAATACGTGCACATACCTATTGTTTGTTTTCCTTCTTTGTATGTGCATGGTTGATGTTTCATTGCCTGTTGTTTGGTTGTTTGCTGGGCACACTGCCCTGTGACTAACATTTGATCATGGACCCATGGTCTTATGTGTTGTCCAGGCAGGTGTGTGCCATATGGTTTGTTATTCTGCCGGTTCAGTAGAGCAGATGCTCAAGTGGAGCATTCAGGGCTGAGGACACCCTGACGTTTTGATAGTTCCATGCCAAGGGGAGGATACCCTCGCAGTCCAACCTGTCAATGGAACAATATACTGACCGTGTCGACATGTACAAGAGACCGAGGTCGATTGCAGATGAAGCTGGGTGCTGACAAGAGAAGTATGTTGAGCCGGAGGGCTATTTCATAATGTAGGAGTTCCTTTTGTTTTCTAGTCTCCTAGATCCTTATTTGTGCAGGGTATGGCCTCGGTTGTTTGACTTGTTGAATGTTGAGTTTTGATATCCCTTTATCGGTTTGAAGTTTTCATTTCGTTGTGATCCCTACGGGGAACTTACTGAGCTTTCCTTTCAAAAGCTCACTCCACTTTCTTTTCCTTTCTTTTAGGGTTGAGGGATTAGCTGAGTTGGTTTCAGGAGCGTCAGGACACAGCTTGTCGAGGTTAGAAGAGCTCAACTAGTTCTGACTTGTAGGACCCCAGTAGGGTGTATAAGTTCTATTTTGTTTCCGTTGTAACTCTGATAAATAAATTTTGATTTATTTATGTTATTTTTTTATTTGTTTCTGAATTACTTAGGCCTTGTATCTGAGCGGGGCTCATCTCTTCTTGGATAAGGCCGGTCTGTGCACATGCCTGAGGTTCTGGGATTCGGGTCGGGGCGTGACATTATTCATCAATATCCAAGTCCAAAGAAAGTCATCATGATAGACTCCCTGAGCTGTTGTGCGCTTATCATACCACCTATAGGACTCTAACACAATCCACACCACACACTTTGGTGTTTGGAATAGAAGCATTCATTTCCCTTCAAATTCAAATGATATTATGTTATAAAATATCAAATGAAAACAATATCCCACTTCACCTATATGAACTGGACTCACTTGACGATATCACGCTTGCATCAAGTTGGCTCAGTTTCAGACGTTTACAAAAGGATATATGATTCTAGTCCTGGGAGACGTGTCATCACCAAGCACCGGGAGCAACAAAAAAAACAAAACAAAAAAAAAACAAAAACAAGAAAAAAGCAACAAAAAAAAGAAAAAGAAAAAAAGGGGGGGGAGGTCCAAATGTTGTGGTGATCATTGACGAAAAAGGCGCATGGAGAAAGACTAATGCCACCCATCAATGAAAAAATGTTTGTCTACAATGGAACGTCTGGCTCCTTGTGAAAGGTAGACCGGTCATGTACAATTAAATGTACTTCGTGAGGCAAACACATTGACCTCTCATGATTCAAAAAACAAATAAAAAAAAAACAAAGAAGAAGAAGAAGAAGAGAAAAAAAAAATGATGATAAGAAATGACCTCAAGTCTCACAACAAGGCTCGGCCATAAGGATGAAAAACAATTTGTATGTTCATACTTCTCTCTCAAATGAATTTCGTGATGGAAGTATGAAGGGGGCATTTGTTTATATAAAAAAAATGATAAAAATAATAATAAAAAGCAGCCATGTCTAAAGGGACCAATAATGAAATATTTCTTCAAATATCTTGAAACTAAAATATTTTAAATAAAATAAAATATTTGGTTGTCTCGAAGCAGGCTAAGGACATAGATCTCGAGGCAAGCCAAGGACAAAAGTCCCAAAATAGCCCGAGAATACAAATCTCGAGGCAATCTCAAATATCAAGATGCTTGAGAACACAAATCTCGAGGCAATCTCAAACCTCAAGATAGCCTGAGAACACAAATCTCTAGGCAATCGCAAATCTCAAGATAGCCCGAGAATACAAATCTCAAGGCAAACTCAAATTTCAAGATAGCCTGAGAACACAAATCTCGAGCTAATCTCAAACCTCAAGATAGCCCGAGAATACAAATCTCGAGTCAATCTCGAATCCAGATGTAGCCCAAGAAGAAATCTCTAGACAATCTTAAATTTAAGATAACCTGAGAACATATCTCGAGGCAAATCTTAAATCTTAAGATGGACAGAGAATAGATCTTAACGTAATATTGTATATAAATATAATTCTCGAAAAAAAAATCAAATTAAAATTTGAATGAATTAAGAAAAAATCAATCAAGTCATAATCAAACAAAATTTAAATTTAAATTTTGATCTTATTAGCTAAATCGAGAAAGAAAGAAGAAAATCAATCAATCAAGCCAAATCAAAATTTAAATCAAATTCAAATTGGAAAATCAAGAAAGTAAGAAAGAAATCAATCAATCAAATTCAAATTGGAAGGTTCTTGGCTTGAAGATAATTGATATTTTTTGAGGTGATTTAGCTCGGAAAAAAGGAAAAGAAAAAATCAAACCAAAGGAAAAATAAAATAAAATAAAGGATTGATTATATAGGGGAGGGATTGGAGAAAGAAATGAGGGAAAGCAAAAAAAAAAAGGCGGCCAAGAAGAAAAGGAGAAAGATCAAGCTCCCCCTCCCGTCTCCTCCTTATGGTCTTCAATATCGTTTGAGAGATATAGAAAGAGAAAGAAAAAAATAGGTATTTTGGGTCGAATAAGCAGACACGATCCTGTCTCTGATGGCTTGGCCGAAGGATACATGCTCGGGTCTGTTCATAAACCGTAATACCACAAAAGATCAGCCCCACCACCGTTGTTGCCACCGCTGAAAGAGGGGCCCCCCCCCCCCCCCCCCTTCCCCACCCCAAGTGTGACAGTGTTGTTGATAGAGAGCCGCCACTGCCAAAGAAGCCTCAGTACTTGCCGCTGTCCATTCGCTGCCCCTATCTAGTTAGATCTCACCGATGCCAAAGTTATCTCTATAGACAAGTGACTGAAGTTTGTTAACCGAGCGAAGATTGCTTCTAAGATCTGAGAATTGAGGGATCTAATCATGACCCATAATCGGTCTCGGCGATCTCAAGTTCCTGCTGCTCGGCGACAAGAATAATAATTATACCATATTCCTGAAATTCTTCCGTGTCAGCAAGATGAAGACAAGGAATTAGCCGCACCTCCACCCGAAGTTCAATTGGCTACTCATCCAAGAAGACTATCAAAGCAACATTGAAGTTGATGAAGAAATCAGTCCTCACATACCCCAAATGAAGGCACTTGTGAAGAGTATCTCGGAGAATAATGCAGAAGTTACTTCTGAGAAGGATGTGACTGTTGGTTCATCTATTGCACAATAGAGAAAACACCTTTAGTGCGTTGAAAACCCTTGCCAATCTTCTCTAGAAGGCCATGTCAGAACTTGAGAAGAAACTTTCAGAATCTAAAGTTTTGTATATGGAGGCAATTCAAAATGTGATGTGGTTGCATGAAACAAGAGCCAATGCTAAAAAATGTGACTTCCTTGAATTCAACAAATTCTTTCACGCTTGACCATTTAGGTAAAAAGAAAGTAGATCAGATCATTGGTGATAATTCTTTCACCCTTGATCATTTGGGTGAAAGGAAGCAGATCAGATCATCAGTGATCTGCAGAAATATTGTAAAATCCAAGGATTTTAGTAATCATTTTGTTTTTAATTAATTATTCTCTTTAATTGTTTGGTTAATAAGGGAAGATTTTCAAAGTTGGACTTGTTAGACTTTTTTATTTATTTGGGAATAAATATTTTCTAGTTATTCTTTGGTTAATTAGGGGGACCCCTAGAAGTTGAAATTATTTGAACTATTATGAGGATTAAATAGAATAAAAATAATTCAAGTTTATATATATATATATATATATATATATATATATATATATATATATATATATATTATGAGTATATGAAATAAATAGTGCAAGAGAGGACGTGCAGGATTGTGGTCGGTAATGGAGGTTGAATTTTTTGAATCAAATTGATTAGATAAGGGTGGATTAAATAAATAAGCATTATATATATATACATAATATTTTGTATATATTTTAAGTGGTTTGATGTATGATAAGCATTATATATGTATATATATAATATTCTATATATATTTAAGTGAGTTGATGGATGGGATGGGTATAATATATATATATATATATACATACTGTAAAATCCATGATTTTAGGGGAATTTTTCTTTTTCCTAAGTATTTCCTTAAAAATTTTGGGTAATAGAAGAAGGTCCCCAATGGTGGATCTATTTGAATCTTTGTTGGAATAAAAGGGTTCCAAAATACTCTTTAAGTAATTACTCGGTTAATTAGTCAATTAATGAAAAGTCACATTATTGGTGACTTTTCTTGAGAATGTTGTAGTAAATTAATCCTCCCATTATAATTGCAAGATCAGCTCTTATGAGACCTAATGAGTTGTGGACTTGTATGTAGTTGTTTTTGGAGAAAAGGACCATAATGAAATTTTATTAAGACTTGCTGATATTATACTTAAGATCAGGGGTTGGATTGTAAAATTGTCCAAACATTCATGTGATAACTGATGAACGGTTAATTTAAAAACATTTAAGATGAAGGGAATGGAACCCAAGTATAATGGGTGATGTCATCATCCACTTTGCAAGATGTTCTATGAGGATTTGATTGGTTTTAAGTCAAATGACCTTATAGTCCATTATCATGAATCATACTTATGCACTTAAAGATATATATATGGGATGGGATAATTACAAGTTATATATATACATATAACTATATATATCTTTATATAGTTTGATAAAGTTATGATAAGGGAGCAGCCATGCATATGATTTGGACGTGCATGGCTGGATATAAACTTGTATATGTATATTTTATATAAGAGAGAGAGAGAGAGAGAGAGAGAGAGAGAGAGAGAGAGAGAGAGAGAGAGAGAGGGGAGAGTGTAAATAGGGTGGGTTGCATGGGAATTTTTTAAAAAGAAGTTAGAGGGATAATGCGCTAATATAAACGCGTGAGAGGGCTGGGTCCTCTCTTCCACCGGCTCACCAGCGAGATCCCGCGATTCTATCCCAAGATTACACGCAGCGTGATCGCCGTGAATCTGAGCCGCCATCAGAGGAAACCGCAGTCCATCCCAATCCATCCACGAGCTTCTTTAAAAGAGCACTCTCCTCCAAACCTTGGAGCCGCACGCTTCTTCTCATTCTTTCAAGAGAGAGAGAGGAACCAGCAACCGCGAGGACTCAAACTCGGCGGAAGGATGACATAATCGTGAGGGAGGGGACCTGTACGTTGAGTGCCTTGAAACGAGTCAGCGGTCAGAGCGCCACGCGCCGTCACGCCTCACTGGTAAGCCTCTGACTTCATTCAAGGTATTTGGTTAGTGTGGTTATGTGGGTATATATGCCTAGATGATAGGTAGGAATTTTTGAGAGATCTCATTTATCATGGATGCATGTTAATAGAAATCTATATTCAATGATGAGGATGCTGTTGGTTTAATCTAGTGTGTGTTTGGGTCTTTGTGTGATTCTGTACAGAGGTTATCAATAGAAGAGTTGATACTTAGTTGATGTGGTTCATATGGGAATCAGGTAGGTGGTGAACAGGAGAGGGGAAAAAGTTATGTTGGCTTGGTGATTGGCTTCATGGATTAAGTGTTGTGTGACTGTTGCTTCGATGGTAAGAGTAAGAGATATATATATATATAGTTGACTGGTTTGATAAGTAAAAGCATGGATAAACTTAGCTTAGAACTTCTATCATTGTATGTGTGGAACCATGATTAGTAGATGGCAGGGGCTGGTGTTTATATATGGTTGAGCATGGGTGATCGTTGTTGGAACTATTCTCTGGATGAGTTTATTAAAAAAAAAACATGGTTGTAGGTTTCTTGAATCTGGATTTCTGGGGGCTTTTCAAAACTTGCTCATGGGTATGATCATGGTTTGGGGATGGTAAAGAGCATGGGTATGTTCCGGATGAAAGATATGGAATGAGTAGATCATTAGTTTGCTCAGCATAGGTGATGTGTAGGCATAGATAAAGAGCATGAGTTCTATCTAGAAGTTAATGTGGAGATGGAGATTGATGAGGCTTTTGAGGCTTCTGGGTGTATATGAGAATGATGTGCAGAGAGTGTAAGGATGTGTCCTATTATCACATGTGGGGAATTGATTGAGTAGGCACTAGTATGTCTTATGAGCCTCATGTGAGTGTTAGCTTTGTATACACCTAGATGAGTTGTGGATTTGAGAGTTTCATTCATGATAAATTTGTGTTCTCTTCTGAGAGTAGAATATGGACATCTAGTGAGGTTCAATAGCCGGGTTGGTTGTTGTTTGTTTCCTTATTGCTTGGTTATGAGAATGTGAGCATAGATAGAGAAGGGTTGCTGGTGTATACACTCTTACGAATGTATTGCTTGCTGATTTTTCGAGTATGACTCAATGATAGAGGGAAATCCTCATGGTCTTTAAGTTATGTTGATGTAAAGTGAGATTGAAATGGGGGTTGAGGTTTATATGTATACGGATTCCTTTCTTATTTATTTATGGTGATCATGTGAGTATAGAGTTCTGTGAATAGATCAAAGAGAATGTTCAGTAGTGTGGATTAATGAAGGTTGTATGGTCCCTGTCGGGTGTTGATGTCATTATGTGAGGATGTATGATCCACTGCTGAGGCTTGTGAGGTTTAGAGATTGGTGGTCAGGTATGTTGGTGATAAGGTTTAGAAGATGCTTGTAAGGATGAATGTTGGGAGGACTCTCTAAAAGTGGTTGATGGCTACTTGGAAGAGTAGTGGTGCGGCTATATGTACCTAGGTTTAGCTAGGTTCAGGTCCGTGTGAATCGATTTAGTGAGTTTGAGTTGATTGGAGGCTGCTCCCAGGCTACCCACTTCGAGTGGAAGCTGGGCTGCGTGTAGACATCGTGTCATATCGTGTAAGGTACCGTTGGAAAGATGAGAAAAAGATCTTTGCAACGAGCTTTGGATCAACTCGAACGGATTCCTGGATCAAAAGGTATGGGCTGTTCTTTGGGACTGCGCGATAGATTCAGGAATTCTGCATTAGTGTTGTTATTAGCGTTAGTAGACATGCATCATGGATGTAGTACTCATGAACACGTTTGCATTATTTTGAGATTAGTTCATGGTTTCTAGGTGTTGACTTGGAGCGCTGAGTTGCGTCAGGAGGGACGCAGACTAGTCGGTGAGATTTGCTAGTGAGGTAAGTTACTTTTGCCTCGTTTTTACCCATTGTTGGGGTTTCTTGTTTTGATGAATGCTATTAGTTAGCATGTCTTTCATTTGGTACCTACTATTCTTGATGCATGCACATACTTGTTCGTTGTTGATCTCTTTCCTTGTATGTATGTGATTGTGCGTTTGAGATAGTGTTTACTAATCACAAGGATCCGTTGATCGGCACATGGCCGTGGAAACACGTGAGCCAGTGCTCCGTCCGGTTCAGAGTGTGAAGTTCCACTATATGTTTGTTGGAATGCTCTGTTGGGCTTGCCCACCCGTGGGCCAACACTTGACTGTAGGCACTCGTGGTGTTGGGAGAGTGTTGGGGACGGGACACCCTGACGTTCCGGCACTCCTGGCCAGAGGCATAGTACTCTGGTTGTCCCTGCCAGTCAGTGGAGCGATCATTGACCATGTCGACATGAGAGAGAGGTGGCGCTTCCGAGGAGCGACATGTTAGTCGTTGGCAGCAGATGCTGTGTGTTGCTAACCGGGGGATGTTCGCTGAGTTTCTTTCAGTTCCTTCTTAAGCCAGAGGGCTGCAATTGGACAGGAGTTGTACCGTTGTTGATGGTTGTGGTAGACTCCTAGGGTTTTGATTGTGCGGGGTGTATCCCCATTGCTTGATGATTCTTTGATTTTTGATATCATGTTTCATCTTATGTCTTTGAGATCCTAGCAGGGTACTTACTGGGCTTTCCTTTTGAAAGCTCATCACTTTTTCCCTTCTCTCATTTCAAGTCCTGAGGAGTAGGTGACTCGAGCTCAGGTGACGTGCGAGAGTCGGGGTGGGATTTTGCTGAGGTCGGAGGATCTCCTTGTCTTTTATTTCTGTGTGAGAGGCACTCTGTTTAGGACCCATGTAGGGCCTGTATTTGTTTAGGGCGTTTGGTCCCTTATATTTTATTTCCGCTATAGAACTTTGAGATTGTTAATTATGATATTTGAGGCATTTGGATTATATTTGTTATCTGCTTATCATTATTTAGGCCTTGTGTTCGATTGGGGCTCGTCTCCTTTTGAATACAGCCGATCTGTTCACGTGCCTGAGGTCCCTGGATCCGGGTCGGGGCGTGACATATGCATATATATATATATATATATATATATATATATATATATATAGAGTACTGATGCCATCCGGCCGGCCGCAACACTGTTCATTTGCGGTCGCACCGGATTTGGCCCCCTAGAGCATGTTTCAAGGATTTTTAACCGTATGGATGGGAAGATCATCGAAAAATAAGTTAGCCTGTCAATTTTCATACAATTTGGGAACTTGTAGGGTCTTCATCTTAACGGATCAAAATTTATAGGAATCTGAACGGTCGAGAATTTCAACCGTTAAGTGGGAGGACCAAACGGTTACCAAATTGTATGAAAATTGACAGGGTAGCTTATTTTTAGCAGATCTTCCCATCCATACTAAAAAAAATCTTTCAAACATGCTCTAGGGGTGATAACATGCGGCCGGCCGGATTTGAACAGTGATCCGGCCGGCCGCATGTTATCACTGTTGTATATATATATATAGAATGTGGATGGCTGGTTCATTTATTGTAAAGTTTAAATTTGTGATAAGATAGAGTGTGGGAAAGTATATTATATAAAGGTATATATAAAAAGGATATATATTGAGGCCATTATCCTTTCCCAGTTTAACCCACACCGGCCAGTGTTTGTTGGAGATTCAAATGAGGGATAAACCCTATCGTATCTTCTTCAAATTTCCCTACAAACAGCTATATATAGATGAGAGTCCCAAGAAACCCTAACGCCGCCCCGTCTTTCTTTTTTTTACCGCGCGATCAGGACTTGCTCCGCCACTGTAGACAACCACCTAGTGCAACCCATCGTTGGAGGAGTTCTCAAGATCGTAGGGAGCCACCGCTTGCCGGTAAGCACACTAGGCCTGTGTAGATTTGTTGTAAAGATTGTAAATGAATGCTTGCCTACTTTTAGCTATGAGATAAAATGATAAACTCGATCGTGTTCAAATGAGAGGCATTATTAGAGTTTGCATGAGTTTATTATAGGGCTTTCAGAATTTGTGTAAGGTTCATGTATTGCTTGATATAGGAGAATGAGAACTTGGATAGAGATGGAATGTATGCATGTTATCATATACTTATGTTATATATATAATAGAATAATGAGTATATGGTATATTATATATAATATAAGAATATATATGGATAGTAGGTTGCATGTGGATGAGTGTATGGGATATTCTGCGGATATGTTTAAATGTGTTTGAAACTTTGAATAGGAACGGATATGTATAGAGAGAGAAAGCTTTAGTAAATCTGTCTAAGTTATAACAAGGAGTTGGTATGGAAAGAGAAAGATGAGTCTTGGTGATTTGTAGGTGCTGATAGAGGTTGGAGTGTGGATTACTTTGGCTTCAACATTGAGGGGAATTTAGTTGGTTTTCTGTGCTGTTTTGACGGGCTATGAACTGAAGGACTTGTGTTGGGGTTTTGAAGTATTTCCATAGTATTGGGTGTGGTTAGGAGGTTGTTTGGTCTAATTAAATTGATGTGGTTCACATTAAACTCATCTAGTTTAATTAAGTCAAATTAGTAAGTTAAAGGAAGTTGGGATTGGTTAGTGGGCATGGCCCATTTAGTTACACATGCATTATAAATGATATTATTTGTAAACACTTGTGCGTGTGTTGATTGTGGACCTGTGTTTACCAGTTATCGAAGAGGAGCGTAGAGCTTCGTCGGAACAGATACCGAGCATTTAGTTGGATTGAGCTTAGAGGTAAGATACTCTTGCCTAGATTCCACCCATTGTTTGGGTTTCTTGTTTTGATGAATGCTGGTTATTGCACATCTTTCTTTATGATATCTCTTGTTCCTGGATGCATGCACATACATGATATTTGTTGCTCTCTTTCCTCGTATGTGTGTGATTGATGTGCTTGTGGTAGTGTTATTACTACCTGTTTGTTGGAATGCTTTGTTGGACATGCCCACCAGTGCGCCAACACTTGATCATGGGCACATGGTCTTGTGTGCTGGCTGGGACGTATGCGCCAACTGAGTCTGTTCTTTCGCCCAGTTCAGTGGAGAGTGGGGGCTCCGGTTTGGGGGAACGTTCAGGGACGGGACTCCCTGGCATTTCGGCTTGCCATGCCAGAGGGACGATACTGATCTAGTTGTCCTAGGGAACGTTCAGGGATGGGACACCCTAGCGTTTCCGCTTGCCCTGCCAGAGGGACGATACTTTGGTTGTCCTGCCTGTCAGTGGGGTTGGTTCACTAGCCGTGTCGATACGTGGGAGAGGTGGAGCTACCAAGGTGCGACAGGTTGGTCGCTTGCAGCTCAAGGCTATGTTGCTATCCGGGGGATCGTTGCTGAGGTATTCTTGGAATCCTCTTCCAAAGCCTGAGGGCTGTACCTGGGGTAGGAGTCGTATTGTTGCGGTTGTTTGTGGTAGACTCTTAGGATCTGATTGTGCGGGGTGTAGCCCCATTGTGTTGATTATTTGTTCTTGGATTTGATATCATCTTTATTGGTTTACATCTTTGAGATCCTTGCATGGTACTTACTGGGCTTTCCTTTCGAAAGCTCATCACTTTTTCCCTTCTCTCATTTCAGGTCCTGAGGAGTAGGTGACTCGAGCTCAGGAGACGTGCGAGAGTTGGGGTGAGATATTTGCTGAGGTCGTAGGATCTCCTTGTCTTTTATTTCTGTGTGAGAGGCACTCTGTTTAGGACCTATATAGGGCCTGTATTTGTTTAGGGCATATGGACCATTTGTGACTTGTTTTATTTCCGTTGTGGTTATTTTGAGGATATTTGTTATTATTGTTGAGACCTTTTATTATTAATTGATATCTGTTTTGATTATTTAGGCCTTGTACTTGGGTGGGGCTCATCTTCACTTTGGTACGGCCGATCTGTTTACGTGCCCGAGGTCCCGGAATCCGAGTCGGGGCGTTACAAATATGTTGTCAAGCTGTCGAGCAGAAATTGCAAAGGAAATGTCAAAGTTCGGAACGAGACTTCTTGATAAACTTGGAGAAGAATATTGAAGGCTGCAAATCCTTCCTATACATAGTTAGGCAATATGGCATTGTGCCAATTTTGGAACATTTCAAGTTCATGACAATGGTGTGAGGTTCAATTGCTCATTCAACAGAGTATAAAATTATTGAGTTGGTTAGCAACTTCATTATGGAAATGGATGGCTTCATATGAGGATGCTTGGATGGAGATAGTGTTTAGAACCTGCAAAGACTATGATATCAAGAAACTGCTTGCTTTCCAATAGATGTTGAGATGAGAACCATGAGATTAATATGGTTTTGCAAAACATATATATAGCTTTGAAAGTTGACTGATTATTTTATGAAACTTTGGACTTATTTGGTCGCAGATTACATGTTGTCATGGTTAACAACATGTAACAAAAAGCTATTAAGAGAAGAACTTCTGATTCTGTAGCCTACAATGCCTCCAAAAAAATTATTGCATTGCAAAGCGGCTTGCTGTGGAGGATTTTGACATTAAGTCTTGAGGGGGGGGGGGGCAAAAAATTCAACTATAAATAATAAAAATCTCATAAAACTATATATTCAAGAAAGAGAGAGCAAAAAAATTTACGTGTTTTAACATCGAAAATTCCTCAAGAATTGAACCCAAATAACTATGGGATAAGCCTTGTAGTGAGGAACAAGGAAAATGAAATAAAATTTAATGTGTTTTTACTTTGCCACCCCTTCAAAATAGTCAAATCACTTATCGCACCCTCATTTTTCAATAATACCCCATAACCCCCTCCTTTAATTTTATTTTATTTATAACCCCTAGACCAAATTTTATTTTAAAATCTATGATTCACAAACAATAATTATATTTCTATTTGACTTCTTGAAATTTTTCATAATTATATAAAATGACATGCTTTGTTATTAGACCCATATCATGTGTTTGTTACTTAGATATAAATAATTATTGTTTGTGAAATAGATTTTAAAAATATATTAAATATGAAAAATTATAAATAATTTCAAAAACAAGTGGACATTAAAATTATCAATAAAAATAATAAAAAATAAAATTTGGTACCTATATGATTATCATTTTATATAATAAATTATGGTTTTTCCAACTATTTATAATGATCATGTAACAAGGGATTTTATGTAAACCTTTTGTAATATATTAATAAATTATGGTTTTTTCGTATTTTCAAAAAAAATCCAAAAAAAGAGTTACAATAAAATATGATGGTGCGTCAGAGATTGACTTTGGAAGCGCCGCGGTCTCCTCCCTTCCTCGCCTCTGACGCCGAGCGGGGTAGCAATTATCTCGCGCGCTCACTGGAACAAAAGGGATCACAAGGAATAACACATAAAACCAAGGGGGAACCAGAGAAATACTCTATAATTCACTAAAATTTCATTCAAACAACAACTAAAAAGTAAAACTTGTAACACCCAGAATTTTTCTAAATCAATATTCAATAAAATTTTTGAATTTTAAATGAGGTTAATTAGCACAGAAAATAGATTAATTATTTTAACCTCAAATTAAAGAAAATTGGGTGTTAATGGACGCGAAATCCAGCCTCGCAACTACAGGGCCAAGAGAAGGCCTTATTGGGCCAGGCCACTTTTACATAAAATAGTTGGAGGTGGATAGATAGTAGAGCCCGATTAATTAAATGAGAAATTAATTTAAAGGTTAATTAATCCAGATTAATTAAGTGGAAGATACCAGACAAAAGTTAGAGTCTCGATAAAGTAGATCTGGCTTAGTCAAAAGCCGAGAAAAACGAATCTAGGTCAGGGGAGGAGACAACCCATGACGCTACAGTCTGACCCGGGATTCCCGGATCTGGGTTGACAAATTATTAATAAGATAATGTTATTAAAAAAATGCTGTGACATAGAGCTAGGAAATAGTATTAATTATTAAATTCTTTTTAAAAGATAAGTTAATTTAATTAGAGATTAAAGATAAGATTATTTAATGATTAAAGTAATATTTAACTAAAATATTATTTACTTAAATATCTGTTAATATTCGTTATATATATATGATGGGAGGGAGAGAGAAAGAGAGAGAGAACTTTCATCTCTCTCTCCCTCTCTCGATCAAGATCAGAAGAAGTCCCCGTGCCCAACCTAGGGCGACGCCCACGCTTGTCGGCCAGCTGCTGCCGGCCACCGCTGTCCCACGTCAGACGTCGTCGCCTCCGCGAACTCCGCCTCGCAAAAGACAGGAGTCGTAGCCACCTGCAGACTTGCGCCCAGCTTTGCCGCTAGCCAGCTCCTACGCTCGCCGACGAGCCGTTAACGGCCTCAGCTCCGACCGCGCTTTAGCCACGTTGCCAAGTCACGTCGTCAAGCTCCCCTACTACTGTAACACCCGCCCCGAAATAAATAAGGATTTTTATTTATTTATTTCCAGAATTTATTAAATAGTAATTTAATAAGGTAAGCAATGGAATTTGAGAAAAATATTAAAGGTCTAATTATTCCAGATTTAATTATGTACTAATTAAATCAGATTAATTATTGTGAAAAATAGACAAATATCTAAATCCCCGGAAAGGTGGATCTGGTTGGGGACCGGGACAACCCCGTGATGCCACAGTAAGCCCATGACGAAGGATTTGACTAAAAATCGACATTCTCGGATTTGGTCTGACGAGAGACGGATCGTGTGAGATTTCAATACGCTCATGACACTGGGATCATTGACCCGAGATTTTAGGACCTGGGTCGATGAAGTATTTAGAAAGATGATTTAAATTAAAGGATCATGTGACACCAATTCATGAGTAAGTTAATTAATTGATTCAATTATTAAAAACATAAGTTATTTAATGATTGAGTAATATTTAAGTAAATGTTAATTAATGTATTAATACTTAGATAAGTAGATGAAGAGAGGGGATAGAGAAAAGATTTCTCATCTCCCTCTCATTCTCTCCCGATCTTGTCCAAGACACAACCCTAGATGCGCCCTTGCTGAAGCTCACCTCGACGCCGCCCGGCCGGCCAGCCCGGTGCCCCTCCGCCCCGTTCACCCAGCTACAAGAAGACGCTTGCGACCCGCTGCCGGCCGACACTCCGGCGAAGCCTTCCTCCCGCCGGCTCCGCCCCCTTCTGGCCGCCCTACCTCCCCACGCGCGAGCCCGGCCTGCAGCCACCGGACAGCTCCGCCGGCCAACGCCTCGGCCGCCCTCGATGTCGCCTAGCAGCCGCGCATCTTGCCTGCCCCTATGCACGTGTCGGCAAGCTGTTCGCTTCTGACTCCGCCACGGGCCGGACCCTCTACAGCCTGCGGTCAGAGACTTTTCAACCAATCCTTCAGTCTTCTTCTCTGGCGAGCAATGGATGCCTAGGGAGTAAAGGTATAAGAGATTGAGGATTTAAATTTTAGGAGCTATGAAGAGATTACTTGATTTACATTTGGAATGAGATTAACAGGAGGATGTATAATGTTAATGAGTTAGAAGCATGATGATATTGTGTAGAGGCAAATGATTTATGATTGTAGACTAATTGCCATGTATTCATGTGAGTTATATGGATAGATTGTTGTTGAGTATGTGTATGTTTGTATATTTTTGGGGCCCGATTAATAGGGGAGATGCCGCCGAAATTTACATAGAACTCATACATATTAATTACTTGATTAATGGTTTTCAAGTATGATTAAAATGTAAAGCTTAAGTAGTAAAACTATCATGTTATTTTAGGAATTTAAAATGCTTACAAGGTGTTTGTTAAAATGCCATGAAGAGATTTGTGGGTTGAAATGGACGTTGTAAATTGAATTAATTGTTAACTATGTTGTATGATTTTAAATTCATGTATTAAATGGGGAATGTTTGTATAAAACCTAAAGCCCTATAAACAAAGGAGACTCCATCGAAATTTCGTCGGTTTTATTTAGTAGCTTAACCATACCATGATTAGTTATTAAATCCTTTAAGGAGAACATGTTAGAGCCTTCTTCTATGTTGGTGATGGAAATAAGCATGCTGTAGTATAAGGATGCTAGCAAGCAATCGAGTAATGGTGATGAGAGTAATGGCATGGATTATAGAGATAATGTGCACAGATATATGGATTTGTAATTGAGAAGATTAAGATAAGGATTATTGTTTACTAGTTAAGTTATCTTTTCATTGGCTATTGATGTTACAAACATGAACTTTGTTGCTATTGAATTAGTATGTCTTCAAAGCATTTTAATTACCAAATAATAGGATGGAAGTTGTTGAGTATTTTGGGATTTGTTTCCACACTTCCTTGGATTAAGAATAGGTGTGATCAATTGCAAAACATTGTAAAGAGTTGAACTCCAAGGAAATGGAAAGATGCAGGAATTACTGTAGCACTGCAGAACATGGACTTTGTTTCATTTTTTTAGGGGCTATGTAGAGGTGATAATGAGCCCAATTATGGGGAAATGAAAGATAATATTGGAAACTAAATTTACTGGAAGTTTGGGGAGAAATGAAGAAGTTTTAGAGCTTCAATTTAATGTTTTAATTTCGGGATTTCCTCAGTTACTTAGCAATAGAATAAAGAGTGAACTAAAACATCAATGTTTTAAAAAAAAGACTCGGAATTCGATTCCGATCATCCCGATAGTTCGGGGGTATATTTAAACTAATAAAAATGGTGCGGACAGGTGTCTAAGAGCCTGGATCCATCGATTATAAATTAAAAGCCGACATTTCGGTAAACTCACTACTTGGGTAATTAAATGCATGTAATGCATTCAAATTGTTATGAAATGTTATGTGATGAATATTTACCATGTTTAGGACGTGGTGAGGTGGTCGAGGACCTGGGTGGAAAGCTCGGACCTGGGTAGGTCCTGGAAGCGAATAAGGTAGGATATCCTTGCGGGTCTTTGTGAGTATTTCTAACTCATAGTATTCTCTTGATTCTTGTTGTTGTTGTGCTAGATGGATGTTGGAGTCCATCTTTTGATACCTGCTCTGTCGGTTGACATGTTATGCTTGTTGCATTTATCTGAGCTTGTATGTTCTGATATGATCTGCTTTGAGTGTGATTTTCTATTTATGCTTGTTTGAGCTTTCTGATATTGCTCTGCTCAGTCTGTTGATACTCGGTTTGAGTATTCCCTCCTTCTACCTTGCTTTGATTTTGTACTCTTATTTCCTCGAGAGGTTCCCAATACATATTCGAGATGGGTTTCCTCATATGTATAGGTTTTATATCTCGAGGAGATTGTTTCTTTCATGTTTTTCGTATGCGTATTTGAGTAGAGTTACTCCTTAAATACGTATTGGCTTCCGATCTCGAGGAGATCACTAATTATTATATATTCGAGTTGTTGCTGCCTTGGATATATAGATATACCTGTTGTTAGGTATTCGTACTAGCAATCTCTTACGTACAGGCATGATACATCGGACGGATGCCCCGGCAGAGGGTGTATAATATCTGGCCATAAGACCCCGGCAGAGGGTGTATAATATCTGGCCACGAGCACTCGGTGCTCCATCGGACGGAGGCCCCGGCAAAGGGTGTATAATATCTGGCCACCTGGCTCAGTCAGAGAGCGGTATTTTCTGGCCATGTGCACATGATTATTATAGCGCTATCCGGCTTAGGCCGAAGACGATGCTGATGGCGTCGTTGATGTCGTAGACATCTTAGTATCATATATGCCAGAGATTGAGTACATCAGTGGATTTATCCGCATTCCAGAGACTTGTTATTTGCTCGTGATGTTGTTTCAATTGCATATTTGCACTTGTTTTATTCTGTTCTTTGCTTATGGCTTTCGCCACCTTTTCTGATTTATGTACTTGGTTGCTTGATGTTTTTCCCAGGTGACGACGAGTAGCTAGGAGCGGGACTCAGGAGGGAGCTTCCGCGGGACAGCCTAGCAGCGTCGGGGATATGTTGAGCTGAGGTCTGTGGGCCTCTATTCCTTTCTGAGTGAGGATTTCTTGTGTCATTCAGGACCTGTTAGGGTTTTGTATTAACCTTATATATTTTCTTCCGCTGATTAATAATTTAAACTCTGTTTTGATTATCTGCTTGTGTTACTTGGCCTTGCGTGCTTCTAGGGGCGACCCTATAAGCACGCGGCGTTTGTCGCGCGCACCGAGGCCCGGGATCCGAGTTCGGGGCGTGACAACTACTCCGGCCAGCCTCTTCTCCGGCCTGCAGCCCAATTTTTACCTATTTTCGATGATCTGAACACCGACGAGATCCCCTCCTTCTATTGTGAGCTTCATGGGGAAAACCCTACTTTTACTTAGTTAATTGAAAGTTAAAATTGAGGAAACCCTAATTGATTTCATGAATTTAGGGTTTAGAGTTGAATGTTTGATGAGCATGTGTAGGCTATGAAATGATTAAGGATTAAGAGGGGAATAGATGAAATTAAGGTGTATGGGATGTATTAAAGCATGTGTAGTATTGTTATGAATTTAATGGTGAATGTTTGTATGATTTTGGGAGCCTACAAATAGAAGAGATGCTGCCCGATATTTCATAGAAATTTATAAGAGTTAAAGATTTATTAATCTCTAGTTGCATGCTTCCATGTTTAGTTAATTCTCCCTACTATGCTTAAAGTGCTAGTTATCAAGTTATGAAGGTGATAATTAAGTATAAGTAAAGAATAGTTAAAAGTATGGAGAAATACGAGCATGTTGTAGTTCTTCATATTTTTATCGTATTCTTAGCGATAGAACTTACCTATGAAATGTAATCATTGTATTTATGAATTTTAGAAGCATGTATTATATGTTAACTAAGAATCATGCTTAGAGAGCTTAATGATGTTTACCGTACTCTATTGGGTTTAAATTAGAGTACAAGTTAAGAATGCGTTCTGCGTATTCATGATTTCCATGTTTCAATTATCAGGAAGGGGAAAAGGAAAAGGCAAAGGCAAGTCAGCCATTGCCAAAAGATCGAGCCAGTCATAAGCTCTTACTAGACTCAGGTGAGGGAACTAGTTGTACAATACGAGTTTTTATCATATTTTCATTTTATTACAGTTTCGATTTCCGTTTGAAAAGCATGAATTAGAACTTTTATGAAACTTTCCAGAGTTATGGAAAACCATTCATGCACAATAATCAGTAATAGAATAGAGAAAAAGATACATAAATTAATAGACTGTACTTTATTGATATACTTGCTTGTAACAGTGGTGGCTCGTAGAGAGCCAGAGACTATCGAATTAGGTTAGGAAAGGGGTGATTTAAAACTCTAATTTTTATTTCTGAAATATCTGTAAAACATTCCATTTTTAAAAAGTCCCTAATCTTTTTAATATTCTCATTTAAGCCCTCCACTCTTCAAATGGTTTGTTATTAACATTTTGCAGCAACCACCTTAACTTCTTTTTAAATTACTTGCAAGCCCTCTTTATATGTAGATTTTCTCATCAACAAGAGAGAGAAGCTAAACTTTATGTCTAGGCCCACCATTTTCTTAATCTTATATCTTGGTCCCTTGCTCCTATATCCCATGAGAAATAAATTATGCAATTAAACCCTACTAATACTTCATATTAATCCAAGTATAGGTTTATGGCATTTTAGTAAAGAACCCCCGAGTTCTTTCTAATTATCATGTAAGTCCTCTCTCTGTGACAGGTGCACAATTTCGGTTAGGTCCCTAGACTTTCCAAAATTACAATTAAGTCCTTGATGATTCCAAACAACTCTAATTAAGGAATTTAACCATTTAATCCCTCTTTTCACATATAATCAAATAAATTTCAAGTTTGGGGAGTTTCTCCTTTAATTAATAAATTAGTTAAAGAGAAATTATAAACCAAAATCATTTATTAATCCACTAATTGCTTAAAGAGAAAATAGGAGATTTTTAAATTACAAAAAATCCAAACAAATCAGACTTCGGGAATTTTCCCATATTAACAAAACGACTAAAGCAAGAAAAAAAAATTATTCCCTAAAATCCTTGGATTTTACATTCTAACTCAGGCCACCAATGTAAAATAAATGTGATTCTAACTCGGGCCACATAGATAAAAATAAATGTGATTTTGACCCATACCATCAGGGTTAACACTAGTCATAACATAATTGGGAGACTTTACTATTTTATAAATAACACAAATTCTATAATATTTAAGATCTATTAAATTCTTTTTGTAACATATTTCTGATGCAAATATATTGAAGTGCTTTTGTACAATTTCTACAATAAATTATGGTTTTTAGACTTTTTAGCATTTTCTATAAATGTTTTTATTTTTAATATTAAAAATTTGATATGGTTTAAATATTTTTAGTGAATAATTATTGGGATTTCAAGTTCATAAATTTGTGTTCTTCTTTTTCCCATATCACGAGTAGTAGATAGTTGACGAGGGTACATGAGGGAACTAAGATCCATGTAACGCCCTGAATTTTTCTAAATAAATGATTAGTTAATTTTCAAAAATATTGTTCAGGTTAAATAGCACAGAAAATAAATTAATTATCAATTAAAGGAAAATCGGGAGTAAATGGACCCAAAATCTAGCCTCACAACTATGGGGTCAATCGAAGGCCTTATTGGGCCATGCCATTTTTACTTGCAGTAGTTGGAGGTGGATAGATAGTAAAAACCCGATTAATTAAATGAGAAATTTATTAAGTATTAATTAATTCATATTAATTAAGTGGGAGATACCAGACAAAAGTTACAGTCCCAGCAAAGGAGATCTGATCGGGTCAAAAGCCAGTAATATCGGATCTAGTATAGTGTAAGACAGACTTTGTGATGCCACAGTACGCCTGTGACCCCTGGAACCTTTTGACCCGGGTTTTCCAGATCTGGGTTGGGGATAGAGACAAGCCAAATAATTAATTCGTCACCCACGTGACAGCATAGCAATAAGATAATATTAAATAAGAATTTAGTTGATTTTAGTGGAAGATATTATGTTTAAAGATAAATTAATTTAATAGATAAAATAATAATAAATAAAATATATTTATTATAAGTTAAGATGAGAGGAGAGAGAGAGTGAAACCTAATTTCTCATATCCCCCTCTCTCTTGATCCCTCTTTTCTCTCGATCTCTCCCTTGCCTGCGCCCAACGACCACCCCTACTGGAGCTACTCATGCCTGTCACTGATTCGTGCCGCCACCTCAGGCCAAGCCTCCCGGCCGCCAACCAACCGCGCCCACAAGTCCTTCTCCGCCTGCGTGCGTGACGACAGCTTCACCCAGGTGCGTCCCCGCGGCCCTTCGCCGCCGATCTACGTCGCCCAGCTTGGCACACCCCCAAGCCGGCTCCTTCGCCCGGCCACCCACACCTACAACTCCGCCTGGCCGCCCTGCAGGCCTGCTCCGCCCCACCTCCACCCTCTACTCTCACGGCAGCCCCCGCCCTTTTATTTTTCCCTCCGGTCCGGCGAGGAGTCTGGCAACGCCAGCCCAGACAGTGAGCACCGTTTGGAAAACCCTACTCTATTAGTTGGTTGATTTAATGAAATTAATATGAATGAGTTAATTTGGGCGTGGGCTATGTATGAGATCATGAGGATGGCTGACGCCGGGCGGGGTAGCTGTAACATCCTGAATTTTCTAAGTAAATAAATCAGAAAATTCTCAAAAATTAATGAGATTAATTAGCAAGGAAAATGAATTAATTATTTTAAAGCTCAATTAAAAGAAAATTAAGGATTAATAAATTTAAATCCAACCTCGCAACTAATGGGCCTAGGGAAGGACTTATTGGGCCGGGCCACTTATACTTGGAATAGTTGGAGGTGGATGGTAAAGATAACCTCGGTTAATTAATTGGGAGATTTACTAAGTAATAATTAATCAATATTAATTAAATGGAAAATATTGCATGAAAGTTAGAGTCCCGATAAAGTAGATCGGGTAAGTCAAAAGCAGATATTCTCGGATCTGGTCTGACGAGAGACAGACCCCATGATATTACAGTGTGTCCGTGTCATTAGTCGGGGCTAGAGACGAACCAAATAATTATATTAGACATCCTCGTGACGGCACAATAACTAGATAAGACCAAGTTGGTTGGCCTTTAGTATAAGATATTTTACAAGATAATTTAGTTTAGTCAAATACCGTCTTACAAGATAAGTTAATTTAATTATGTTTTAAGAGATAATGTAAGTTAATGGATTTAGATAATATTTTAAATAAATTTTTTTTTCATAAGTTATAAGGTGAGTGAGAGAGAGAGAGCTCTCTCTCTCGATTCCTCATAGGAAAAAGCCCACTTTTTCTTCTTTCTTCTCCTCCCTTACCCACGCTCGCATCGTACCTGCACCCTCCGCCCTACTGCAGGATTCTTGGCCGGCCTTGAAACCTCGTCGCCGACGCCCGGTAGAACCACGGTGCCGCCCGCCCCTCCGTGAGCTCCGCCCGGCCAATTTCAGTGCCCCAGCCCCGGCACTCCTTGTTGCACCTCCCTACTCCGCCGAAAATCGCCCCCGCGGTTGCTCTCCTCCCGGTCAGCCTCCTCACGGCGCCGACGTGCAGCGCCCTCACCTCCGATCAGCAACCTCTTTCACCCTTCACGTCGGCAAGATCCTCTCCCTCTAGTGTGAGCTCCTTTGGGATAAACCCTACTATTAACTAGTTAATTGAAGATTAAAGCTGGGGAAAACCCTAATTGATTTCATGAGTGTAGGGTTTAGAATTTCATGTTGATGTACAAGAATAGGGTCATCATATGTGTGGGGATTAAGAGGGTGATGGTTGGAGTTAAGGTATATGTTATGTATTAAAGCATGTATAGTATCATTATGTATTGAATGGTGAATGTTTGTATAAGTTTCGGGGCCCTATAAATAGGGTAGGTACCACGGAATTTTTCATGAAAATTTTAAGTATTAATGTTCTATTAGTTTCCATGATTAACATGCTTAATTGTTCATGCATTAGATAATTGATCTTGGCTAATTAAGCATGCTTAGGGGCATTCTAGGAGTCTTGAAGGCAAAAATGCATGTTAAGAGGGAAAGCCTGCTTTTATGGGCTTAATGTCTTTAATATGCTCCTTCGAGTCTAAATAAGAGTCCAAGCTAAGAATATGACTTCCGTATTCATAAAACTCCATATTTTAAAGCAATAGAACTAAGTTATGGAAAATATGAATTTTGTATTTATTTAGTTGTTATTATTAATTCTAGGAAAGGATAAAGGTCCCGCGGGAGCTTCAGCAGGATCGAGCCAGACCTTGGAACTTGCGAAGGACTTCAAGGTGAGGGGACATCTCCGTAAATATAGTCTTTATTCATGTATTCTTCGTGATTTGGTTTTCTCGTATTCTTATGAGTTTTATATCGGTTTGTGGATGCCGATGGATTTTATCGCAATATTTGCATAATGATTTTATGCTTGTTTAATTGATTACATTGTAAAGAGCATGAGAAATAGTAAAGTGAAATCCTAAGGGGTAGATAATGATTATTTCATGTATCATAGGCTACACCTTAGTTAGTTATGTATGAGAGATCCAACAGGGCTCAGGATAGAGCCCAGATATTAAGTAGACGATATCGGGTTAAGAAAGAGACTTTTCTTCAATCGCTTTTCTTAAAACCAAAATGTTTGTGAAAGTCGTTATTTTTATAAAACTCCCTTTCTGACTCTTGTGAGTGCCTATATCGGATACAAGATTGATACTTGACGTACACATGTAGATGTATACTGCAGGTCGTCAAGCACCGGGCTCATGTAGATGTATACCGGTGTTCCCGGTCATCAGGATCATATAGATGTATACCGTTGTTCCTTGATGGGAGTTGGAGTCCTTTCAAAGACATTCAAACTAAGGGTGCATGCTTGTATGATACAAGGCCATTGCATATACATGTTTACTATATGCTTGATATGATGTGAGATTGCATGTGTGCTTTCTTCGGATTTCTGATTACGTTAGCATGCTTATCAGGATTGAAGATAATTATACTGACCCTCATGATTTATATTTGTATATGTTCATGTACTAGTATTTTAGTACAGTTTCTGTCGAGAGACAGGTATGCATAATACCTGGCAGAGTTGTCCAAACTCATTGAGCTCGTATAGCTCAGCCCCTTTCGGTTGTTGTTTTTCTATTGTAGGATCTAGACAGAGATCTGTGTAGTAGCTCGTGTCGCAAGTAGGGATCGAAGTCTAGCTGACTCTAGCGTACCTGATCCTTATTTCTAGTCTTATTGTGTTGTATTTGACATTATCTTTATTTGCTTCCATATATTTGGGGCCGTAGTTGGCCAAGAATTGATAAGTTGTACTTTTTATGACTCTGATTTGGATATGATTACCGGTGTGTAACAGGATTTGCTTATGTCATATTGATTTTATTTGAGTACTTCATTGTAATTAGATTATTAAGTTTACAGCCTTAGGCACAGGATACCCTCCTGACCATGCTGGTGTGACATCTGTCTCAGTAAAGAAATGGGTGTTACATTTAGTGGTATCAGAAAGAGTTGCTCCTTGACCTTCGAGTACTAGAGGTAGTCAGAGCCTTAGGGTGGGAGTCGAAGTCAGTTGACATAAGGAATTAGCTGTATAAATTGTTGAGTAGAATTATGTCATCTAACTGACACTTGTTGGATGTTGTAAAATGCTGCCGAAAAGAGGATGTGGGAAACCACCTAGGGTACCACATGAGAAGCCCGTGGAGGAGCCGCACGTGGATGCCCCCGAGCTAGAAGAATATGGTGCTGCCTCTCATATGCATCTTGCCTCGAGATACAACTCGGGTATGCAACAGTTTTCGGGATACAGCAATTCTTTGAGCAGATGGCGCAAACATTTGCTGCTTTCCCTAATCATCAGCAACAGCAACAACAATATCAACAACAACAACAACAACAACAACAACAACCCCCCAGTGATAGGGATCAGGATTACGTGACTCGAGCCCGGCAGATGGGGCTTAATCACTTTGTTGGAACACAGGATCCAACTGAAGTTGAGGCTTGGATCAGACAACTAGAGATGGTGTTCGAGGCGATGAGGATCCCGGAGGATGAGAAGGTCATTACAGTGCAGTTGTTGTTCGGACAAGAAGCGTTGCTATGGTGGGAATTGGCTCGTATGTGCCTTCCCAGATCTAGTGTGTTGACATGGCTGGAATTTAAGAGGGCCTTTGAGAGGGAGTACTCACCCCGAGTTCATCAGGATGCAAAAAGAGCGGAGTTTATATATCTGACCCAAGGGAATTCTATAGTAGCCGAGTATCAGGCCAAATTCACTACATTGAGCCGCTATGCACTGGAGATGGTGGAGGATCCCTAGAACCGATGTAGGAAGTCCAAGGAGGGTGTTGGGGATGAGATCAAGATTCCTGTCATGGCTACTGGATTTGAAGATTTTTGAGGAGTGGTCGAGTTTGCACTCCGAGTTGAGAGGAGTCTGAACAAGCAGAAACAAAGATTCGAGGGATGGAACAAGAGGAGTAACCCAAGCTCCCAAGTAGGGGGAAGCATAAGGCCTAGTAAAAAGAGCAACGCAGCAACAGCGGTGGTTCCTCGTCAAGTGGGAACTTAAGAGGGAAACCGCAGTGCCCAGTCTGCAACAAATATCATTATGGGACTTATGGTGCTGATGTGTGCTTTTACTGCAAGCAGTCGGGGCATTACAAGAAAGAATGCCCGCTACTGACCGAGGGGAGCAGAGTCGCTCCACAGGCTAGTGCTGGGGACCACACTGCTCACCAAACGCAGGGATTTTCTGTTATGGGTGGTGCTGGAGATAGTCGAGGAGGGTCATCTGGAGGAAGGTCTCGGGGAGGAGGCCGTAGGGCCCTATCTCAGCTGCAGGCCCAGGCGTTTGCAATGGCGCAGCATCAAGCTATGAACACCCTCGACGTTATTACAGGTATGGTGCAGATTTTTAATATCAATGCCTGCATATTGATTGATCCTGGTTCTACACATTCCTATATAGCTACTTCTTTTTCATTGCGTGAGAATGTGTATGCTACTAGACTAGCAGAACTAATGTATGTGGCATTCCCCATAGGTAGTTCAGTGATTGTTAAAGTAGTCTATGAGGAATGTGATGTAAGAATAGGTGGCTAGGAGCTTATAGCTAATCTGATCTTGATGAGGATCCTCGACTTCGATGCGATCCTAGGGATGGATTGGTTATCTTTCCACCATGCTAAGGTTGATTTCTATTGGAAGATGGTATATTTTCAGCGTATGGGAGAGGCGGAGATTCTCTTCTACGGGAGACAAGCCGAGACGGAAGAAGCCTATTTGGCAAACGTGGTGGAAGAGAAAGCCCCTATGGCAGAGGTCCAGGATATAGCCATGGCGTGCGAGTATCCTGACGTATTCCAAGACTTACCTGGATTACCACCGCACAGAGGCGTGGAGTTCTCCATTGAGTTGGTTCCAGGAACAACTCCGATCTCCAAGGCACCATACAGGATGGCTCCGATAGAGTTGAGAGAAGTGAAGGCCTAGCTGGACGAGCCACTGGAGAAAGGGTTTATTAGACCTAGTGTCTCCCCTTGAGGTGTGCCTATGTTGTTTGTGAAGAAGAAGGATGGCTCCATGTGAATGTGTGTAGATTATAGACAGCTGATCAATGAGGTTACTTTCCGGAACCAGTATCCGTTACTACGCATTGATGATCTGTTCGACAAGCTACAGGGAGCCTGTGTGTTCTCCAAGATTGATTTGAAACCGAGCTACCATCAATTACGAGTACGAAACTAGGATGTGCCGAAGACGGCGTTTCGAACCCGATATCGGCATTTCGAGTTTTTAGTAATGCCTTTCGTGTTGACGAATGGACCAGCGGTGTTCATGGAGATGATAAACAGGGTGTTTGCATCCTATTTAGACCAGTTTGTGGTAGTCTTCATCAACGACATCCTGGTGTACTCTTAGAACGTGGAGGAGCACATCAAACATCTTAGGATAGTGCTACAAACTCTACGGGAGCAACAGCTATACGCCAAACTCAGTAAATGCGAGCTTTGGCTGGAGCAAATCAACTTCTTGGGGCATGTCGTCTCAGCGGCAGGAATTTATGTAGACCCCCAGAAGATAGAAGCGATAGTGAACTGGCAAGCCCCAACCAATGTCAAGGAGATCAGAAGTTTCCTGGGGTTAGCCGGTTACTATAGGCGTTTTGTGGAAGGCTTTTCTTCGATCGCTCAACCGATGACGAAGCTGCTACGGAAGAACGCAAGGTTCTAGTTGACCAAGGATTGCGAGCAGAGCTTCCAGGAGCTGAAGGACCGATTGGTGTCTGCTCCTATTCTTACCTTACCTACAGTTGGAGTAGGTTTTGACATCTATAGTGATGCTCCATATCAGGGTTTAGGGTATGTCTTGATGCAACAGGGCAGAGTTATTGTCTATGCATCTAGACAACTCAAAACTCATAAAGACTCTGTGGGCATCATCTTCAAATTCAAATTCTGCTGTTATCCCACCATATCATTGTTTAGATATTTTTCCTATTTTAAAATTTTTATCAAATTAGGATAGGATTTGAATCCGATTTGATCTCGGATTTTTAGGAGTTATCTGATTTGTTTAAAGTTTTAAATTTAGATAAGTTTTAGTTATGAATAATAATTTGCCAATTTTGGCAATTTAGATAAGATGATTAGGTTTCAAGGTTATTCTTTTGAAGCTATTTAACCCGGCTTGTGGGTTGATTTTTCATTATTAAGTTTTGAATAAAAGTATTTTACTGAATTTTAGAGTATTTTCTCTGGTTCTTTTGGTTCTTTGTTTGTTCTTCCTTGTCGTCCTTGGATCCAGCTAGCCCGCGAGATAATCACTACCCCGCCCGACGTCAACAAGTGCCTGCCACAAAAGTGCTCATCAATGTTTGCATCCTAAATACACAGAGAAGCACCTCACTTCCAAACATTGTTCAAAAGTATTAGGCCTTCCAGGAGCACCACACATATCTACATTAGTATGATATTGTTCACTCTGGGCTAAGGCCCTCATGCGTTTGCTTTAAGACTCAATCCAAAAGGTCTCATACCAATGGAGATGTGTTCATACTTATAAACCCCTTTTTTTTTCTTTCCCTCTCCTAACTGATGTGGTACTATTGTTCACATTCCTAACAATCCTCCCCTCGAACAAAGGACGCATAGCGCCCAGGCCGGATTAAGGACCTGCGCGTCAGCCAGTCAGGTATCCAAGTGGAGGCAGGCCCAGCTTTCGAATACAAGGCCTAAAATGATAAGCGGATAATACATTTTAACCAAAAAGATAATCAATAAATAAACCATAAAGTCTCAGTGAAACATAATAAAATCAAATAAGGGTCCATAGCCCTCACACAAACCGAGGCCCTACAAGGGTCCTAATAAAATAAAGGCAATGTCCTCACACCAGGAGGTAAAATAACCTAGGGAGGTTCTCCAACCTCAGTAATATCCCGCCCCAACTCTGCGCCGTCCACACGAGCTCGAGTCTACCTACTCTCGGGACACGAAATGAGAGAAGAGAAAAGTGGTGAGCTTTGAATGGAAAGCCCAGGAAGTACCACTGCAAGAATCACAGTAGTCAATTTGGAGCAGGATATCAAATAACATAGGATCATCAAACAAAGGGGCTACACCCCATACAAGAGCAGATCCTAACATCCAACTACGCCTTTTCGGGGGCCTAGGATGAGAAGTCAAACGGCTAAAATTCTCAAAACACTTCCCGGACTGACCGGCCGAGGAACAATAAAGCGCGATCTCGATCGCAACAAACGTCTCGAGTTTTGTGGCGACGAACTTATGCATACCGGTAGCGCCACCTCTGCGTGTAAACCGCGGCCAGCAAATCAACCCCAGCCGGGGGATCACAGTCTCGGACCCCACGCAGCGGGCGGAAGATCGAACTCGGTTAGCGCGTAATGCCTCGGCGGCGACACAAGACCATGTGCCCATGATCAAGCGGCCCACCGGGTGGAGTAGTCCGACTAAGCATTTCAACAAGCGGTAGATCAAACACTACCAAGCAGAGTAACCAAGCACATACGGGGAAAGAAACAATCAAACATGTATGTGCATGGAATCAACAAAGCGAGGGACTAAATAGATCATGCTAACAAATAGCATCCAACAAGGCAAGAAAACCCATACAAGGGTAGAAAGCGAGGCAAGAGTGACTTACTGTAATCACTAAGCCTGGTGTTCCACGGAATGTCCTCCTGACGCATCCACGTCGATGCACAGTAATGACAATTACTACTCAATACTACCCCGGCGCCAAAATGGGCTACTAATATAAATAACAACATTAAAGTGAAATTTCAAAAGTTACTGCGCAGTCTCAAATAACAGCTCATAACTTTTGATCCAGGAACCCGTTTGAGGGTGAAACAGGGCTCGTTGGAAAGATCTCTTCCTCATCTTTCCAACGGTACCTTCTCACAACCCTATCCCGAGGGTTCTACAGGCTGCTTAGCTGCCCCTCGAACGGGACAGCCAGACAGCGGGCACCATTTTACTCTCAACGTTATTGATTCTAGTCTAATAGCTTGGTTAATTAAACTTGACCACACTTAAGGTTAACATGAATTAATCCAACTATTATAGCATCACAATTTCATACTGACACAACCAAGTTGACTAGCTTCAACCCAATCAAACAAAATCAGCTCTAACCCTCGTTCTCACATGCACAATAATACAAGTTCAACCACAAGCACCAAGAACCCATGCTTGTATGCCATACCACACATAAGTTCAACCTTATCCTCCTTAGCCATTCTCTGCAAGAATGAAATCCACGAAATTAAGTAATCTCTAAAGGACTATTCAAAATAATCATAGCTTAGAGAATGAAGCACAACTCAAGAGGACCTCCACATCACTACTAAACCTCACAACCTCAATGAATGAATCCATGTTATATTCATTATCATCTATGTAACATCTTAACAAAATAATTTGTTCCCCATTGTCTGATATTATACAACTAACCTCCTCTATATCCACTCATTACGGCACAACTCCAAGAAACTTCAAATCAACCAATAGGGATTCCAAGGAACCATTTCCTCTCTAGCTTTCCAAACAAACCCAAGTAAAACAAAGGGTAGCCATCACTTTCATCTAGTTGACCCAACTCAATTCAAACCCCAACCACCAACCTCTTCAAAGTTCAGTCTGCATACTCACATGTGAACATGCTTTTTAAAACTTCAATACATGCAATTCCAAATAGAGCCTTTTACACAACTCACGAGCACGCACATGCCTCTTAAACACCTCCAAACTATCATCCTTCTCTAAGCTCTACAAACAATACCAAACCACGGTCATTAAGATTAAAACCATCCCCAATACACATCATGAAACCTCTACAAGCCCAAACCTATTGCTTTCTAACTCCAAACACCACACCATCAATGTATGCCTCATTGTTCAACATCACTGATCATGAGATTCACATGCATATTTACCCATTAATCACTCTCATTCAAGTAAAGCATACCATATCCAAGAAGATGCTTACACTAAAATTCTCAAATTTCAAACTACCATTATTATCATATAAGCTGCACGCTACATATCATCCTTCTATCTCTTCCATGAATCCTTACAAACATTATCATGCATTTTTACTCATGGGATCATTCAAAGAAAATTTCTAACATGTTCTCATCTACACCATTATGATTCATCATGCCTCTAAACATATAGAGTAAATCTATGCATGTAAACCATTCCTTCATTCTAACCGCCTTCTATTATGTCAGGGAAGGGAATCTCACAGCACTAGGCTTGATTCCCCAAAAGCTCGGTGGTGGTGGCTCCTCAAGTGGTTCTCTTGCCCCCCAAGCTGATGTAAATGACAAGTGGAGTTATCCCTTTGGGGTTCCTATCTCTTATGTGGCCCGTTTGCACGATGGATGAGGCAGAGATCTCTCCACGGCGGTTTTGGGAAACGGCTCAACGATCTTGGATACCTCGAGGCGGTTGAAACGGCCAACCCCTCAGCGGCCAAGTCCACCACGATGAGGAATATCGCACCTGGGAGACCGTATGTGTATGAGGCTTTTGCGTAAATACCCCTAAGGTTTGATTAAATTAAATCCATAGCAAACATAGGAGAAATTTTCCCAAAGTCCTCCTTTTCCTGATTTTATACATGGGTCCCTGGCAACCTCAACCAAACTAATCCTTTTAATCTCCCTTGTAGTCCATTACGGCTGTAATCTATCAACAAATATCATGTAGTTCCTTGTAAAGAGATATTCTCCCTTTTTTTTTTGTTTTTGCGAAAAGATCCCTCACCTCTCATATAATTGTGTTTCCATGAAACATCATCTTTATAATTAAACCCCACCTTTTTTTTTTATTTAATCAACCTTAGGAAATTTTCTTCAATTAATAAAATAATTAAACACCACAACATCAAATTACTTATAAAACCTTTGGTTTTTTACAGGACCACACTAGAGCCTCCCATCAAGCAAACATTGAACTGTTCACCTTGCTCTATCGAGTTTTTTCCTCAAGAGCCATGAAACCATCACGCACTAAGTGGGGCTCTCCTCCTTTTATTCGGCACCGAGAATTCCACTCTACATGGTTAGGTCTGGGGAATCTAGCTCTGATACTAGTTCTTGGGAAGAAATAAGGAGTTGAGGCTATCACACAAGTAAAATAATGACAAAAGAATAACTAGCCCCAAAGATTTTACGTGGAAAAAACTCTAAACAATTAGACATAAAAACCACGGGAAAAAATAGAAGGATTTCACTAATTCAAAAATAGGGATTACAATACTTCTCTTTAATTTCAAGGAGACATCAATCACACGCTCTATTGACAATTAGGAGAAAACAAACTCTAGAAAACTTATCCTTTCTATCAGAAATGATAAAACTTGGCTCTAATACCACTATTGGGCCAGCTAAGGACACGACACCGACTGACCTAACACATCTCTACGGTAGTATGATATTATCCACTTTGGGCAAGGCCCTCATGGATTTGTTTTTTAACTCAACCGAAAAAACTTCATACTAATGGAGATGTATTTGTACTTGTAGATCTTTTTTGTTTCCTTCTCTTAAACAATGTGAGGCTATTGATCGTACTTCTAACAAAAATAAGTATAGTAATATAGGAGTTGATGGTTGGACATCAACACAATAAAAAAAATGAAATACCCTAATTCTAGTCAATATTGAACATTAGTTTGAGTTAGGAAAAATTACTGTATGGTCCCCAACATATTGTTGATTTTCTATATATCCCCTCTGACTTTTCAGTTTCCTTGTCAGTCCCTGTTTTTTGAAATTCTTCCCCACCAATCCCTGTTGTTAGTGGATTGTTATCTTGTTTTTGAAATATGGCAAATTTATCCCTATCACTTTTGATTATTTTGGAGGGAAATCTCCCTCCCAATCACATCCTCTCTCCATTCTTTGCTTGGCCAACATGTTTTTTTGAATTTTCATTGCATTTCCAACAAGCTTGGAGAAAGATTTGCTTTTCAGGCAAAGTTTTTACATTTCCATCCTGCAGGTGACATGATGCACACCATTGCTCTCCTCTCTAACTTCACCAGTTAGTCTTCCGAAAGGCCTAAGTTTCCGTCACTATTCTCTCCATCTTCGCAGCGTCCTATCAACGTTGACCACAAGAAAGACCATCTCTCTGAATCTTCCGACGATCATCTCCAAGGCGAGCCTCTCGAAAAGAAGGGCTCTTTGGTTTGAGGGGTAAAGGCTTAAGCGTGTATTCTTTTTTGGTAAGAGTGTATTTTTTTTGGGGTTGTGTTTATTTTTGGGGGGTAAGCGTGTATTTTTACTTCCCAATGATCGCATGAGCATGTTTTTTTTATATGTCTATGTTGCAAAATAAAGGAGAAAATAAAAAGCAGAAAACTTGCAGACACTTATTATTATTCCAATGAAATCAACTTATAACTTCTACAAAAGTCACTCACAAACTAACTTTACCCCTAAAAGATAGGATAAAGGATAGGATAAGAATTTTCAAAGTTTGATTTGGTATGTTTCTAATTTCTCTACCTATCTACTCTCTGGTGGTCACCATGGCGGTGGTCGATGATGATGACGTCAAACGTTTCTTCGTGGTCGTAACAATCACTTCAAGCAGTGGAAACAACAAAAGATGTGCTCCAAGTCCTTGGGCTGTTGAACAGAATCCAACCACACTGGAATGGATGGTTCAAAGTCCTCCAGCTTTTCATACTTTTGGAGAACTTCCTGCTATAAAGGAGACGAGCCAAGACATGCAACGGAGAGAATCATACCACTCGTGCCTACAAAGTAGAGGCTGACTGGCCATTTGGTCAAGCAAGAAGATGGCTACATGGATGAAGAGGATTTTTAGGAGTTAGAGAGAAGAATCACTATGTGGACATTTTTGTAATTTTCAAGAGTTTTTAACACCTTCAGTTAACTTCCAAATTGACATGCTATTTAGTCAAAAAAAAAGGGCTTTTTAAGGATGTGAAAAAAATGAGGGGTTTTTTGAGGAGTTACAAAATTCTCAATGGTTTTCTGGAACTTTCCACGTTGAGTAATGCAAACAACTCCAACCACCTACACAAGAGATTAGTTGCTCTTGTAAGAGCAAGAGTAGTAAGTCTTTGATCGCTTTTCACCATGACGTGCCAGCAGACACAACACACGGGACATGCTTCCATGGAATGCTCAGGACCTTTAAAACGAGCAAATCAGGCTGATAAATTGCGACAAAAGAGTTTATCACCATATCTCATAAATATTAGATGAGAAGCCAGGCAATAACAGCTAATAAGATCACGATGGTGACCACGGCCAAGAGCAGGCACATGCAAGAGCTAGCAACCTCCCTTTCCGCGCTTGTTAAGGACTGCCATTCTCTTCTGGACCCGCTGCATTGAGATAAGGTAGAGATTGCCAATGTAAATGTATCAGTGATCTACTTGAGAGTGTTGGACAACATAAACACTACTTCTACTTGATGTATAAATTGATTTAGCATTAGCAATGAAGATGCTAGAAGGACATCTTAAATAATAGAAAGGAGAGATGTACTATTAAAACCTTTATCATCAAGTTGATCATGCTCTGTTTATACTTGATTCAGGATTAGGAGTTACAACAGATCAATAAAGTAAGATCATCAGAGGAATATATCATAAAGCTAAGCATTAACCACCAAAAGCTTTTATCATTAAATCCACTTTATGTTAACTGTTAACTATGTTTGGTTGATCATCCATTCTTAAAGAAACCTCTTACAATCAAATCATGTGTCATCTTATCTAATATTGGTGTAATAAATTCAAGTCCAAAGATGCAGCCTCAGTTTGATTAGTAAATGAAATAGCCAGAGGCCCAAAACATCAATTATATAAAGGATTGACTGGTGGATTCTGATGATCCTCCAAGCAATTAAACTATGTCAAACTTGGTAAAATAAGCTTCAAGTATAATTAAGTGGGAGGCCCCTTCACCTTACTAAATGGGAATTAAGCTACTTAATTGGATGGCAAGAACTGAAGAATTAATGGCAAATAAATTAAGTTGTTACTTTATAAAGTTAACGCCAAAATATATATATATGATCAGAGCACTAGAATAAAGTTAAATGATTAGTTAATTCATGCAATACCAATTGATTCCTTAAGCACAAAGCCAAAGGTTTGAATACCCAAACTGCAGCTGCTTTTTCATGAGTGGTGATGAAAATGACAAATTGAAAAACCACCCATTGCCAAGACCCACCCTCACCACCATCACTACATACTCAATGTTCATGCCCTTAATTCCTCATGCGCTTGTCATCATGATTACACCCAATTATACGTCCATATATAGTTTGGTGATGACAATAAGATATGGTACAGAGACTTACAATTTCAAACTGTTTGGGATCCATCTCTTTCCACGTGGTATTTGTTAAAAGCAAAGCAAGTAAACAGTGAGTTCGTGGATGATAAAAGGATGAACAGTTGAAGAACTATCAACCATGCATGTACTGTTTCTGGGTTATACATACATGGTCCATCAATCATCAAAGTTTACCACAAATATTGGATTGTGATTAAGTGAGAAACAGTCAACAGAGACCCAAGCACTGTCCGAAGCTTCCATCATCTCCACTAAATGAATGGTCAAAAGGCTATGATCATTTGATACTAATGCTCAGCTACATGTATTTAATTATAGTTTATGCCAGCAAAGGCGGCCAAACATCATGTGTTATGTTATAGTTATATATAGACATAAGAGAGGAACAGAGAAGGGAATTCAAGAATGGTTTACAAACATAAGTATCTATTTATTTATTTATTGAGTCAGTAGGTGGCCACACGCCTCTGACGGGATGAGATGGGGCCATGCAGGTGAATGATTGGATTACCCATGCATGCTTGAAGGGCCTCATTCACCCAAGTGCGCAACGTTATGTTCCACCTTTTAATACCAGACCCAAGTGGGGGGTGTCATCACCTTGTCTATTTATTTAATTTGCACACTCGTGTTTTTTTTTTTTTAAAAAAAAAAAGTGAATAAACAATAAATTTTATTTATTATAGAGGAAATACAAAAGGGCTATAATCAATCCACTCTTACAAAAAAAAACTTAAAGTAAATATGGCTTGGACGCATTGCAGCATAAACAGCGTTTCCCTCCATATGTTCTCCTCCCTCCTAGGCCTCGTCGCCATTAGATCCCTGGGGAGTGTCTAGCGAAAAATACAGGTTCCTTTTAATCAGGCTCTGTGCATCTTGTATCAGCGACGGGTGGACTACATCAAGCCAAGACAACATGAGAAAGTTAGTATTACGGATGAGTTGCTAGAAAACACGTTGTTTATTTTAGAAACACTATCGAATTCTTTCTTCCCATAGGGTCCAAACGACTACCATCGTCAGTAACTCCCAACCCTTTTCTCATTGTTCGATTTACCCATAACGAAGATGACAAGAGATCACGTACACTCTCGACCCTGATGGTAGATATGTGAATGTGGAATATATTCCCATAATACTCCCAAACTCTGCGTCCCATAATATATGTCAGGTTGCACCCTCGTTTTCAACCTGACATTCACTGCATTCCTTAAAGCTACATTAAAAATAAATAGAAATATATATATATATATATATATATATATATACAAAAGTCATTTTTTCGGGTAAAAATCTTGAGAGGTCACCAAACTATGCTCATATTTCATTTTGGGTACCAAACTTCAATTTGTATTTTTTTGATCATCCTAGTTCTATTTGTTTTCAATGGCAAGGTACTAGAGAGATTCCGATTGGGATTAGCTAACATGGTCGCCGGATTGTCCACGTGTATGGAGCCTGATTAGACATGCCATTCACTGATGTGGATTATCTAATATTAAAATATTATTTAAAAATAGTCACCATCGCCGCCGCAAACGTCGAGAAGAAGTCAACAGAGCTGGATGCGAAGTCGCCCACTGTCGACTGCAAGCTCGGGTCCATGAAAAGCACCTCATCGGACGTGAATAACCCCTTCCTAAGCAACAAATTATGGTAATACACGTTGTTAAATGCGGTGGTGTGGAAGGATCCATGCCAACGATGACGGTCCGATCTACGTACAGTGGGCAATCGCACATTAGTTGCTACGCGTACGAAAGATCGAGGGAGGGATCGGTGTGGGAGGACGAGTTGGAGTAGAGGCGATTGGAGAACTTGGAGCAGTGGGAGATGCCGATCATTGTCAAGAAAGGTCCTCGACCGAGGCCGAGCAACCCGGCGGCGTTGTGAGAGATGGGGGCTTAGGGTTAGGGTTACGGCTTAGTCAATTTATTTAATAAAGTTTGTATTGTTTTAGTTGATGATGTTTGTATTGTTTTAGTTTTATTTAGTTGTAATTATAGTGAAATAATATTATTTAATTATAATTAAAATAATTAATTCAAATTTTTTTTAATAATATTTTAATATTAGGGTCTAGCGTGGATAATCTAAGTCAGCGAATGATGTGTCGATCTAATCAGCTCCACATGGACAATCCGATGACCACATTAGCTAATTCCAATCGAAATTTTTTGGGTACCATACCATTGAAAACAAATGGAAGTAAGATAACAAAAAAATATAAATTAAAATTTAGGACTCAAATTGAAATAGAGGAAATGAATTATAGGTCCTTAGAAACAGTGCCAGGAACCCCCCTCCTACTATTGGCTACACCCCCAACACACACCTATCTGAGGGACCAAATGACAAGTTGAGTACTGTAATAGAGACCTATAATTAATTATCCTATTAAAATATCTTTTACCCTCTTTTTCTTCACCAAATGTAGTGAGAAAAAGGCTCTAAAAAGAGGCATACTGTTCTCCCCTGCACACGCACGCGCACCCGGGCCATGTCTTCCCCTCGTGGGCATTCTTATTATTGCCCCCCTTCTCCTCATTCATCCACTTAATTTATATTATTCCTGTCTATATAAACCCCCACTCTCTCCATCTCCTTGCAACCTGAGCTTTAAACCTCTCTGTCGCACAATCATACTCTCTCTGAGAGCAGTAGAAGAATTCTAGGTAAAAGAGTGAGTAAAGAATCATGAGGATGATAGACTTGGGAAGCCAAAGAGAGCACCTCCACATCATAGACACGAGCACAGCAGTGGACTGCACCAAGGACGTCCGCTTCCGGCTCTCATTCCGGTCCTTGATGGAGTGCATGGTGCCTGCATGCTGTGGGTTCCAAGCGTCCCCCGTCTCCTCCGACGGTGAGACTGAGTCCCTACATGGCTCCTCCACCATCACTGGCACCTTCTTCGGCTACCGCCGGGGCCGCGTTAGTTTCTGCCTCCAAGACGACTCACGCAGCTCCCCTCTCCTCCTCCTCGACTTCGCCATCCCCACCGCACAGCTCGCCAGAGAAATGCGCCACGGACTTCTCCGGATCGCTCTCGAGTGTGACCGTGAGAATGCTCGGTCCAGGACCAGCTCCCTATTCGCCGTGCCCGTCTGGTCCATGTACTGCAACGGCCGCAAGGTCGGCTTTGCAGTACGGAGACAGATGAACGATGGAGATGCTGCGGTGTTTAAGCTCATGCAGACGGTCTCCGTCGGCGCCGGAGTGCTTCCCGGCAAGTCCAACGCCGGAGATGGCGAGCTCATGTACCTGAGGGCGAGTTTCGAGCGAGTCATCGGATCTCTGGATTCAGAGTCCTTTCATATGATCAATCCGGTTGGAAGCTCCGGCCAGGAGCTCAGTGTATTCCTATTAAGGTCTTAACCATTGATGAATTTCTACTTGCTAGATCTCTCATCTGTCAGAGTCTTCTATTACTCCATTTTGTGTACAAATATACTGCTAGCCTCGTTGACTGCTTTGACTGTAATATATATAATCCTCGACTCTTAATTTTTCTCTCCATCTCAACAGCAATACTAATCAGCATAGATAGATACACAGATAAGAGAGTGCAAAAAGTTATAAGCTTGACAATCATGTCACTGATCATCTCTTAATGAGCTTTACGGGAGTGCCTTTTCTAATGCTCAACTTTATTTAATATGGTTGGATTTGACAGCTAAGTTAGATGCATAAAGTACATACTACACTACATTATATTCTCTTAAAAAGCCTATTTCTTGGGGTTCGTATGGTCTGAAAAGATATCCACACTCCACACCACTTTAATCTCAGATTATAAGAAATGATTAATTGTTGGTAAAAAGATTGCAGGAGAAATATCACCAGCCAACAGTACACATGTTTCATGGTGTAGAGAACAGAACAAGGATAGCCACATTTGTGGCTTTTTCACTTAAGAGCTGATAGGGCCGAGGGTCATACTCATACACTCAATCTGGACGTGGACATGCACACGAGTGCATAGGGGTGAGGGTCCCAATTCCCAAGGCAAATAGTTGTTATATGTGTTTGTGTATATATAGATATATATCGCTAAAAGCGAGGGACCCACCACTACACATGCTAAGATACCTGAGAAATCGTTTCCTTGGGTTGGCCCTATGGACACGTAACAGTGTTGGTACTTTTTGGGAGGCCGAAAGGAGAAGAAGAGAGTATTGGAGCTTAAAGAATGCCCGGGTATATTGGCTTTTGATTCAGAGACAAGTGCTGTGTAATGGCACAAGTAATGTGACTGTGATAATCTCCAGTGCTCACCATGTTCCTTGTGGCATGTCATTTGGCCAGCTACTGTGAAATCATATAGGATGTTTTGGTAGGATTTTCAATAATATCGTGTTCATTGGCATGGGCCGCATTACTTGGACAAACACCTAATCTTGCTTTCAAATCAAAAGATCATGTTTCACAATAATCAGGTTTGGTGATCATATATAGTACTACTATTTGCATTTTCTCATGGCATTCGTTCATATAACGTCAAAAGTGGAGATCACAATGCGAATATCTTTGAAAAGATAGATGTCAGGACGCAATGAGAATTACTGGTTAACAACGAATCCTGTGTTTTTGAGCAGTTACCCTGCAGTATCTCCAAATTACCTAAAAGGTGACAAGCATGAAAAGAAATGCATGTTTGTGGGTTCCATGAATGAAAATGAAAGATGGAGCATGGAGGAAGTTTCATTGTCAGCAATGCACGTTGGTGAGGGGTTTATTCCAGCCCACCTAATAATGAGGAGGAATGAATCCAGCTTAAATCAGTAACAGTCACTATGAACATAAAAGGTATCTCTCTCTCTCTATCAATTTCTCCCTGTTTATGAGGAGCAGAAAGCAAGACACCTCCAAAAGAATCAAAGAAACTCAAATGATCAATCATGGAAAAAGACACAATCATGCATACATGTCTTCCAGTGGAGTAGATATATATACTCATAATATATAGACCAGATGTTGGTGTTGGAAATGACTTGTTAACTAGCTCTACGTTAATGCTTGCTCTCAAGGACTGCGTTTTGGCTGTAAAGCTTTTTAAGGACTCAATCCAGGCTAGGTTTATAAACATCTCTCGGTTGTTCATCCAACATGGGAACTGATCATTAACTGCTGGCACCAACCATGGTCAGGCGGAATTAAATCATATTTGGCAGCTTGGAGTATGTTCAACGAGACACATGAACTGAAATCAATAAAATAGGGCCATTAGACCAACCAAACACCAAGATCCTACATGGTTAACCAAGTGTCGGAACCTACGCTAATTAAAACTCAAACAAGAAAATTAATGTTGGCTACCAAACCTTTAACTCCAACAAGACCGGCCACTTATTTAAACCACTATATGATATCACCTTCTCTTTGTAGTCTTTGTTAGTTTTGGGACACAAGGTTTTGAGGGGCTAGTTTTAGGATTGGTACTCAAGGATTTGAGGGACTAGGATATTTGAGTGGAAGGAGACAAGTAGTTGATTTTAAGAAAGAACAGGGATTTTATTGAAAAAGAAGGAGATGAGTACAACTTGAACTCTATGGTTGTGTTTGGTTGGGGGTTATCCCCAAGTGGGGATAGGAATAAGTTTTGAAAATTTTAAATTTTTTTGGCGGGAGTTTTTAAACCAAAGTTATTAATGATAAGATGGTGATATGTCCTTTATGTATTGGTGGGTTATATTTTTAAATCTTAGTTAAAGATTTTGGCGGGAAAAACTTTTTTATAGGGAATTGTGTTGGGGATAACCCTTGGGGTTATCCCCCAACCAAACATGGCCTATATGACTATTTTGATTCACTCTTGGTTAGTTGAATACAAAGACTCAGCCTACATATTTATAGGTGTAATCTACCGCCTTTACTACCGACTTTATTCTCTAGATAATTCTTGAAACTATGCTTCATAGCCTTTGCTCCACCGCCTTTGTTAACCGCCTTAGCTTTATCCACCGCCATGCTTGAAGCTTCACAAGGTGTTTCTAGAAACATGATTGTAGCTTCAAGATATTTCTAGAAAATGGATCAACTTCTCAACATTCTCCTCCTTGATCCATTTTTGATATGCCAAGCATGCCGCGAAGTGCTGTAAACTTGGTTTGTGGTAAACTTTTGTAAATATATCTGCTATTTGGTCTTCAGTCTTGCAATACTGCAGCTCGATTTGCCTATCACTTTGTAATTCTCGTACAAAATGATATTTTGTAGATATGTGCTTCGTTCTTCCTTGATAGACTGGATTCTTTGAGATAGCAATAGTAGATTTGTTGTCGCATAGTATTGGTGTTGGCTCTACCTGTATTTCTCCAATATCTTCTAGTATTCTGGGAAGCCATATAGCTTGACTTGCTGTGATAGCTGCTACAATATACTTTGCCTCTGTAGTGGATTGTGCTACTGACTCCTGCTTTTTAGATGCCCATGAAAAAATTCCAGAGCTAAGTGTGAAAGCATATCTAGATGTGCTCTTCCTATCATCAGTGGAGCTTGCCCAATCACTGTCTGTATATCCAAGTAGTCTTCCCGTTTCATTGGGCCGATACCAGATTCCATAGTCTGTTATTCCCCGTAAGTACCGAAGAACCCTTTTGACGGCTCCGAAGTGTATAAGGCTTGGACTCTGCATGAAGCGTGATAGCAGACTTGTAGCATACATAATATCTGGTTGTGTAGCTGTGAGATATAAGAGGCTTCCAATGAGACTTCTGTAGAGAGAAGCATCAGCTCTTTCTGCTCCATCTTCCTTTTGTAGTTTTTCACTTGTCACGAGTGGTGTTGGTACAGGCTTGCAGTAATTCATCTTAAACTTCTTTAGTAGGTTCTCTGCATATTTCTTCTGTGAGATAAAGATACCTTCTTCTTGTTGATGGACTTCTATGCCAAGAAAGTAGTGCATCAAGCCCAAGTCTGTCATTTCGAATGTTTTCATCAGATCTTCTTTAAGTTCTTGAATCATCTTCTTATTGTTCCCTATATATATAAGATCATCTACATATAGAGAAACAATAAGAAGATCAGATGTACCTTGGGCTTTAATGTAGAGAGTTGGTTCATTCATGCTCCTCCTGAAGCCTTGCTCCATGAAGTATTCATCAATTCTGTTGTACCATGCTCGCGGTGCTTGCTTTAGTCCATATAGAGCCTTCTTGAGCTTCAAGACTTTTTCTTCTTTGCCTTTGACAATGAAGCCTTGTGGTTGCTCCACATAGATTTCTTCTTGTAGATATCCATTTAAGAATGCAGACTTCACATCTAGCTGATATATCTTCCATTGCTTTTGTGCAGCTAAAGCAATAATAGCATGAATTGTGTCTAGGCGAGCAACAAGAGCAAAAGTTTCAGTATAGTCAATACCTGGTTGTTGAGAGTAACCTTTTGCCACCAGCCACGCCATATGTTTTTGAATTGATCCATCTGCATTCAGCTTTGTTTTGTAGACCCACTTGACTCCAATAATGTCTTTGTCTTTAGGACAATCAACCAGCTCCTATGTTCCATTCTTCTCGTTCATCTTGATCTCTTCTTGCATAGCTTTCCTCCAGACTTCTTCTTGAGCTGCTTCTTCATAATTTTCTGGTTCTAGAGTTGTGAAATTGCAAGCTTCATAGATTTCTCTAAGAGATTTTACACTTCTAATAGGAGATTCTAAAGTTGATTCATCTTGTGATCACCTGGGTGGAGATGATGTAGAGCTGGATGCCTCTCTTTCTTCATGTATTGCTTGCTCCTCCTGTGGAATATTTGTTAGTGTGACATACCTCTTCTCTACTTTTTCTTCCTCCCAGTTCCATGCTGCATCTTCGTCGAACTCCACGTCTCGACTGATTATCAGCTTCTTAGTCTTTATGTTGTAGATTCGATAGCCATTGGATTGATCGCTGTAGCCCATGAATATTCCTTTATAGGTCTTCTCGTCAAGCTTGCTCCTTTTTTGATTTGGAATGTGACTGTAGCATATTCAGCTAAATACTTTGAGATGTTTTGCAGAAGGCTTCATTCCACTCCAGGCTTCAATATGCGTCTTGTTTAGCACTGCCTTGGTTGGACATATGTTTAGTAGATAGACTGTTGTGTAAACTGCTTCTGCCAAGAAAGGGTTTGGAATTCCTTTCTCCTTTAGCATTGATTTTGCCATCTCCATAACAGTTCTATTTTTTCTTTCTGCTACTCCATTTTGCTCAGGTACATAGCCAACTGTTTGTTGATGATGAATGCCCTCATCTTCACAAAATTTCTTGAACTCATTAGAGTTGTACTCTGTGCCTCTGTTACTTCTAAGAACTTTGATGCTACGACCACTTTGCTTCTCTACATGATTCTTGAATTTCTTGAATATAGAGAAAACTTTTGATCTTTCTCGGAGAAAATATACCCAAGTCATTCTTGTATAGTCATCAATGAATAAGATAAAGTCCCTGTTATGACTGGGTGTAGTAGTCTTCATTGGGCTGCAGACATCTGTATGCACCAGCTCTAGTGGCTTCTTGGCTCTCCATGCTTTACCAGATGAGAAGGATTGTCTTTGTTGTTTTCCAAGTAGACAACCTTCACACACATCTGAAGTTTCTAGAATATATGGAAGATTTCTCATCATGTTTTTCTGATGGAGTAGCTTTAATACTGCAAAATTAAGATGGCCAAGTCTCCTGTGCCATAGCCATGACTCATCAACTTGAGTCTTCATGGCTATGTCTCTGGTGTATCTCCATTGAATTGAAAAATTTCTATTTTCCATCTTGATAGAGGCAAGACCTTTCTTCTTGTCATAAATGGTGCAAGTATCTCCCTCAAAATATAGAGAATATCCATTCTCTATCATTTATCCCACACTGAGCAGATTTTGAGCCAGACTAGGAACTAAATATACATCTTTAATTTGTTTTGAGCCTTCTTTAGTTTCCAGTATTATAATTCCTTTTCCTTTTGTTTCAACTAATGCACCATTTCCCATTCTTACTTTAGATTTTACTGAAGTATCAATATCTATGAATATAGACTCATTAGAAGTCATATGATTACTACATCCACTATCTATGTACCAAATATCACTATTTTCTATAATTGTTTCTTGATTAGCATAAAATGTATTTTGTATACTTTCCATTTTTTCTGCATAATAAGCTTGATTGTTTATTTTAAAGAGACAATCTTTTTCTATATGTCCATATTTTTTACAAAAGTTGCATTGTTTGTTATTATGAAACCAACAATCTTTTTCTAGGTGATTGTTCTTTTTGCAAAATTTGCAAGGTGGATATTTTCCTCCTTTTATATTTTTTTCCAAAATTCCCTTCATTTCTAAATTTTCTTCATCTTGCACTATTAGTCTTTTTTTATGTGCTTCTAGTTAGCCAATTAATTCACTTACTGATAAAGATTTTATATCTTTAGATTGCTCTATAGCCGTAACTATAGAGTTATATTTTTTTGTGAGTGTTATTAATATTTTTTGTACTATTCTTTTATCAGTAATATCATCTTCATAGGCTCTCATTTGATTTACTAGTTGTTTTACTATCCCACAATATTGTTGAATAGTTTCAGCTTCTTACATTTCTAAATTTTCAAATTCTCTGTTTAGAGATTATAGTCTAATGGCTCGTACCTGCTCAGTGCCTTGGAACTCTTCTTGCAGTATTTTCCATGCCTCCTTTGATGTTTTTGCCCCAATAATTCTTGGAAAGATATCCTCCGACAAAGCTTGCTGAATGATGCAAAGAGCCCTTGCATCCTTTTGTAGTTGCTCCGTGGAACTGCTTCCTTCTTCTTTTGAAGTCTGGTACCCATTCTCTACAATGTCCTATAGTCCTTGGGCCATCAGGAACGTGGTCATCTTAAGACTCCAATAATCATAGTTGTTCCCATCAAAGATGGGAATTGGAACACCAAACGAGGTAGAACCGGACATGGTTTATGGAGGATAATGAATAATGGAAGGTTAGGACAAACGCACTCTACCAACCTAACCTGGCTTTGATACCACTGTTAGTTTTGGGACACAAGGTTTTGAGGGGCTAGTTTTAGGATTGGTACTCAAGGATTTGAGGGACTAGGATATTTGAGTGGAAGGAGACAAGTAGTTGATTTTAGGAAAGAACAGGGATTTTATTGAAAAAGGAGGAGATGAGTACAACTTGAACTCTATATGACTATTTTGATTCACTCTTGGTTAGTTGAATACAAAGACTCAGCCTACATATTTATAGGTGTAATCTACCGCCTTTACTACCGACTTTATTCTCTAGATAATTCTTGAAACTATGCTTCATAGCCTTTGCTCCACCGCCTTTGTTAACCGCCTTAGCTTTATCCACCGCCATGCTTGAAGCTTCAAGGTGTTTCTAGAAACATGATTGTAGCTTCAAGATATTTCTATAAAATGGATCAGCTTCTCAACAGTCTTGTTTGATTTACTAGTCCATTACTTAAAACTGTTAGAGTTGTGAAAATAGTGACTGTACCCTTATTCTTATCTCGGGTTTTCCTATCACATTTTCTGTATATTCTGATATATATTATATTCTATCATAACTAATAGAGATTATTATTTTCTTTTTCTCCTCTCTTTCTCTCATTCTAATATAGTATCAAAGCTAGGGTTTTGACCCTTGGTGCTCCTCATTGTCGTCAGCCACCTCCTTATTCAGTTAGTTGTTGGCCTCTATATCTCTCTCTACCTAGACCGGGCTTCTCTTCTCTATTTTTGTGATCGTCAAGCCTTCTCTGATCTACCCATGACCTCCCTGCTAAATCCCACAGCCCCTGCGAGCCTTCTCCGATCCTCCTTGCATCCATAGCCCCCGCGGGCCTCCTTCAATCTCCATTCACGGCCTCCTCAAGTCTTCTTTCTTGCAATCCATAGTCCCGTGTGCACATAAGGTGTTTATTGTTTCGTTTCTTCAACTTTGTTGTCTTGTGCACACCAAGTGTTCATTATTTTGTCTCTTTATGGTGGATATCTCCTATAGTCCTTCTCAGTTCTTTGGTGACACTTCCACTTCCTTGCCTATTCCCGAGCATATCATCTATCTGGCTTATCAGTTGTCAAAGAGCATGTTTTCCTCTCTTTCTTTCTCAACACTTGGCTATGCACAGACTCCTTTGATTGATCCGACACTAGCATATGAACCTGCAGGTATGACAACTGCCTCTTGGTTACTAGACTCTAGTGCATCATTTCATATGACCTTTGATACCTCATCTCTCCACTCCTACCAACCTATCTCCCCTGACCTACAAGTTGTCATTGGCAATGGTACTACACTTCTCATTGATAGGTTTGGCACCCTACAGACTCCTCATTTCTCCATCCTTTGTGTTGCTCAAATTCCCAAGCTATCCATGAACCTCATCTCCATGAGCCAACTAGCCTCTCTTAGTTACTTTGTTGTTTTTTATGAGCTCTCATGTCATGTACAAGATCATCACACAGGGATTCACATTGGAGCTGGTTATCGCCTTAGTGGAGTATATGTGCTCGACCACCATCATCTTCCTTCTTCTACCACATCTGTTGCAACCTCTACTTTAGCATTTTCCTTTCCTTCTCCTACCACATCTTTATTAGTCCTTCCTTTGTTGGTTTTCATCAGTGGCATCATTGACTTGGTCATCTCTGTGGCTCCCAACTTTCTTCTCTTGTTCACCAGGGAGTTCTTGGTCGAGTGTCCATTGATCATCAGTTTACATGTATGGGTTGTAAACTTGGCAAATAGGTACAACTCCCTTATCATTCTAGTGAGTCTAGGTCGTCTTCTTCGTTCTCCTTAGTTCATTATGATGTGGAGTCCCACACCTTTTGTTTCCAAAGGAGGTCACCGCTATTATGTTGTTTTTATTGATGACTTTTCCCGTTACATTTAGAATTACTTTATGCGCTCACACGCGGACTTTTCTCGAGTATACGTTGAGTTTGCCTCCATGATACGGACTCAGTTTTCTACTTCCATCCGTATTTTTCATTTGGCCTCAGTGGGGAATATCTCTCTCGTGAGTTTCGTGACCTGCTTTCTTCTCATGGGACTCTTCCTCAGCTTTCGTGTCCCGTTCTCATGCTCAGAATGGCACCGTGGAGCGGAAACATTAGTCACATTATTGAGACTGCCCGCACGCTTCTTATTACTTCCTATATTCCTCCTCATCTATGGGTTGAGGTTGTCTCCATTGTTGTCCATCTCATTAACCTTCAACCCTATACTTTTCTTCACGGCCACAGTCCTTGGGAGTGCTTGTTTTCTAGTCCTCCACGTTATGCTCATATGTGTGTTTTTGGTTGTACATGCTATGTTCTCCTCCCTTCTTGCAAGAGGACCAAGCTCACTGCTCAGTCTGTTCCTTATGTTTTTCTTGGCTATAGCCTTAGGCATAAGGGCTACTGATGCTATGATTCGACCACTCATCGCATGCGTATATCTTGTGATGTCACATTTGTAGAGGACCGCCCTTTCTATGCATCACCATCTTCCCCATCTTCTACTTATTCTTCCCCCACAATCGATGATATCACCTTCCTCATTACTCCACCACATGTAGCTCCACCGAAGTCACCTCCTCCTATTCTGCCATATGTAGATTCGTCAGAGTCATATGCATCACCTCCTCCCGTCCTGCCATCTGCAGCTCCGCTAGAGTCACCTTCATTTCTCCCATCATCTGTAGCTCCACTAGATTCTCCCTTTTATGTTCCACCTACTCCACCTATCACTACAAGAATGAAGACATATAGTGACGATTTTTTTGTGACTCCCAATCATTTTGTCACAAATCTAAAGTTTATTGTGACAAAATAATTATGTGGCACAATTGTTGAATTTAATTGTGATGACTTATTTGTATGTCACTAATATATTAATAATTGTGACGATTTAAAGTCTTTCACAAATGAATTATCACAATTAATATATTAATAGTGTTGAAAACTGTTTTGTTACAATAAAATTGTCACTTATAACGTAGATACCTTTGTGATTAAGAAATATTGGCATGGATGAAGTATATTAGTGACAAAACATATTTTTGACACTATTATTTTTATTTATTGTGATGAGAAAGTTTCATATAACTTAATCTAATAATCTTTTGTGACAAAAATTATCGTTATGAAATCTAATTGTGACCAATCATATTTTAATCACTATTATTTTCAATTGTTGTGACCGGAAAGTTGTCCGTGTCATAATCCATTACTTTTTGTGACTAGCATTGCCGTCAATAAAAATCCCACTAGCAAACAGGATTTTTTTTTAGGGGCCGTATAAAAAAGAATTATTTTTGGTACCAAACAATAGATTTTTTACAAATATTTTTTCTAAATTTATAATTTTTTTATACCATATATACTAATTTGTAAAAAAACCAAGCCAAACTAAAGATTTTTATAAATATTTTCTGAAAAATATATATCTTTTATACTATATACTAATTTATAAAAAGCTAAGGGGCCAAACTATAATATTTCACAAATCTATCTAAACAAAAGTGAGTTTAATTTTAATTTTTAGAAATCCAAAAAGAAAAAGAAAATTATGGTAGTATTTTGAAATTTTCTCAGAATTTTACAATTTTTTTTAAATTTTAAAAATCTATCTATATTACTAAATGAGAGTATTTTTAATTTAAAATGTATCCATCTATCTACATATTTAGTGGAGTCTATTGGACCTAATTTTAATTTTTTTTAAAAAAATCAAAAAATATTAGATTGGGATTTTTAAATTTTATCACAATTTTGGTTTTTTAAATTTAAAAAAGTCTATCTACATTAGTAAGTACATTAGTAAACAAGAGTATTTTTAATTTTAAAAGGTATCTATATATGTATAAGAGTCTATTGGTTAGATATAATCTTAATTTTGAATTTAAAAAAAAACTAGAATGGAATTTTGAAATTTTTTCATTGGATGTTTTAATTTTAAAAGGTCTATCTATATTACTGAGTGGAGTATTTTTAATTTTAAAATTATCTATAAGTATATAGATTATAGATAATTTTAATTTTAAAAAGTTAAAAAAATTAGATTAAGATTTAGAAATTTTCTCAAAATTTTTTATTTTTCAATTATGAAAAGTATAATAACTTCATCTTTGTTTCTATTCCATTACACACACCTTTGCTTCCGCCCTTTCGCCAACCGAGATTGGAGGAAGGAATACCATGAGGTTCATTTCAACCCGGGTAAATTTGAGAACTTTCTTCATACACCTCTTCCAAACTAGGGTTAGGGTTTTCACTTTTTCCTCTTTCTCGATTTATCTATAAGTTTTTTTTATAGATCATCTCGAAGAAGAATCACCATGAGATATGCAAGTAATTCTTCTAAGGTATCATGCTTCCTCCTCTTTTCCTTTGTTTTCCGTTCGATTAGAGTTAAGGTTTGGTTCTAAGACTGGTTTCTCGGTTGTGGTGTTGTAGAGGGTGTACTATATGCAAAGAAGGACTACAACCTTGCGAAGCACCCATTGATCGACATGAGCAACCTCCAAGTCATAAAGCTGATGTAGAGCTTCAAGTCCAAGGAGTATGTTCAGGAGATGTTTGTATGGATGCATAACTACCGGTACCTCACCAATGACGGCATCAAGTTTCTTCACACTTTCTTCCATCTCCAATCCGATATTATTTGTGTTGACTGTTTGGAAACAATTTCTGTAAATAATTTTTTGCTGAATTTTTGTATTTGAGAACAGTTGTATAATTTCTTTAAATATAATTTTGTTTTAATTATTTTGAATTATCAATAAATTTTCTATTATTTTTATATTTAAAATGGATGGAATTCAATAGTGAATATTTGGATTATTGTAAAAAAAAAAGTATTTATAAATAAAATAAAATAATAAAAAAACCAACGCTAAATGACTTAAAAACCGCCAAAAAATTTGTATTTTTTGTAGTGAATATATGCTATTGTTACAATTTTTTCGGTCACAATTTAGAATTTTTTGAGACAATAAAATTGACACAATTGGTTAGAGTTATTGTGACTACACCAATTTCATTGGACGCCATTGTTTTGAACATTAGTGGCGATATAACTTTCACTAATGAAAATAATATTAGTGACAAATTTTATCGTCAAAGTTCTCAATAATTTTAGTGCCAATACGGTCGTCACAACAATATACGCTATTGTCACGATTTTTTCGGTCACAATTTAGACTTTTTTGAGACAATAAAATTGTCACAAATGGTTGGAGTTATTGTGACTACACCAATTTCATCACCAGTATTTCATTTTTTAATATCAACATATTTGTCACAAAAGTGTTGCATAATTGTGCCACTTTTTAAATGTGGTCACTAATGAAATAGTGACGCGGTTATTTGTGACGATAAGTGACGAAATGGAAAAATTGTCACTATAAGTAGTAGTGGCTATTTATTGGACTTTTAGTCATGAATTTTGCCTCCACAAAAGATGTAATTTCTTGTAGTGTATACTCTGCCACTATACTCGTAGCCATCAGGACATTATCCGCTCTGTGAGCATTGTCATCTACCATATCTCCTTAATCTTGCTACTCCTCAATTTCTTGACTTGTAGGCTCTTCCCATTACTACTAGTGCCCATCCAGAGCCTAGTTCTTATAGATAGGCTATTCAGGTTCCTGAGTAGTAGGCTTCTATGTCTAATGAGTCGAGTGTCATGGAGTGCACTCGTACCTGGGAGTTGGTTCCGCTACCTCCTAGTGTTGTTCCTATTACATGCAAATGTGTCTTCAAAGCCAAGACCCGCTCTGATGGCACAGTTGAGAGGTACAAGGCTCGGTTAGTAGCTCGTGGTTTTCAGCATGACCATGGTCGTGATTATGATGAGATATTTGCATGTATGGCTCATATAACTACTATATATCAAGCTCTTATTGCCATGGCAGTTGTTCGTCGTTAGTCTTTGTCTCAGCTTGATGTGAAGAATGTCTTTCTTCATGGTAACTTGCAGCAGGAGATGTACATGGTTCCTCCCCCTGGTTTGGTTTATGGCTTACAGAGTACTCTCTATGGCCTAAACCAGGCCCCACGTGCCTGGTTTGAGCATTTTAGTATAACAGTGCTAGCTGGCTGCTTTTTACAAAGTCAGCATGATCCAGCTATGTTTTTGAACTCCTCTCCTCATGGTCAAACTATTCTACTGCTCTATGTGGATGACATGATCATTACTTTCAGATGCTAGCTCTTGTAGTGCCTCTCATGGTTAAACTATTCTACTACTCCATCAGCGATTTTCTTATAGTGCCTCTCATGTTGAGTTCGTCAAGCATCCTCTACGTTACTTACTCGGGATTGAGATTACCTCCACTTTAGATGGTTATCACTTTCTCAACAATGGTACACCTCTGATTTACTTGCTCATATTGCTCTTTTTGAATCTCAAAGAGCTGCTACTCTGATGGAGCTTCATCTTCAGTTACGGCCAGATGAGGACACGCTTCTACCTAATCCGACACGATATCGCCATCTTGTTGGGAGTCTTGTTTACCTTACTATTACATGGCCTGACATCGCCTATGTTGTTCATGTGTTAAGCTAGCTCGTGAGCTGTCACGCCCCGACCTGATCTCCAGGTCCTAGGCACATGCACAGACAGGCCGTACCCAAGCAGAGGCACACCTCACTCGGATACAAGGCCTAGGTAATACAAGAAAAGATAACTAAATCCAAATAATATCAATAATAACTCAGAGTTATACAACGGAATTTAAAACTTAACTATACAAGTTATAGTCTTACAAGGGTCCTAAACAAAATACAATCTCTTACACAAGTAGACTCGATGACCACATAACAAAGAGTACAACAAATAACAAACAAGGAAACTTTCATGTCATCTCCCGGCGCTCATCGACCTTAGCCGACCATCAACCTTAATCACATCCATATTTGAGTTTGGTAGTGCTCCTACGTGCACGTACATGGTTAGCGTATCATCCCACTGATGGGTGGACATCAAGAGTTTCCTCCTTCTGTTAGGACTACAGGACGTTCAGAGTGTCCTCCCCCTAAACGCCCACAACTTATCTGCACAAAGTGGGAGAATCTTCAACACTAGAAGAGTTGAAACACCAACCCAGACGGAGCATAGGCTCACGTGTTTCCACGGCCATGTGCCGATCAACGGGAAGGCATATTCAGTAGCAAGAACAACCAACACACACCTACTCGGACGGAGTACAAACTCACGTGTTTCCATGGCCATGTGCCGATCAACAGGAAGGCATATTCAGCGAACACAAGCATATCCAAACCATGTCAACAAATCAACATGCATACACAACATGGAGTTTCAGCAAAACATGAGAATAAACATGTGTACGCAAATCCAAGAAAATAGGATACCAAAACATGATAACATCAAAAGCCAATAAGTACTGAAGCAGTGAAGTAAAAAAAAAAAAAAAAAAACAAAGCCAATAAACATAAACCTGGGCGGGAACTAAGCAGGAGTAACTTACCTTAATTTACAATTTCTGAAATCCCACGGGACTCTCCTGGCGTGTCTTTATGTAGAATCTGGTAATAAGAGTTTATGTAAGTTACAGTAGTTATTCATAAACTCCAAATGTACATGAATGGTCCACTATTGGGCCATATTCTTGTCTAATGGGTACTTATCTGATTAAAACCTTCTATTCATTCAAATGTGGTATAACATCATGGTGGATAAGGCCCAACAAATTGTTGGTGGAGGTCTTGTGTTCCAATCTCATCTCCTCCACATATTATTTGTTTTTTTTTTTACCAACCTGATTCAAGCTTGGCTAGACCTACCAGTTAACCAACTTGACTAAACCCAAACACCTTATAATTGACTGAACCTAATCCATTAAATTGACTAAATCGGTTTGATTTCAATAAACCAACCCCAAATAGACTTAGTTAACCAGTTTGGGATTAAAAACAGACTTAATTCAACTAACCAGACTCGACTCAACCGAACCACTTTAGATCAGACTCAACCTGATTAAATTTAGATTCAATCCACTTGCTATTAGGTCTTGATCAAATCTAACTGGGTATTTGAATCGGGTTGATCTGAACAAGCCCAACCCCTTTGATCACTGAACTCAGCTTATTGAGCTTGGTTAAATCAAATCCACTCATAAAACGAATCAACTAGATCTAACTGACTCAAACTCATTTAAATCAAATAACCTTCACTTCACTTAATCTAACTTGACTAAACAACTTAACTCCTCAAATCAACCCAACCCCAACTTTTTATCCATCCCAGACTCAAACCCTCTCTCTCTCTAGATAGAACCTTATCGGAGAGAAGAAGAAGCCCAGCGATCACTGGCGATGCATGGGCGGCCGGAGTCGCCTCTTCCCCAAGGTCCTCGTTAGCCGGTGATGACCTACACGCCGTGAGGATCTCCCAGAATAGAGGGCTGTCAGGCTCTCTCCCTCACTGGAGCGTTTCCCCTCAGCCGGACTACCCCTCTCCGTCTCTTTGTCTCTCAGTTCTCACGGAGAAGTTGCACCTCACCGCCGCTCAAATGATGCTAGGGTTATGGAGATGGGTGGTTCTTTTATAGGCCGCGAGTATAACTTTGATTTTTTTTATGCGTGATCGATAAGTTTATCTTCATGTTTAAACTTTGTTTCTAGCTGGCCGTCGAGGAGATAAACTTGCGCATGACGGTGACGCGGCGACGCGCTGGGAGAGAAGGGGTTGTCTTGCCTCGTGATCGCTACTCTCCATACAAGTGGTTGAGATGCAATGAATGAGGTCCAATAGTGGATGCTTCCACTCATGCCTCGGATCAACCACTCTACCTGGATGAACGACTCAGATGGAGCGGTGACGTGCGGTCAGATTTGAATCGCCTGCCTCAAACTTAAACGACGGTTCACAATGAACGGTCCTGATTAGAACATCTCTAGTGAGTTGGTTGAGCGGCTCGGATCACTTCCCATGCCTAGAACTAAACCTATTCGTGTAGATGAACGGTGTGGATTACACCTTGTCACTGAGAGTGGATGGAAGGCCATGATCATCACTTATGCCTCGAACTTAAACTGAACTTGAGATAGACGTCTCATATCATTTCTTATCAAATAAATAGATGGAAGGCCAAGATTAAATCCTATCCCTAGAACTTAACCTAGATTGCGAGATTATTTAATCTCAGCCGTCCGTTCCTCCTAATACTCTTCTTTGCATTGGCTTCCACGTGGTTTTGTGAATAAATCCTCCCTTTTATCTAGTTTGCATGCAAGTCCCTCGACTGAGAGGGGGACAAAATTATGTTCCAGTCCTCAACCTTTATAAAATTACATATTAGTCCTGGATAGCTCCAATTAACCTTAATTAAGCGATTCGTCATTTAGACCCATATTTCCGTAAACAACCATATAATCTCCAATCATGACAAGCTTCTCAAATTAACAAATCAATTAAAGAGATCAACTAAAAATAAATTTTTATTCAAAATAAAAATTCAGTTACATCCAATCCTTAAGGACTTTTATTTGCAATCCAACTAAAGAAGTGAAGTAATTAAAGACTAATATAAACACATTTATTCTCAAAAGAAATACTAAATAAAATAACCCTAAAAATCATGGATTTTACATGAGCGCTCCTACATTTGTGCATTATGCTCACTTGCTGCCAGTCCTTCAATATCTTCGCGCGACTCTAGTATGTGGTCTTTTCTACTCGAGTACTAGTCCTTTTCAGTTGCAGGCCTACTCAGACTCAAGTTGGGTCAGTGACCTTGTGGATCATCCCTCGATCATTGGCTTCTATGTCTTTCTTGTCTCCTCACTTATTGCATGGAAGTCCAAGAAGAAAACTGGTGTCTCTCACTCTAGTGCCGAGTGCCGAGGCTGAGCTTCATTCTATGGCTGCTACTATTACAGAGATAGTTTGGTGTCGTTGGCTTCTCAAGGATCTTAGTATTTCTTCTAAGGGTCCAACTTCTCTGATAATAGTAAAACTATTTAGACTGCACTCAATCCAACCAAGCATGAGTTATCTAAACACATTTGTGTTGACGCCTTTTTCCATCGAGATCAGCATCTCTAGGGCACACTTGTTCCTCACCATATGCATTTGGGATGCCAGCTTGCCAACCTGAACCTATTCACCAAGTCTAAAACTTGGGAGCAACAAGCGTTTCTTCTCTCCAAACTCAATCTCAGTAGAATCTATATTATAGATTATCTTATTCATGAGTGAGGACCTACTTTTATATCCTGCAGACCGTTATCTGCCAGCTTTCAGTGCCTTCTGGAATTCATCCTCCATCGTAAGATAATCGGGAGGTTATTTGGATAGTCGGGCTCTTATCTCGGTGCTATAATTATGCCACGCGTCTTCAGATATTTTTCCCACAACACTTGGCCCCCAACTCTCTAGGCCGACTAGTCTTCAACTCGGTATGGCCAAAAGAATTTGAGTATCGACTGATGGCATGATCTAATCTGAGAGGAGTTCTTGGTTACCTAACTATGAGCTGTCTTTTAGGACATAGTTGAGCTGACAAGTTCACCTCTTTGTATCAACCTTGATCTATGGGTCATGACTCTCAATGGACACAACATTCCAATTTTCAAAGCTTCTTTATATGAAAAGTAACGATAATATCTGGGGGAGGAGATCATGGGAGAGATTCTCGATAGGATAGTCTCGAAGCATCTAGAGATAATGGCCAACGTGTCTCCTATCCGCATGTGTGTTCATTCTGAGAGCCTTTCGAGTCATCGGATCTTAACTGATTACCCTCTGAGAAGCACACCTGTGAGTACTACCAATAAATAGGCCTCCAGAAGACTAGGGTTTTAAATTTTGTGATTCGTGTCTTCTTCCCTGCCCACACTTGAGAGTGCTCTTAATTTATTTCCCGAGGTAATGGAGGTTCTTCTTTTAGCTTCTAGGGAAGAGGGCACTAGTATAAGGTCGATTGATTGTTCTTTGATTTTTCCTGAGATCATCCAAGCAAGTGATGGCTGAGCTATCTTGACACCCTTTAGGTATAGGCTTCCAAGCTCTATGGAGTGAACCAATTCTCCTCAACCTAGAGAATTAGCCATGTAAGTAAAGTCTTTTGAGGCTTTCTTCCATCTTCTGATTCTTCCTTTATTATGTGAAATTCTATCCATTCAGTGATAAGTGTTCAAATGGTCATATTCTTTATACTATTTTCATGTTCATTTTACATGTAATCTGGAGCAAATGCAGCCCATTAGTACTTAATTTGTGTTAATTTTCATTTACAGGGTGATGCGCAAAATCCGCAAGTGCACGGGTCGTATCAAATAATAGAGTGGACTCTTGAAAATTCGGGTATCGATTCTCAAGGAAAAAGGAAATACTAGTAATAACTACTCATCTATTATCCAGTCGATCTAAAGGTGGGTGTTTGTGAGCTAAATCTAAATTGGAGAAATTAACAACTTTAGCTATGGAAAAGGGAGTCAACCTTGATGACAATCAATCATGAGAAGGGGATATTTGGGTAATGAATCCCTTGGATTTTACTCTATAGGATCGATGGAGATTTCTATATTGATGATTGGTAGGGTTTGGGCCAAGAGTTCCTAAGGTGTACTAAATCCCTCCCTCGAGGTGATCAATACTTATTTTCGTCAATTGCATTACGATCTAGGGAGCCTATATCTTTTAAAGATTGTGGGAATAAGTCATATTAAGGGCTCGCTCTCATTAGTACCCGAGCTCTCAGTGTATTCACAATCTCCTCTATTGGAGTCGGTCAATATATGGGGAGGCGCTCGCTTCTTCCCCCGTATGGACTACGATAATCTCTCCGAGCTCTCGCAACGTAGAGAGACTAACATAACAATGAAAATATCCAATAGACTCACAAAGCTAAACCAATCATTCAAACATAGAAATCAACACCTCATTAATGCATAATCCAAGGGTTCATCATACCCAAGTATCATTAAAATTAGTTCCCCATGAATGGAGAACAACAATCGAAAACAAAGAGAATACAAGTCAAAAGGAACATAATGAGAAGCATCATTACATACGCCGTTGGTGGGTCTATTGACTTCCTCTTCAATGCTTTGTCCTTCTCTTTCTCCAAGATTGGGAGGTGGGGCTTCCAATCCCTAATACAAGGTTTTTCTTTTCTCCAATCTGATTCTCCCCGCCTAAAGCCCTAATCATTCATATTTATACTCCCTCCTAGGGTTTTGAAGTGTCATTTACCGTTTTGCCCCTGCTTGGGTCGGCATTGTAAGGGAGGATTACGCCGTATGGGTATTCATACGGGTCGTATGTAGCCCATATAGAATGCAAGTCGACACATACGGCCATATGTAGACTATATGACACACCTTTTCACTTACATGTTCAGCCATACGGGCTATACATGGTCCCGGGAGGCTTGATGCAGAGACCGTTTCGATTCCCAGGTTCATACGGGACGTATAGGAGCCAATATCAGTCCGTACAGGCCGTATGGGGGCCCGTATGAGGTTGTGCCTCCTTCAAAGTTGCTTTATTTTAGTCTCAATTTCTCTTTAAAAGCTTCCTTTCACCCGGTGTATCGCTATAATGCCCTGTTTATCAACATCAACACTTTTTAGGTACCGACAGGCTATAATTCCATCAAAATAGCATGGTAAATGTACATGAATATGATATGAAATTACGCTCAATTAAACACTTATCAAATATCTCCACACTTAAAGGTTTTCTTTTCCTACAGCAAAGAAATGAAATTAACAAAAGATGATAAGTGTTCAACCTCCGACTAAAGAGTTAATGGTACTACTTTATTCTTAGTTTACCATTAAACAGTGTATTCTCCTATTTCCACACCAGGGCTTATATTGATCTTGTGATATGTTTCATTACAGCTCTAGATGAACATCCTCACTCCACATGCCATGTTCTAGAGTCTTAGCAAGACAAGCATACCCTCAATGGACTTTAGAAGATCCTTAGGGCCCTAAGGACAAGACGACTAACCCTCTATTGAGTAAGTGATAGACAAGTTCGAGAAGTCCTATATAACCCTTTTTTTTCCAGGTAGGGCATCCCCAATGGATCCGACTTTCCCATGCTAACAATCAATTTAGAGTGTAAATCCTCTTTTCTACAGGATGCATATACTGATTAGGCACCAGAACACCTAGCTACTCAGAGGGTTACAACTCTACCTAGATATGTTCATGCTAAGGAGTGACTTTTCGAATTGAGGGACACTCTGATTGGGAGCCAAAACCCCAAACTACTTCATCACAACAAGCAGTAGAACATTGTCTTTATTGCTTTTACAAGAACTATGTACATAACTACTTTATTTTTCTCTTACTTATCCACTAAGTTAGATTGTAAAGGGTTAGAAGCTTGAACTAGTGTCACGAAGCCTCTTGGAGCCATTGAAAGTGATGCTTAGCAATTAAAGTCAAAAGAACATGGCAATAGGTTATCTATTGTTACTAGAGATTATGAGTATCACAAAGATATTCTCCAGGTTCCCATGGTATTCCATAGGAGAATTTGAAAAAGATTTGTCTGCTAAGATGGTGCACTATGAATAGAGTATATCAATACTTTTCCTAACAAGGCCATCATCGGTATATGCTAAACATGCTCTTTCATAAAAAGATTGCAATGAATTTTACTATTAGCTACCTATCTCCACACTTAAAAATGTGTAATGAATCTATAAATTGATAGGTAGCCACCCATCTCCAAACTTAAAAATATACATTGTCCTCAATGTACTCAATAAAGCTCAATAAGAAATAAAAGTTCTAAAAATGAGCATGGAGAAAGGTGAACTAAAACTTCCCCGGTGAAATGATGTGCCTCTTGAATTCCATGATTCGATAGCGCAAGCACATATCGGGGAATGTGTATCCATTTTCCACATCTGCAAGGGAGGAGAGATCATCAAAACTCCAAAAACATGTCAAATCAATAGAAGCCACAGAAGATAAAAATAAAGATAAGTTTAGCAGGTCGGGGCCCTTGCTAACTGGTATATAAAGGATAAGAACATGAAAGACACAAACATATAAGACATATCAAAGAAAGTAAAATGACAAGTCTCAATCCTCCCTGGGGGGCTGCTCCTCTGCTGGTGCCTCGTGTGATGTAGTTTTGGGGGCCTGAGATGGAGGAGGTGGAGACGGTGCTCCGGCTAGAGGTATGGAGAGTGCCTGTCCTCGAAGGTGTTTGAAGAGCTCTGTGAACTGGGCTCTCATCTGGCGCTGCTCCTCGAGGATGGTATCCTGTACTGCTCGGACCTTGGTAATCTACTTCTCAATTCTCATGTAAAATCCGAGAAATTTTAAGAAATAAAAGTGTTAAAAAAAACAAAAAAAAAATTCTTAAAATTACTTTTAGTTAATATCTTTCCCTAGAGTTTAAATGGGGATTTAATAGAGGGGAAATTAAGTTAAAGAGGTTTAAAAACCCTAATTAGGGTTAATGTGAGATTAGAGGGGTTGAATTATAATTTAGAAATTATTGAGGACTAAAAGGTAATTCTTCCCTCTCACACAGATGGACTTAATCATGTAGAAAGTAATGGAGGACCTCTGGTTAATTTCGTTGAGAAAACTCTATTAGTTAAGGAACCAACGGTTAAGATTTGATTATCTCGGATCGTATGGATCTCGAGGCATTATTAAAGGCTCACATAGAGCCACGTGGCGCTCTCAGGTTAGATCCATCTGATCGTATACTAGATACGAAGCAAAGGAGAAAAGGTTAAGTAGGGAAGAACCTACCGTGCGGGCTATCTGTAACCGTACATCGTGATTGTTGCTAGATACGAGGCAATAGGTAAAACGTTGGCCGTTAAAAACACATAAAATCCCCGGGTCGCGTTAGTGGGAAGATGTATTTGGATCCGGCGATGGGATTTAATCTCGCCCATTGAGATGGATCAAGAGATGCACACCTCACATCCTCGAGACCGAATCGGAAGTGCCTTTCCTTCTCTCTTTGCCCAGAATGCCGCCCAGTACGAGAAGGCCGCCACGAGCGTTATACCCGAAAATCTCGCTCGTCGGACGGCGAAGTAATTCGGGACGTTACAGGTCGATTCGCCTACCTCCCCTCTATAAAAACCATCCCTTGGATCAAACGAAGCGGTAGAAGTAAAACTCACAAAGGTCGAGGCTAGGTCGAGAAGGGAAAAACGCCCGCGGGGAGGTCTACATGCCATCATTATCTTAGGAAGGGCGGAATCGAGGTAGGAATCTTTTCCCGGTTTCAATTTTCGTTTTGATGCATCAAAGAGAGAATTAGGGCTCGCCGAAGGGGATGAGTGGGCAGGGAGTGGGGAGACGGGAGAAGGCATTGGAGGTCGCTTCTGCAGGGAATTGATGGCGGGATCGAGGTGGAGCTCGGAGCACGCTTAGGCCAGGCGGGCCCCTCGGGCAAGGAGATGCCATCTCCCATGAAAGCATCTCCGGTAGGGGCTCTGGCCTTGAGGTAGAAGGCAGGTAAAAATAAATAAATAAATAATTAATTAATTAATTTATTTATTTGATTAATAGATTACTGGTTAATCAGTTAATAAAACTATACTAAGTGTGACAAAATTTGTTGATTAATCAATAAATAATCATAACTTTATAGTGTCACAATTAATTGATTACTTGCTTATATAGTTAAAATAACTATAATGGAATTTAGGTATGTGACACAGTTGAATTATTATTTTGGAAGCATAGTAATGGGACAAAAATCAGTTTATTAATCATTGAGAATAAACTATAGTGTGACATAGTTTAATTAATTAACAAGGTTAATTAATTGGTTATATGAAAACCATAGAAGGGTGACAAAAAAAAACCATGGATTTGATTAAAATGATTTAATCATTTTAATAGGTTCAATTGACCTATGTGGTGCAACATCGTCATTAAACTACTTAGATTGATTAAAGTGATTATTATGGAACTATATAGGTGTGACAAATATAGTTGGTTAATATTGGAATAATTAGAGAGATTAATAAGGTTATTAAATATTTTTTTTAAAAAAAAACCTTATGGTGTGTCTAAGCTAGATAATTTGGTTGAAAGATTGAAGATTTGGGTTCAACCAAACTAAATCATAACATGATTGGGTTAGTTTTGTTAGTTGACTTAAAGGTGAACTCAACCAAATTGACAACCAAGACTTAGCTCAAATGTTGATTACATTCAATTAATCGAATAAATGAATGAGGCTAGGAAAATCAAGTTGGGTTGGGGCAAGTAAGTCAAGTAGATTGGGTTCAAACCCACACTTGAACCAAATGGAAGAGGTTGACCAAGCTTAAGAGATTAATTGGACTAATCAATCAAAATACCTAAGTAAACCATGGACCAATAATATAGGAATTGGGTCCATAGTTTTGAAGGCCCAATGGGCTGGACTTAATTGGTTTAATCCAAACTAGCTTTGTTATTAGATAATAACAAAGTAATAGACTGAAAGATAAAGGTGGAGGGAGCTAAGCCCTAAGTCGCTCTAGTAACATAGAAGGACCTTAAACCCTAGGGTCAAGTTAAAGTGTGTAATGGGTTAGAGAATGGGCCCAATTTAACTAAAACGATTAGAGACGACCAATTAGGGTTTAGACTCGACAAATGAATGTAAAGTTGACACTGGGTTTGACCAAGTTGGGTCTAGAGACAACTAAAGAACATGGAAACAGGGGATAAGGGCCAGTAACCCGAGAAGATGGTCCTTAGGACCCGTTAGTGGGCCTAAGCCCAACAAGAACGAGAGTCATGCATGTGCAATTAGAGACATAGGGTTTCATTAGAACTTTAACTCTAATAGAAACTCTATTGCTCGATTTTCTCGAGAAGATACTTAGAGGTATTCGAGGGAGGAGTCTAGGAGAGGCTTCTAGCCGAGAAGGAGGTAAGTACACTTGCCTAGCTCACTTCGATTTTGGGTTTTATTGGCATTGATGTTGCCTTATTGGATATTGATCTCTTGATTTCGTGCTTGTGCACATTACCTTCATGCTTTGGATGTTTATTGATTCCATGCTTGTTGGACTCTTTGGGGATATTGCTCCATCGATATCGTAATTTGATATGATTGCACACACTTTCGTTATTTTGATCTCTTGGATATCTACTTGATATTAGTATGCGGCTTATTGAGGAAGTTAGCATCCCGTAGGGTATGCTTGTGAGTGTTGAGTGTGCCTACCCGCTGACCGTGCGTGCCGCGTGAAATCCGCGTGAGCTTGTGCGCTGGCCGGGTAGGTATACATTAACTATGTTGTTTTAAGGATTCTCCCATCCTCGTAATCTTTGTTTCCCGCCAGTAGGGGTAATACTGGTACTCTTTGTTTCCCGCCAGTGGGGTACATCGGGTAATCTTTGTTTCCTTGATTGGGGTAAAAGCCGGTAATCTTTGTTTTTCCGTCGATGGATATCTGCCGACAAAGGCACGCCCATGTTTTGGATAGTAGCACTACTAAACCATGGACCGAGGGTGATTCTCGGCTTAGGTTGATAGGCCGACTGGAGATGACTTGTGAACTCTTAGGAGTACTTTGTTGAGATCTTGTGGTTAGGAGCCCTACCGTTGTCATGGTAGACTCCTAGGGTTTTCAATTTGTGCGGGGCGTGGCCCTGTTTGTGTGTGGACTGATGATCTTTGATTTGCTCATATTTGACTTTTCTTATATCATCTGTGCTGGTTCGATTTTCATTGAGATTCCAGCAGGGTACTTACTGGGCTTTCCTTTCGAAATCTCATGCACTTGCTTCCTTTCTTTTTGTTTCAGGTCCCGAGGGGTAGGTGACTTAGTTTCGGGAGCTGCGCACGGGATTGAGTTGACTAGTTAAGGTTCGAGGACCTCATTCTTCTTTTGAGAGAAAGATGTTTTTATTGTAGGACCCTAATAGGGCCTTGATTATTGTAGGGCATTTGAACCCCTTTGATTTGTTTCCGTTGTAGAACTCTGAGATTTTCGATTTTGAATGTTGCTCTGGCACATTTACTTACCTAGGCCTTGTATTCGAAGTTGAGCTTCGCCTATTCTTGGGTACGACCGCTCACGCATTCGCGGTCCTTTGGATCCGGGATCCGGCGCGTGACATCTCATAAGGCGGCTCCTGGAGGACGAGGGTTGTCAGTCGGTGTCAGACGATGAGGAGGAGCCCTCTAATCCGGATCCTCTGCTACCTGAGCTCTCGGACTCCTGGCCAACTAGGGTGTAGCGGTTGCCAGTACGGCGGACTAGCCCCATCTGGACAAGGGTGCTCATCCCGAGGGGTGTGATGAGATATATCCACTGTAAACCCTCCGTCCTCTGCTCGATGCCCATCCCAATGATCAATCGGGTGATGTAGGGTTCCACGCTGATGGCCGTGAGACGGAAACTCTATCCCTGATGAGCCAGGTAATCAGCGAGCATATATCCTAGGTAGATGGGCACTCGCTCCAAGATACTGTAGAGAAGGAAGCGAACAGTGATGGTGACCATTCTTGTGTTGTCATCTCTACCCGCGATCGACCGACTAATAAAAGCGTAAATGTGTCACTGCTCCGGGTCAGTCATCAAAGACGCCTTTTGGTTGCCATAGTTAGGGTTGTATGAGCCGAGCTTTCGTGTGTTCAGGCTTGACTCATGACTAAAAGGAAGATCTCAAGCTCGGCTCTCGAATCGAGCCCAAAACTTCTGTTCGAGCTCGGTTCGTTTGAAGAATTACAGTTTGCGAGCTTGTTCGCTAGCTTGTTCATCAATGCTAATCTTTACATCCACCCAAATATTTTTAGTACATATATATACGAGCTTTTTCGTCAATACAAATCTTTACATCCACCCAAACATTTTTAGTATAAATATATAAACGAGTTTATTCATGAGCTTCTTCGTGAGTCTAAATGAGCCGAGCTTTCCTTTGCTCAAGCTTGGCTCGTTTATTAATCGAGCTTGAAATTGAAGTTCAAGCTTGACTCATTTTCAATACGAGTTGAACACGAATGAGCTCTTATCGAGCCAAACACCGAGCCGCTCATGAACGGCTCGGCTCGAATACACCCTAGCCGTAGTGCCCACCAAGCTGCAACCAAGAGCGGGAAGAGGAGATAGTGTGCTCCTAGAAGGCTGTAAGTAGCTTGCCGTACTAGGGAGTAGAGATAAAGTCATTGTTGTAGAACCCCATATACAGGGCGAGCTGAGTATAGCTCATGAGTTGTTGCTCGCCATAAAGCTGGAAGGTGATAGCAGTAAGGTGTTGCTCGGATACTGCCCTCCGGTTAGGCTTAAAGGAATTGAGCACCTCCAATGTATGCTCCCAAAAAACTGCGTGGTCTAGGGAGAAAACTCGATCCCAACCACCCATAGAAATGAGCTCGTGTACTCGGCCTGCAATCCCAAGCTGGGCAAGAACCTCCCAATCAATCACGCGAGTGCGGCCAAAGGACCGAGCCACAAGACTCGTGTAGAGCTGGCGGAAACACTCCTCGGTGAACTGAGGTGCTCCATAGGATGATCCCTCTAATGCGTTGCACTTCTTAGGCGCAATTGCCAAAAGCTTCCTAGGCATGTCGGCAACCTAATTGAAGAGTATGTTAGTACATTCAAAAGATTGGAACATGGAACAAGAAACGCGCACTCGAGCCTGCATACGGGCTCCATATGAGCCGTACGTCAGAGCGTATGGTCTTGGTTGTGATCTAGATGGGATTTCAAATGGGTTGTACACATGGGCCATTCGGACGCCTACGAGCGTCGTACGGCCTATTCGCGACCTAAAAAAGCTCTCCATTTACTTTCTACTCCAGATATGACTCCAATCTTATTTTTGTGGCCTAGATTTGGTGCAAACATGCATGCATTCACCCTAGAGGTCATCCAAGTTCAAGCCTTAGGTTTCTAACTTTGAAAAGATGGATTTCACCGATAAACCAAAACAAATCAACACATACCTAGGGTGGATGATTGCCCAAATGCAAGGGAGAGGGTCGCGCGAGGTGGGGGGACGCCGGATTTGTAATGGAGAAGAGGAGTTTGTGAGAACGTTTTAAAGGAATAAAAGGGCGCGATATGAAATGCCTCACCTTTTGTAACTATCCGGCCACAAACGTGCGGGCATACAGGTCATATGTGGACCATATACTCCACAGATAGGGTTGTATGAGACCCTATATGAGCCATACTCTACCCCGTGTACTCCCTTGGCTCGACCATACGGTCCCTATACGGGCCGTATGACTCCCTGTATACACCTGGGTTTGGCTTATGCAGCCAACACCAACGGCCATTCTTGACCTTATAGCGCGGCCTATCAAGAATTATCAATCTAGGGCTAATAAAAAAAAGCATACAGCATGATGAGATGAGTGGTGCGAATGTGGAAATGAGACATATCATTAGTTTATTTCAAACATCCTAACTAATACTAAGAAAATTGCACAAAATAAAAAGAAACTTTTAAAAAACTTGGGTTGCCTCCCAAGAAGCACTTGTTTAACGTCACTTGCTTGGTGTACCTCAATTTACCTCATGGGTACTCAAATACGTTAAAGTTCTCATCGGCTCCTCTCTTGATGACTTCCTCGTAGTACAGCTTGAGCCGATGACCATTTACCTTAAATACTCCCCTCTCAGGATGATTAATCTCTACTGCTCCGTGAGGGTGAACCTTGGTGATGGTGAAAGGTCCGACCACCTTGAACGTTGATGAGTATATAATTATACATATTTTTATATCATAATCCCCATGCTTTTTTGTATCTATTCGAGGATAGTTTCTCCCGCTTTTGTGTATTGTTGGGTATTTTGTGCAAATTGGCAGATAATTCAGCACTTTGAGAAATTCGGAGCGAAAAGTACCAAAAAGAGCACGACACGACCACCCACACAGGCGTGTCCCTGGGCGTGTGAATTCAAATAGAAATTAGCTAAAGAAGCGCGTAGTCTACAGATGACACTATCCTGTGACAGATGACACAACCGTATGACAAAAGGACACGACCGTGTGATAGATGACATGGGCGTGTGGCGTAAAGTCTAAAACTTATAAAAGGCCGTCAATTCCACTTTTCAAGGGGACTTTTAGCGTATCCAGAAATCAACCGCTAGGGTTTCGGGGAGAAGCTGAAGGCAGAGAAAGCATCGTGCCAGGGAGTCTATGAGTCTTTTTATGCTTTCCTCCTTAGTTATTGTGATGTCTGTCATTACCATGAGAGGTTAAACCACTTGTGGTGCCTCGGGTCCTTGGACTCTTAGATGAACTTGTGAATCTTTCTCTTTAATATTAGTTTCTTCTTTATTTATCCCTTAGAATTGTCTATGTATGCTTATTATGGTTTGTTAGTGTGAAAGCACTGGCCATACTATTAGAATTATTGATGCATGATGAGATATCGCTGTCAAACTAGGTCTTAGCATAGATAATAGGGAGGGTGGGGTGGACACACGCCGAGAGATCGGATGGTCGCTTAGGTTGTCTTGAAACCTCAACTCATTTTCTGGATTAGGGTAAAACCTAATAACAAGAACCATAAAACTCCACTAATAATGCGATCGTACGTTGAGTAGCCTCCATACGACAAGGGTTTGGTTGCCAAGAGATCGGGACCAAACTAAATTAGGGTCCTTTACGGTCCAGGAATAGATAAATTAAGAAACTAGTATAAGAGGATTAGTCATGAGGGATTCTTAGAGGGATGGTGATCCGAGGTGTCACGCTTTCTTGATTGATAATTCCCAACTTGCCAACTATCACTTTAGTTTAGTTTGATTAGGTTTTAGTTAAGATCAATTCACCAACATCTTTTCTAAACTAGATAATAGAGTCCTAGTGAGTACTAGTGCAGGTCCATGTGGATTCGACTAACCTACCCTCAGGGTACTTTACTACTTAAGCAACCCCGTGCACTTACGGGCTAGCAGCAACTCATCAAACGTAGTTTACCTAAAAATAATTTAAGCCTTGAATTAAATAATAGTACATTGTCTCCTTCCTTGAATTGCTTGTGTAGCTTTAGTAACTGATCATGACGCCGCTTGATTCACCCCTTATACAATCTCGAATTTTCATAGGCGCGCTACAAGAATGATGACATATACTGATGATTTTTTTGTGACTCCCAATCATTTTGTCACAAATATAAAGTTTATTGTGACAAAACAATTATGTGGCGCAATTGTTGGATTTAATTGTGATGACTTATTTGTATGTCACTAATATATTAATAATTGTGATGATTTAAAGTCTTTCACAAATGAATTATCATAATTAATATATTAATAGTGTTGAAAACTGTTTTGTTACAATAAAATTGTCACTTATAATGTAGATACCTTCGTGATTGAGAAATATTAGCATAAATAAAGTATATTTGTGATAAAACATATTTTTGACACAATTATTTTTATTTATTGTGATGAGAAACTTGCCTGTCACTCAATCTAATAATCTTTTGTGACAAAAAATTTCGTTATGAAATATAATTATGACCAATCATATTTTAATTACTGTTATTTTCAATTATTGTAACGGGAAAGTTGTTCGTCACATAATCCATTACTTTTTGTGACTAACATTGCCGTCAATAAATATCCCACTAGCTAACAGGATTTTTTCTAGGGGCCAAATAAACATGAATTATTTTGGTGCCAAACAATAGATTTTTTTATAAATATTTTTCTAAATTTATAATTTTTTTATACTATATATACTAATTTGTAAAAAGCCAAGCAAAACAAAAGATTTTTACGAATATTTTCTGAATATATATATATATATATATATATATATATATATATTTTATACTAAATACTAATTTAAAAGAAACTAAGGTGCCAAACTATAAAATTTCCCAAATCTATCTAAGAAAAAGTGAGTCTAATTTTAATTTTTAGAAATCCAAAAAAAAAAGAAAATTAGGGTAGTAATTTGAAATTTTCTCAGAATTTTAGAAATTTTTTTAATTTTAAAAATCTATTGTAGGGTCCATGATTTTTTTAGGGTTTTAATTTATTTGAGAATAAATGTGTTTACATTGGTCCTTAATTAGTTTTTTACTTTGGTGCATTGGCTAATAAAAATCCTTAAGATAGGATGTAACCGAATTTTTATTTGAATAAAAAATTATCTTTAGTAGATCTCTTTGTTTAATATGCAATTTGAGAAACTAATCATAATTTTGGAATTATAAGGTGAAGGGATTTAAATGACTAAACATTTTATTAGTGATAATTGGGCCTAATAAGGACCTAGTTGTAATTTTAAGAAACAACGGGGACCTAACAAAAATTTCATCTCTCTCTCAGCCAAGGGACCTGCATGTAAAGTAAATTAAAAAGGGGGACTTAAATAAAAAATGCCACGAAAACTCATACAGAAACATATATTAAAAAGAACGGACGGCTGAGATTGAGTGATCTCACGATATGGTTTAAGTTCAATGCAGCTTGACCAGATCAAACCGTACGTGCTCATTCGATCATGACCCTTCATCTGAAGTGCTTCTTGATACGAGACACTTTGCCAAAACGATGTCCATTGGATACATGCCTATTATTAGAACCGTCCACACGTGAGATCTAATCACGGAGTGTGAGAAATAATCTCAACCATTCATCTGAATTCAAAGCAGCATCGTCTCCACGTCGTCAGGGAAAATTATCCAGCCAGAAAGAAGCGATGAAAATAAGAGTTTAAAATGAGATAAACCTTTTCAAAACGCAACTTGAATTCTATTCAAACTCGATCACGAGCACCTATAAATCGAAGACCCCTCGAAACGCTGGAAATCATCTGAGAATGGCACCGAAGCGTGATCTCATTTGTGGGAATTGAGAGGCAGTGAGACAGAGAGGAGAGGAGGAGTCGAGATTCGTGATCACGAGAGTAGGGACCACCTTCGGAGAGGATTAGGAAGAGAAGAGGAGTTCCAGTGCGGAGGATTCGACGATCAGCGCTTCTCCCGTGAGTCCCCTCTCTCTGTCTATTCTTATGAGTAAATTCGCGTGCATATAGTTTAGTCACCGCGATTAGAAGGAGAGGATGAGAACCTAGGGATCTCTGGTGACTTCACCGTCATGGGACTGAGCACCAGCGCCTGGCTGAGGAGAGACATTCGACGAGGGAGGGAGACGCTCATCAGACCTTTGCCGCTGGGGGCACCTCTGGTGCGATCACGAGCCGGAGACGGGTCCTTGGGATAGAGGCGACTCCGGCAAACCAAGCGCCACCGGAGACAGCCGCGCTTCTCTTCCTCTCCGACGAGCCTCGGGATGGAGGTTGAAGATGAATATGGTGTTAACGGGTCGAGTTTGCTGTTAAACGGGTCTAGATCAATAATGGGTTAGATGATGTGTGGGTGTGTTAATGAATTCGGGTTAAAGTGTTAATGGGTTTAGTTAAACCAACCTGATTTGATAAGTTGGTTGAGTCCAACTGCATTTGAAATAAAAGAATTAGATTGAATTGAATTGATTGAGTCAAGTTTGATTCTAAATTGATTTAATCAGTTGGGTTGGAACAAATTTAAACAAAATTAGAGAGGGCTGACTTGATGAGTTTGAACCAGCTCTCTAATTGGGTCTGGATTTACTTTTAAAGAATTGATTAAGTAGTTTGTGGATTTGATTTAGTCAAGTTGACTTGGGTCTGGATCTTTTTATCAAACTCAGTTAGAGCTAAAAGTTAACTATATGGACCAATTAGATGGATTAAACCAATATAACGGGTTGGGTTCACTCAATTGAAAAGGTTGGGATTAGACAAAGTCAGTTAATGAATTGGGTCTGGTTAAAACTTGAATCTGACTAGTAAAGCCCAAACGAAAAGGATAAAAATAATAGTTGGTGGTGAGAATAGAACCCAAGACCTCTTTGATCAAGTTATTGGGGCCTTAACCAACACCAGCTTTTGTTTAAGGATGAGTTTCAGACACTTAATAAAGGACTGACAAAAGGCCCACTAGACTTGAATATGGCCCAATAGCGGACCATTCGAGTGCATATAGGGTTAATGCATAACTACTATTATTAATATAGATTTTATTACTAGGTATCGGCATAGATTGTGAAGACCCTCCAGGAAGGAATTTTGTGCGATTTCAGTTATCTCGTATCGAAGTAAGTTACCTCTGTCCAGTTTCCCACCCATCATCGGGTTTCTTGGTTTTATTATTGCTATTTCTTTTAGCATATTTGTTGCCTTTCTGTTTATTGGAATACGTGCACATACCTGTTGTTTGTTTTCCTTCTTTGTATGTGCATGGTTGATGTGCTAGAATTTTATTTCATTACCTGTTGTTTGGTTTGTTCGTTGGGCACACCGCCCTGTGACCGACATTTGATCATGGATACATGGTCTTATGTGCTGGCAAGGCAGGTGTGCGCCAGATGGATTCGTTATTCTGCCGGTTCACTGGAGCAAATGCTCATGTGGAACGCTCAGGGACACCCTGACGTTCTAGTAGTTCCATGCCAGGGGGAGGATACCCTGGTAGTCCAACCTGTCAGTGGGACGATATACTGATTGATAAGTGTTCATTTGCGCATAATTTTATATCATATTCTATATGCTTGGCATGTAATTTTGAAGACTTTTTGCCCACCGATACTTAAAATGTATTCATTCTGATAAACAGGGCAGAATACCAGGACCCTGGAAGAAAGAAAGCATTTCGAGAGAAATCTGGACCTCAGAGCACCCCGAAGAGCTCATACGGGCATTTATACGGGCTGACATAAGGCCGTATACTAGCACCTGAAGGAAATACAGGCCAGTATATGGCTCGTATGATAGGTTGTATGAAGGTGGTTGGCTCGTATACAGGCTGATATACAGCACGTATGATAGGTTGTATGGAGGTGGCTGGCCCGCATACGGGCCCGTCGTAAATCTCAGTGAATCTACAATTTTAGAAGGGGCAAATTGGTAAATCTCACCCCTAAAACCCTAGAGGTATAAAAGCCGACTAAAGAGGATTTAGGGGAGGGGGGAAGCAGCTGGGGGAGAGAGTCTAATCTTGGGGAAAGCTTGGAGATTGTCATCTTGAAGTTATTGGAGAAAGAAGAGGGGAAATCATTTGAAGAGGATTAAGGAAGCCATCAAAGGTGCATTCATTAGTGTTATTCATTATGATTTCTTTGTTTGTCATCATCTTTGTTTTGTATTGTTGCCCCCCTTTCATGGAGGGCTAATCTTGTAGATGCATGGATGATTGATGAACCCTTGGATATGTTTTAATTAATGTTATCTCTCTATCATTGATTGTTTGGTTGAATCTTATTGAGTCAATTGGATGTTTTAATGTAAGTTAATCCTGCTACGTTGCTAGAGCCCGGAGGGATTTTCGTAGTCCATATGGGGGAAGAAGCGAACGCCTCCCCGTATGTAGACCATCTCCAATAGAGGGGATTGTGAGTATACCCGGAACCCAGGTACTAAGAAGAGCGAGTCCTTTAGATGTATTATTCCCATAATCCCTCAAAGAATTATGTTCCCTAGAACATCATCGGTAAGGGCACTAGAATTAGTAACTCACCTCGAGAGAGGGAGTGAAAGCACCATAGGAACCTTTAGCCAAGGATTAACCAAATGTCAAGATAGAGAGTAACATTCATCTTTTAGAAGTCCAAGGGGGATTCAATTGTCCGAGCATCCCCCTTTTATGATTGTTTAACCCTAAGAACAACTCGATTCACTTGTTTGTGTCTTCAATTGATTAGTTTAGAATTAGCATAATCAACCACCTTTGGATAGACTAGATAGTAGATGAATAGTGGATACTAGTACTTCCATCTCCTTGAGGATCGATAACCCGACTTTCAAGTCCACTCTATTACTTGTTACGACCCGTACACTTGCGGTTGCATCGCACCAACCGTGTCGACACGTACGAGAGACCAAGGTCGATTCCAGATGAGGCTGGGTGCTGACCGGAGAAGTTTATTGAGCCTGAGAGCTACTGTTTAATCTAGGAGTTTCTTTTTTTCTAGTCTCCTAGATCTTTGCTTGTGCAGGACATGGCCTCGGTTGTTTGACTTGTTGACTATTGAATTATGATATATCGGTTTTGACTTCGTTGTGATCCCTGCGGGGAACTTACTGAGCTTTCCTTCTGAAAGCTCACCCCATTTGCTTTCCTTTTTGTTACAGGTCCTAAAGGATAGTTGTTTCAGATTTAGGAGCGTCGTGAGGGGTCAGAACACAGCTTGTCGAGGTTGGAAGATCCTAACTAGTTTTGACTTGTAAGACCCCTGTAGGGCCTGGTTATTGTAGGGTGTATAAATTTTGTTTTTAATTCCGTTGTAACTCTGATTAATAAATTTTGACTTATTTTTATATTTTTGTTATATGTTTCTGATTTACTTAGACCTTGTATCTGAGCGGGCCCGTCTCCACTTGGATACGACCAGTTTGTGCACGTGCTCGAGGCCCCGGGGACCGGGTCGGGGCGTGATATCTATCTATATTACTAAACGAAAGTATTTTTAATTTAAAGTATCCATCTATCATATATTTATGGTAGTCTATCGGACATAATTTTAATTTTAAAAAATTTCAAAAAAAATATTAGATTGGTATTTTAAAATTTTATCACAATTTTGGATTTTTAAATTTTAAAAAGTCTATCTACATTACTAGGCTAGAATATTTTTACCTTTAAGAGGTATCTATCTATCTATCTATATATTTATAAGAGTATTGGTTAGATATAATTTTAATTTTGAATTAGAAAAAAAGAGTGAGATATTGAAATTTTTTCATTGGATATTTTAATTTTAAAAGATCTATCTATATTACTTAGCGTAGTATTTTTAACTTTTAAAATTATCTATAAGTATATCAATTATAGATAATTTTAATTTTAAAAATTAAAAAAAAATAGATTGAGATTTTGAAATTTTCTCAAAATTTTAGATTTTTTAAAAAGTATAATAACTTCATGTTCGTTTCTATTCCGTTACCCACACCTTTGCCTCCGCCCTAACACCAACCGAGATCGGAGGAAGGAATACCATGGGGTTCGTTTTAGCCCAGGTAAATTTGAGAACTTTCTTCACCTCTTCCAAACTAGGGTTAGGGTTTTCACTTTTTCTCTTTCTCGATTTATCTATATGTTTTTTTTATAGATCATTTGGGAGAAGAATCTCTATGAGATCTTCAAGTAATTCTTTCAAGGTATCATGCTTCTCAACCTCTTTTCCTTTGTTTTACATTCGATTGGAGCTAGCATTTGGTTATGAGACTAGTTTCTCTGGTGTGGTATTGTAGAGGGGGTACTATATGCGAAGAAGGACTACGACCTTGTGAAGTATTCATTAATCGAGGTGCGCAAACTTCATGTTATAAAGCTGATGTAGCGCTTCAAGTCGAAGGAGTATGTCCGGGAGATGTTTGCATGGATGCATTACTACTGGTACCTCATCAATAACGGCATCGAGTTTCTTTGCACTTTCCTCCATCTCCCATCCGATATCGTTTTTGTTGAATGTTTGGAAACAATTTCTGTAAATATTTTTTTGCTGAATTTTTGTATTTGAGAACAATTGTATAATTTCTTTAAATATAATTTTGTTTTAATTATTATTTAATTATCAATAAAATTTGTATTATTTTTATATTTAAAATGGATGGAATTCAATAGTAAATATTTTGATTATTGTAAAAAAAAACATATAAGTATTTATAAATAAAATAAAATAATAAAAAACCACCGCTAAATGACTTAAAAACCACCACAAAATTTGTATTTTCTTGTGGTGAATATATGTTATTGTCACAATTTTTTGGGTCACAATTTAGAATTTTTTGAGACAATAAAATTGACAAAATTGTTTGGAGTTATAGTGACTACACCAATTTCGTTGGACCCAATTGTTTTGAACATTAGGGACGATATGACTTTCACTAATGAAAATAATATTAGTGGCAAATTTTATCGTCAAAGTTCTCAATAATTTTAGTGCCAATACGATCGTCACAACAATATACGCTATTGTCACGATTTTTTCGGTCACAATTTAGACTTTTTTGAGATAATAAAATTGTCACAATTGGTTGGAGTTATTGTGACTACACCAATTTCATCACCAATATTTCACTTTTTAGTATCAATGTATTTGTCACAAAAGTGTTGAATAATTATGCCAATTTTTAAATGTGGTTATTAATGAAATAGTGACGGGGTTATTTGTAACGGCAAGTGACGAAATGGAAAAATTGTTACTATAAGTAGTAGTGGCTATTTCTTAGACTTTTAGTCATGAATATTTCCTCCACAAAAGATGCAATTTCTTGTAGTCACGGAGAGGCGCCACTCTTTGAGCTCATCCAACTGAAATTTCCTTTCGGTACATGCAAGGGAAGGGTCAAAGTTCAAGAACTTGATGGCCCAGTATGCCTTGTATTCGAGTTGAACTGGTAAGTGGCATACTTTCCAGTAAACGAGCCTGTTGGGTGTGTTTCCTATTGGTGCTTTGTAAGCAGTGCGATATGCCCAAAGTGCATCATCCAATCGTTCGGCCCAATCCTTCCTATTGTATGCGACTGTTCTCTCAAGGATTCTTTTTAGTTCCCTATTGGATACTCCCACCTGGCTGCTCATTTAAGGATGGTATGGGGTAGATGTATGATGCACTACATCATATCATTTGAGGATTTTGGTAAATTGAGCATTACAAAAGTGTGTCCCTTTATGACTAATTATGGCTCATGGCGTACCGAACCGAGAAAGTAGTTTCTTTAAGAATTTAACCACTCCCCTTGCATTACTAGTAGGTAGAGCTTGCGCCTCTACCTACTTAGAGACATAGTCTACTGCTACCAAAATAAACATGTTTCCATGAGAATCAGGGAAGTGCCCCATGAAATCTATCTCCCAAACGTCGAAGACTTCACATACTTGCATTGAGCTTTGTGGCATCTCATCACGTGGGGAAATATTAATACTTCGGTGACATCTGTCACATGACTGAAAAATATTTTTGGGCATCTTGAAACAATGTGGGACAATAGAAGTCGGAATCGAGAACTTTCCTGGCTGTCTTATTTGCACTATAATGCCTCTTCCTCGGTAGGTCTTGCATGACAATGTTCTAGAATTCTCCATCCTTCCTCCTTCGGAACACACCTCCTCACCACTTGATCGACACAAACTCGAAAGAGATAAAGATTATCCCATATGTAGTATTTCAGCTCCGCAAAGAATTTCCTCTTCTGCAGGTAATCATAAGAATTAGGGAGGGATCTAGCCACGAGATAATTGGCGATGTCGGCAAACCACGGGATCTCTTTTTCCTCTTGAATGGATTGCATCTGTTCCTGCATTACATGTAAACTATACAAGCGCTCCTCCGGAAACTCTTCCTTGATATCTTCCTCTTTTAGGAGGTCTCTATTAGGGTTTTCCAACCGGGATAAATGATCAGCGGCCAAGTTCTCCGAAACTCGTTTATCTTTGATCTCAAAGTCAAACTCTTATAGTAACAACACCCAACGAATTAACCATGGCTTAGCATCTGGCTTAGCTAATAGATAACGCAATGCTGAATGATCGGTGTAAACCACGACCTTAGAGAGTATCAAGTAGGGGTGAAACTTAACAAAGGCGAAGACAATATCAAGTAACTCCTTCTCAGTTGTAGTATAGTATTCTTGTGCTTCAGTCAAAGTCTTACTAGCATAATAAATAGGTTGGAAGTGTTTGTTCTTCCGTTGCCCCAAAACTGCCAAAACTGTATGATCCCTTGTATCGCACATAAGCTCAAAAGGAAGGCTCCAATCCGGTGTGGTCATGATAGGAGCTTGAACGAGTTTCTCCTTCAGAATGGTGAAAGCTGTTAAACATTCATTATCAAAATCAAACGGAATATCTTTCTCCAATAACTTGGTTAGCGGCTTCGCTATTTTTGAGAAGTCTTTTATAAACCTCCTATAGAAACCAACATGTCCCAAGAAACTTCTAATGGCCTTAACTAAAGTAGGTGGGGGTAATTTTTCAATGGTATCGACCTTTGCTTTTATCTACCTCAATGCCTTTGCTTGAAATTTTGTGGCCCAACACAATCCCTTCCTGTACCATGAAGTGACATTTTTCCCAACTCAAGACTAGGTTGGTTTCCTCACATCTGGCCAACACCTTCTCCTAGTTTGTGAGGCAAAGGTCAAATGAATCCCCAAAAATTGAGAAGTTATCCATGAATACCTCCATAATGTTTTCCACAAAATCCTCAAAAATAGCCAACATGCATCGTTGAAAAGTAGTTGGGGCATTGCATAGTCCGAAAGACATACGACAATAGGTGAATGTACCATACAGACAAGTGAACTTGGTCTTCTCCTGATTCTCCGGGGTAATGGGGATCTGGAAGTACCAAGAAAATCAATCTAGAAAGTAATAGTAGGAATGCCCGGCTAACTGTTCAAGCATTTGATCAATGAATAGTAATAAAAAATGATCCTTCCTTGTGGTGTCATTCAACTTTCTATAGTCAATACACACTCTCCATCCTGTGACGGTTTTCGTAGTTATCAATTTATTCTTCTCATTTATTATCATAGTCATCCCTCCTTTCTTGGGTACCACTTGCACCTGTGACGGTTCAACTTTCTATAGTCAATACACACTCTCTAGCCTGTGACGGTTCTCGTAGTGATCAATTCATTCTTCTCATTTATTACCATAGTCATCCCTCCTTTCTTGGGTACCACTTGCACCGGGCTCAACTATGCACTATCTGAAATGGGGTATATAACTCCGACATACAAGAGTTTGATTACCTCTGCCATGACGAATTCGTACATATTCGGGTTCAATCTTCTTTGGGGCTGAATTAAGGGTCGATAATTGTCTTCCATAAGGATTTTGTGAGTGCAAAAAGATGGGTTGATTCCCTTGATGACAGATATCTTCCATGCAATAGCCCGCTTATGATTTCTGAGCACTTGTAATAGTTTCTCAATTTGTGAGCAGGTCAAGTTCAAAGCAATAATGATAGGGAGTCTTGAATCTTCGGCTAGGAAGACTAGGTAGCTCCACTAATGGCTTCAACTTACTTGCATTATTATCTATTTCCTCCAATCCTCCTTTTTCTTCCAGAACTTGTACTATAAGAATGAAGGTATATAGTGGCGATTTTATTGTGACTCCCAATCATTTTGTCACAAATATAAAGTTTATTGTGACAAAATAATTATGTGGCACAATTGTTGGATTTAATTGTGATGCCTTATTTGTATGTCACTAATATATTAATAATAGTGACGATTTAAAATCTTTCACAAATGAATTATCACAATTAATATATTAATAGTGTTAAAAACTGTTTTGTTACAATAAAATTGTCACTCATAATGTAGACACCTTTGTGGTTGAGAAATATTGGCGTGAATGAAGTATATTTGTGACAAAACATATTTTTGAGACTATTATTTTTATTTATTGTGATGAGAAAGTTGCCTGTCAAACAATCTAAAGATCTTTTGTGACAAAAAGTTTCGTTATGAAATGTAATTGTGACCAATCATATTTTAATCACTATTATTTTCAATTGTTGTGACAGGAAAGTTGTTCGTCACATAATCCATTACTTTTTGTGACTAACATTGTCGTCAATAAAAATCCCATTAGCTAACAGGATTTTTTTAGGGGCCAAATAAAAAAGAATTATTTTGATGCCAAACAATAGATTTTTTAGAAATATTTTTATAAATTTATAATTTTTTTATACTATATATACTAATTTGTAAAAAACCAAGCCAAACTAAAGATTTTAACAAATATTTTTCAGAAAAAAAAAATATATATATATATTTATCTATATACTAATTTATAAAAAGCTAAGGGGTCAAACTATAAAATTTCACAAATCTATCTAAGCAAAAGGGAGCCTAATTTTAATTTTTAGAAATCTAAAAAAATTAGAAAATTAGGGTAGTATTTTGAAATTTTCTAATAATTTTAATTTTTTTATTTTAAAAATCTATCTATATTACTAAGCAAGTGTATTTTAATTTAAAAAGTATCCATCTATCTATATATTTATGGGAGTTCGGACATAATTTTAATTAAAAAAATCAAAAAAAATATTAGATTGGTATTTTGAAATTTAATCACAATTTTGGATTTTTTAATTTTAAAAAATCTATCAACATAAGCGAGAGTATTTTTTATTTTAAAAGTTATCTATCTATCTATATATTTATAAGAGTCTATTGGTTAGATATAATTTTAATTTTGATTTCAAAAAACTAGAGTGGGATTTTAAAATTTTTTCATTGGATGTTTTAATTTTAAAAGATGTAGCTATATTACTAAGCGGAGTATTTTTTAATTCTGGTAATGAATTAAAAGTCCCTCAAGTTTGAGAAATGAACAAAAAGTCCCTCCAAAGTTTGACTTTCCCAAACCATCCCTCCTTTTACAACTAATGAATTATAAGTCCCTCCATCCACTAACTCTTTTAACTTTTATATTTTCTGACCAAAATGCCCTCTGGGCTGCTGTGCAGTTATGATAACATGATGGTTTTTTATTTTCTGACCAAAATAAAAGCGGGAGAACTTACCAAAATGCCCCCATCTAATGAAGTGACGGCTGGGCAGTTCCACTCCCGAGACGGTGCGCCCATCTTCTCAAACGGTAGAGAGAGAACTTCATCTTCTCAAACAGAGTTCTCCCAATGTTCTGATTTCCAGAGACGTTACGCCTTCAACTTCGCCTACGCCATTTGTTTTTAAAAACTTCTTACCACCGCTACACCGATCTGCCAAAAACCGACCTCCCGCCGTTTGTCGCCGCTCCCCGAAGATCAAAGCCACTACTGTAAGCTATTGTTGCATTTTTTAGAACACTAGCTCTGGTTATGTGGTTTGTCCATGATTGTCTGAGTTTCCGCTTATTTATTATGCTTTGTATGCACTTGCGCGATGGAAGATTGCACACATTGTTGAGTGATTTTTGGGTTTAGGGTTCAGAGAATTTTCATGAAGAAATGTATGGTTTACGGTTTTAATTTTCTTGTCTTTCTGATTTTAGGGTTTAGGGTAGATGATATGTTTGTTATTCAATCGTTACGAATTATATGTACCAGTATTCCTAGTGTTTCTATTTAATAAACGGGTTTTTCATTTATTCTTCTCAATTCCCACATAATCGTTGTCAACGGTAGGTGCTACTTGGTATCTGTAGTGGAAACAATTGCCGAGTTGAAGCCCCATATGACTGATAGGCACTTGGCACTCATTCGTACGACACCTTTTGTTGATTTGATGGAGATTGAACCTGTTCTGCAGAAAAGAGGACTGCTCGATGCCTTATTACATAGGTTTGATGAGCACACTAACAGATTCAGAATTGGAGAGAGCATGCTGCCCTTCAGACCCAAAGACGTTGCTCTCATCCTTGGGCTGTGTTGTGATGGGGAAGAGGTTGTATTCAAGAAGCAGAAAACACAATCAGCCTTCGAAGACAAATATCTAGGCAAAGTATACGACAGACACAAAGATGTCATCAGAAAAAATGTTCTCCAACTCGTTCGCAAGAAAGGAGGGGAAGAACAAAACTTCGTCAAGCAGCTGGTAGCATACCTCCTCGGATCAGTGCTCTTCCCTAACTCCTCGTGTGTGGTTCCCAATTGGATTGCATACTACACGGACAACTTAGCCGCACTAAACTGCTATGCATGGGCGCAAGCCACTCACAAGTGGCTTATGGATGACGTCCCTAAGATAGCCGCCCGTGTGTAATCCGGGTCTTCTGATAAGGAAACACAAACTGGGCATTTGAGAGGGTACACTGTCGCCCTCAACATATGGTTTTATGAGGTCACCGGGACTGGGAAAAAGGTGCGATTTGGGAGGACACCAAGGATCCTGAACTATGAGGAGAATAGCTTCAGAAAGCAAGCGTCCCTTGGTCCTCTCTTGAATTCACTCAATGGAAAGGAGGTACTCCACATTCTACTTAATCTTTGCCAGGTTTTACTTTATGTTTTGTAGTTTTCGCTTAATATATTGTGTTTGTGTGGTACATAATGTGTTTTCGTTTAATATAAAGCGTTCCCGTTTAACATACTCCATTTGATTGTTCACAGTATTCAGAACTCCTCCCTGACACACCAGAGGAAGAAGTCAATGTACAGGCCTTGAGGCAGGAAGAACAACGTTCACTACCAGAACAAAAATTAGGAATACATGCTACTTGACCCCATCCCTTGGCAAGGGGAAGGCGAACAATGAGGCAAAAAGGGTGCGGGAACACACCCCATCAAGAAGCCCCCCGCGTAATAACCGCCGTCGTTCTTCCATTGCCAGTCCGCCGAGAAGGCCAATGGATGATGGCGTTGCAACCCGCATTGAGAAGCAGTATAAGATGATGGCAAAGGACATTGGCCGCATCATGTCCCGACTTGACCAACTTGAGCTAGAGAGACACAGGCCGGCCGACTGTGCACAGGCTCCCCCTACGGAGAAAAATGAGCCGGCAAAAACTAAGTCGGAGGAGGCCACATTATCATCCCCTCCCTTGAAGAAAAGGAAGAAGAGAACCGTTGTCATGCCCCATCGGTCTCAGTGTCTTGTAACCCGTTCTCAGTCTACCCAGATCTCTCGCTGCGAGGCCGCCCTCTCCAAAGACATTCCGCATAAGATGAATATCCGCAAGGGCAGTAGCAAAGGCGATACAACTGAAGAAGTTATACATACAACCGTGTTAGCCGATGTTGATGACACGGTCCTTAGCAGTGTTGTTGAATCGCTGCAAAAAATGAAGAATGAAGAACCCGTAGTCCTTGTACCCACCGCTGACATTGAGGCACAATTAACCACCGACGAGCGACCGCCGACACCCGATGCAGAACCACATACTGCCACTGAGGCTGTACCCATCGCTGCCACCGTGGCAACATCGACTGGCGAGCAACCATCGACCATCGAGCAATGACCGACACCTCAGACGATGAATTTTTTTGTGTCGTCCACACAGATCCATCGGCTGATCACGTTGCTCAACTCACAGCTGCCACTGAGTAAAAACCGACTACCGACGCTGAACTGCAATATGATGAATGTATAAATTTGCCGGTTGCGGTCAGAGAACAGCCGACATCCTGCCCGGATAAAAAAATGCAGCAAGTGAATTGCCGACATCCTAGCCGGAACAATCTAATGCACCAACGGATTCAGCCACCGATCAAGAGACTGGAGACGTGATCCTTGCAGAGGCCTACATGGAGTACGAGGACCCGCCGCCAGTGAGGACAAACTTTATGACCAAGAATAAGCGTCCTGCCGGTTAAATGAGGCTGAACAATATTGAGCAGACATGAATTGGCATGTATCTGAACTGTAGAATTGAAAAGTAAGTTATCGTTCGTTTTTTTGCAAATATTTTCCGTTTCTATTTGTTTATTTATTTTTGTTTAATAATTATATTTTATGTTTAATAATTTCACTTTTTTGCTTAATATTAATAGTTTCTGTTTAATAGTTATATTTCTCGTTTAATAGTTTCACTTTTTGCTTAAGATTAATAGTTTCCGCTTAATATTTCGAGTTTCCATTTAATTTAGCGGTTTCCCGTTTAACATGACGCTAGGATAATCGTATGGAAAAATGAACAGTCTTTCACCACGAGGGACCATTTATACACGCTGCTCGACGGGAAGAATATAGTTCCCGACGATGTCTTCGATGCGTTTGTCCTGATCCTCCTTGAAGCCATGAGCTCGAGTCCATATCCATACAAGAAAAGGGCCACAGTCACAAGGCTGCTGGCGCTTCTCATGTCGAAGAGAATGGATTCTAGAAATTCGGCCTTGGCGCTGATAAAGGACGCCGTGTGCGCGTTCCACCAAGTGCAGTTGGTCCTTATGCCCATCATTCTCAATGGGCACTATAATCTTCTCGTCCTCGACATGGAAAATAAGGAGTATGTGCATTACAGGTCAGTGAAAAGCCCTATATATGACGCCGAAGCAAAGGCAATGGTAATATTCCTCGCTTGATTTATACTTTTTTGTATTGGTTTTCTCTAAGTGGTTCTTATTCTGATAACAGCGAGCACTATTTGATTCACGCCTCCAAATTGAGCTTGGGGAGAGCGAAACGACGGCCTACCCATTTAGAACCGAAAGCAAGTGCCCGCAACAGAGGGCAGGGAGCCTCGACTGCCCTGTATATGTTATGAGGTTCATTGAACAAATTCTTGATGCTGAGAAACTCCACCTGTCACACCCCGAACCAAGCCCGGGCACGTGGACAGATCGGCCGTACCCAAATAGGGACAAGTCCCCATCCAGGCACAAGGCCTCAGAGATCCTGCACAACCATAACTATCCAGAGATAGATAGAATAGCGGAATATTTATATAAGAAAAAACGAGAGTTTACACAACTCCACACAAATACAATACCAGGGCCTATACGGCCCATACAAGGATCCATCCCAAGTCACCACTAGTATTCAGACAACAAACATAGTACGAATCTCACATACACACACAAATGAAAGGAGGTGCACAGACCTCAAATGAAAATAAGAAAAGTCCGAGTCAGCTACTCAAAGGGCCCCCGTCTAATCTCGACCCTACTCCTCGTCGTCACCTGAGAGAACATCAATCAAGTGCATGAGCCAAAGAAAAGGCTCAGTAGGATCGTAAGTAAAGCAATAAACATGGTAAGGAAATCATAAGCAAACAATATGAAGTAGTCAAGTGCAAAGGCAAATGAAAACTCAATCATAAGCCAACGGCACGCCTCGAAAGCATGAAATAAACTCACGGGTGTACTGTGTCCCCGGCATATAAGATACCACCAGTACCGAACACCCAACTTCAGGTATTCCCATATATATAGTACCGAACACCTAACTTCAGGTATTCACGTATATGTAAGAGATTACCAGTATAGAATACCTAACTTCAGGTATTCACGTATATATATGTACACACACACACACACACACACACACACACACACACACACACACACACATATATATATATATATATCATTGAACACCTTACTTCAGGTATTCTCATATATATAGTACCGAACACCTAACTTCAGGTATCCGCATATATATACGAGTATATATATATATATATATGTGTATATATATATAACCAAGGAAATAGGAAGCTCAAATAGATATACTTGAGCAACAAACTCATAGGGAAGAAAGAAGTCAAACCAAAACAGGTATCCAAGGAAAACAATTTAACTTGAACACACGTTACGAAAATCTCAAAAAATGTATACAAGGGAAATCACAAATAAGGTAGGAATCAGAGATACTCACAAAGCACGGAGTACGAGAGCCTACCTGGCTAGGAGCGATGTCTTTGATCCTCGTCGTGTAACACGCGTCCGGATCAAGATCTAATACACAGATAGGAATCTTAGTGTCCCTAAAATTAACATTTCCTATCTAAATATGAAATACGGCTATCAAAGAATCCCTCAATTATCTCTATCATTGAGATTAAATTACTCAATGTTAATCCTCTAAGTTTAAACATGCTTGAAGGTCATTAAACATGTAATTAAGATGTGTATTTATATTATGTAAATTCGGCGGCATCTCCCCTATTTATTGGGCCCTGAAATTATACAACATATACCCATAACAATGTAATCAAATACATGAACACATGGCATCAATGCATGTCCAAATTCACAGCCTTAGTACTTCCTTCATACAATCATGCTTCATCAACCCCCTACTCACAGCCCTCTTAACAACCACAAAATCTCATATTTATTCGAAGTTAGGGTTGCTCACCATTACGATGAAGGGGTGATCAATTGGGTTGATGACTCTCGCCGGAAGGGAAGGATAAGGCTGGTCGGAGAAGGGAACTGCAGGCCGACGGCGCGTCTAGGCTGGACGGTGGCTGTTATCGCGCGGCTTGGCGCGAGGAGGAGCTGCACGGGCAGCCTGGCGGGGCAGTGCAGGGATGCGCAGGCGCTGGCGCGCGAGCTGGGGGCTGGCCGTCGGTGGGGAAGCGCACTCAGGCGTGGCGGTGGGAGGGTGCGCGCTCAGGCGCGGCTGCAGGGACGCGCGCGTAGGCGCGCTGCTGGGGCGACACGCGCTCAGGCGCGGCTATAGGGACGCCCGCTCAGACGAGCGCGCAGGAGCGCTGCTGGGACGGCGCGCGCTCAGGCGCGGCTGCAGGGATGCGCGCTCAGGCGCGCTGTTGGGACGGCGCGCGCGCTCAGGCGTGCTGCGTGTGTGGCGAGGGCTGTAGGGTGGGCGTGCACGACTGGGCTGCGCCGGTGGCTGTTAGCCGTGGGTGAAAAGAGAGAAGGTGAGGGAGATGAACTAGGGACTTAGGGCATGATGAGAGAATCAAATTGATTTCTCATGCCCTAAGTGTAAGGTATATAAAGTTTATAAATTAAATAATTATTTAATGATTACTATAGGGTCACATGTCTTCTATTAAATCACATGGTTACTATTAAGTCACGGGCCCTCAATCATTTCACGCCGGGTCCAGGGTTATGATCCTCTCGTCCTCATGCCCGACCCTGATCCGCGAATCTCCGGTCAATGGTCCTAGTGGCACGGGTGTACTGTACTATCACAGAGTCTGTTTCTCATCAGACCAGATCCGAGAATATCGGCCTTTAGTCAAATCCTTCGTCACGGGGTTGCTGTGGCATCACGAGGTCAGCCTCGACCCGATCCACTTTTCCCGGGATTTGAGTATTTGTCTATTTTCTTTTCTCGATAATTAATCTGACCATTAGTCTTCATTAATAAACATGTAATTAACCTTGATTAATTAATTCTTAATTAATCTGGATTGTTCATGCCTTGTGATTCTTTTTTCCAAAATTTCACTGTTTACTATTTTAAATTGCCATTTAAAAATTTGGGAAGATAAATTTTTATTTATTTCGGGGCTGGTTTTACACCACCTCCCTAGCACGGACGTACCTCTATTGCGTTTGCGCTACGTCGCACGCATAGTGATGGACGACATAAAGCGCGGTCCGTCTGAATCGAGCAAGAAAGAAGAGACGCAGTGACAAAGATTGTACCTGTTAGGAGCGGAATTCTAAAGATTGTACACGTTTAACAAATATTATACCCGTTAACTATTATGGTTTTCTCCTGTTGGACAACATTTACGTTTAACAATCATATTACATATAAATAGACCTGCTTTCAATCAGCAATCGGTGCATTGCATGATCTCCTGTTGTGGCCGACCTCATGGCAGCGGCTGTAGTGCAAATCACGCACGGCAGATTCCTGTAATTCTATCCTCTTCCGTCTTGGACGACCCGGTGGCCTCTTCGTGCATGGTGGCCACATAAGTAGTTCACGGTTTACATCAGTCGGTTTGTCATTGTCCGGAATAGGATAAATAGCTTCGGTATATGCCATCCGGTAAGCTTCAACTGTGAAGTACTCGTCGACATACCGATGAACACTGCTGTCTGTCAGCATTATAGCAACACATGCATGTTTGCAAGGTAGACCATATACCTGCCACCTTCGGCAGGAACATGTCCTTGAAACCAGACTGACGGAGTTACTGTTTTGTTCGACAACCTTGAAATAATCATCGTCGGAACGTCCAACAAGTAGGTTACGGCTCTGTTCAGCAATGTCCTCCAGCTTTTTGTGACAGGCCATAGGTGGGTCTCCCATCGTAGAGAATGCTCACGATGGGTACATATCATGTTCATGAGCTTGAACCTTTATTCGATAAAGCGAGACAAGAGTGACGATGCAAGAACAACGGATATTAATTAGAAACTTGTTATGTTAAATGGAAACGCTAGAAATAAGTAGAAACACAACCTATATATTAAATAAAAACCTGAAAAAATAAACAAGAACTTCTTATATTAAATAGGAAATTAATATACTAAATGGAAACCTGGTATATTAAGCGGTAATAACGGAATAGAAGTATAACAAAGTATTTTAATTGAAAGATGGCACTATAAATAGAACCATGCTTACCTTATGGAATCTACCATATTCGTCACGGGGAGGTTGCGTGCCTCCTTGATCCAGGCATTGACTCTGCCACGTTGGAATACATCTCTCCCCATCTTTCACCCTTGAACATATAGTTAGACCAGTGGGAAACATCGGATTTCTGAAGTAGCCAGTGATGTGCGTCAGCCGATGCGGCTAGCAAATTGTTGACTACGTCGTCATATTCCCTGGAGGTACATGCGTATGCAATTCTTGTAATGATGGACCAACACTCCTCTTTCAATGCTTTCCCAAGTCTAACATTCCCCTTCATGAAGTTTGATTCCAAGTGTCGTAAGCAATATGCATGCGGGGCAGTGGGGAAAACCTTTGCAATGGCGCTGATGAGGCCCTTCGACCTGTCGATACGAATGTAATAATCTTCTCATAGTCGTCATCACCATACAACGCATCTCCTAGCATTGACAGGAACCATTCCAGTTAGCGTCGGTTTCATTGTCAACAATAGCGAACGCAACATGATAGAAGACCTCATTCCCATCTTTACCTGTCGCTCCCAACAAAGTGCCCATGTATTTCCCAAGCAAGTGAGTTCCATCAACAAACAACAATGGTCTGCAACCTTTCTCGAAACCAACAACACAAGCACGGAAGGAAAAAAAAAAAAGCGCGTCTAAACCGCTAACCTTCCTTCTTCACAATAGCAACGCTATCAGGGTTCGTCTCCACCACCTTGTTTGAGTACTATAATAACAAGTCATAGCTCGCCACCTGACTCCCATGGAGAGTATCCATGGCCACCTCTTTCCCCAACCAAGCCTGTTTATACTGCAAATTAACACCATGATCACGCAACATATCCCGTTGAATATCAATAGGTCTATACAGGGGGCGGTCCTTTAACTTTTGTACTACCTGTGCACTAATCCATTTCTTTGATGCTTTCGGATGTGACCACGTACCAACACCGTCGCACCATATATGTGTGGGATGCATCGTCTTGATTGTAAATGTTCAAAGATTACATTCTCTCGATGTGTGGACACGCCACTCACAGCCCACCGCGGCACATTGGACAGTCAACCTCTGCTTATTGTTCATTATAAAAGTAAAGTCAAAATTCCGTTTTATAGCAAAATTGCAAAGTGAATCCTTGAAGTGGTCACTGTCACAAAATCGGTCGCCTACTTTCAGCGAAAGAATTTCATTCTCCGTAGTACAAATGGCTAAGGCCCCTGAAGATCCTTGTTGGGATGGCGATAAGTTATCTGAGAATGAATCCCTCCTGTTGGTTCATATATTACCAGTGAGAAAATAATAACTTAAACGGAAATGTATTATATTAAGCAGGAAGATAGAATGGTAAATGGAAATAACGGAAAATAAACGGAGACCGTGTGTTTACACGAAAACTACAAATGTTAAGCGGAATTAGAAGAAACTAAACGAATACCCATATATTTAAAAGGAAACATGGATACACATAATACAAGAAATTTCAAATGGAGGATTGACAAGCTGACGGGTTGGTTTGTTCAATCAAGGGAAGGAATTATTTACGACGGTAATGATGAACCAGAGGGCACGTCCAGCGGGTCTTGAACAGTTTCGACAATGAGGTCGACGGCGGCGCTGTTGAACATGTGGTATATGTGGCACATACGTTGAAAGTCGACCTCGATATCAATTGGGCAAACAGTTATGTTCAGATCAGGGGTGACAAACTTCACCCTTACACTGGAAAGTTCAAGATCCCATCACTGTCATCTCTCTGCTAGTACTGACTCCCAAGATCTCAAGACGATAAACTACAACACTTGTCCCTCCCCCTTATATCTGGTGACTGCGCAGAAGGTTTCCATTGCCAACCTGCAGCAGGAGTACACCGGCATGATTTTAAACTATACAAGATATGGAAAACCTTTTTCGGAAAAATGAGAAAAGGACTCACGTCACGACGAAGGTGTATGTTTCTTCGACTAGCCTTGTACGGTGACTCACCGAGAAATAGATGGTTGCAGAGCTGGTCTCACCGATTTACCGAAGAGACAAATTTCTCTCTCGCGGCCGGATGGAAACCAGGGAACAGAAATAGAATGGGTTGAAGAGACAAATTTTTCTCTCGCGGCCGGATGGAAACAAAAGGAACAGAGACAGAGTGGGTTTAAGAGACAAAGTTCTATCTCGCGGCCTGATAGAAACAAAGGGAGCAGAATGGATTGAGAAAGAAGAAGAAAGTCTGAAAACCTGTCAAAAAGGTACAAAAGTTAGTTTCAAAATTCATGACATGACATGGCGGGAAACCACTTCACCATGAGGAGGGCAATTGTGGCATTTTATAAAAATATAACTGACGTAGTGGCCTTGATGGACTGGAAAGTCAGTTTGCCAAAAAAGAGGGACTTTCTGGCAAATACTTATGTCAGAGGGACTGTTTGGGAAGTTTGCAAACTTTCAGGGACCTAAAAATAATTTTTCCTTTTTAATTTTTAAAATTATCTATAAATATATAGATTATAGATAATTTTAATTTTAAAAATTTGAAAAATTAGATTGAGATTTTGAAATTTTCTCAAAATTTTAGATTTTTCAATTCTAAAGAGTATAATAACTTCATGATTGTTTCTATTTTATTACTCACACCTTTGTCTCCGTCCTTACGCCAAACGAGATCGAAGGAAGGAATACCATGGAGTTTGTTTCAGCCGGGTAAATTTAAGAACTTTCTTCACCTTTTCCACAACTCCGGTAAATTTGAGAACTTTCTTCACCTCTTCCAAACTAGGGTTAGGGTTTTGACTTTTTCTCTTTCTCGATTTATCTATACTTTTTTTAATAGATCATCTCAAAGAATAATCGCCATGAGATTTGCAAGTTTTTCTTCCAAGGTATCATACTTCTCCTCCTCTTTTCTTTTGTTTTCCATTCGATTGGAGCTAGCGTTTGATTCTAAGACTAGTTTCTCTGGTGTGGTGTTGTAGGGGGGTACTATATGAGAAGAAGTACTACAACTTTGCGAAGCACCCATTGATCGACGTGTGCAACCTGCAAGTCATAAAGTTGATGTAGAGCTTCAAGTTAAAGGAGTATGTCCAAGAGATGTTTGCATCGATGCATTACTACTGGTTCCTCACGAATGACGGCATCGAGTTTCTCTGCACTTTCCTCCATCTCCCATCCGATACGTTTTTGTTGAATGTTTGGAAACAATTTATGTAAATAATTATTTGCTGAATTTTTTTAATTGAGAACAATTGCATAAAATCTTTTAATATAATTTTGTTTTGTTTATTTTTGAATTATCAATATATTTTATATTATTTTTATATCTAAAATGGATGGAATTCAAAGGTAAATATTTGGATTATTGTAAAAAAACAGATAAGTATTAATAAATAAAATAAAATAATAAAAAAAACCAGTGCTAAATGACCTAAAAACTGCCACAAAATTTGTATTTTCTTGTAGTGAATATGTGCTATTGTCATGATTTTTTTTGTCACAATTTAGAATTTTTTAAGACAATAAAATTGACATGATCGGTTGTAATTATTGTGACTACACCAATTTTACTGGACACCATTGTTTTGAACATTAGTGTCGATATAACTTTCACTAATGAAAATAATATTAGTGACAAATTTTATCGTCAAAGTTCTCAATAATTTTAGTGCCAATACGGTCGTCACAACAATATATGCTATTGTCATGATTTTGTAGATCACAATTTAGACTTTTTTGAGACAATAAAATTGTCACAATTGGTTGGAGTTATTGTGACTACACCAATTTCATCACCAATATTTCACTTTTTAGTATCAACATATTTCTCACAAAAGTGTTGCATAATTGTGCCAATTTTTAAATGTGGTCACTAATGAAATAGTGACGAGGTTATTTGTGACGGTAAGTGACAAAATGGAAAAATTGTCACTATAAGTAGTGGTGGCTATTTATTAGACTTCTAGTCACAAATTTTGCCTCCACAAAAGATGCAATTTCTTGTAGTGTTGGTAGTTTCCCATGTTTTGATTTGTGTCACTTACTTTCCCATTCGACATCACAGTGAGTTTTTTCTGGATATGGAATCAAGATCCATAGTGTCGTTCATTTGGTTGGGGTTGCCATTTACAATCGGTTCTACTAGTGACGTCAAGAAATTCAGTCCTTTGACCATGTCGAAATCATACTGCTCACAGTGCTTATTTATAAACTCAATCAGTCGCTCATATATGTACTGTGGTACTTCATTATGTGGCTTCTCCCAAATCATGTCCTCTGGCATTGAAGTGTGCCCCTGATATATCTTGGAACAATCAGGCCTTTTGAGGTTCTGGATCCCATATGGCATATGTTTCCTTGGCCTGTTGGATTGTACCCAACTGGTTTTCATCAATCCATCGGTCTAATGCATCCAATTTGAAGAACATCATGCTTGTAATGCCCCGAAATTTATAAGTGAATAAACTATAAAATTTTTGACAATTAATAAGATTAATTAGCACGAGAAATAAATTATTTATTTTATAACCCAATTAAAGGAAAATCGAGGGTTAAGGAATTAAAATCCAGCCTCGCGACTAATGGGCCAGGCCGCTTACACTTAGAATAGTTGGAAGTGGACGGCAAGGATAACCTCGATTAATTAATTGGGAGATTTCGTAAGTATTAATTATTCAAGATTAATTAAGTACGTAGGAGAATCGGACAAATGTTAGAGTCTCGATAAAGTAGATCGGACGAGTCAAAAGCCGGTATTCGCGGATCTGGTCTGACGAGATACAGACCCCGTGAGGTTACAGTATACCTGTGACACTGGGTCGTATGACCCGGGATTCCCAGATCTAGGTCGTGACATTATTAGAAAGATAATATTAACTAAATGGGTGATGGGACGTAAAGAGGGGAAAGATAAGTTAAAATAATTAAAGTTATGAGAAGATAATATAGTTAAAAGGGATAAGTTATTATAATGACTGAATTAATAAAAGATTAAATAATTGAAATCTTTTAAATTCTATATATTCATTAGCTGATAGAGAGAGAGAGAAGAGAAAAATTTCTAAACTCTCTTTCTCCTTCACCTTACTCCTTCTCTCGCACGGCGCCAATTCGACCAGGCCAGTGCCTTGGAGTGGCGCCTCCTCCGGCCAGCGGAACCCCGCCGCTGCTTCGCCGCGCATCAACTTGCACGACGACCCCGCCAAGCTGTGCTCCATGCCGTCGGAGCTAGCCGTTTACCCTTCTGCTCACGCCGGGGACGTCGCGCCCCACCACAGCAGGGCACTCCGACCTACTCTCCGTCTACAGCCGGCCACCGACAGCCACCAGCCCTCTTCTTTTTTCGGCGAGGTTTCTTCTTCCTCTTTGCAAGCTTGAACTTGAGGGAGACCCCAAGTTAATTTCATGAAATTAGATGCATGAATTGAAGGAATTAGGGACCCAATCGGCAAGGAACTTCATAGATGAGTTGATTAAGTGAATGGAAATGTTGGGCTGTGAAAGGGTTTAGGATGATATATGTTAGATTGTATATTATGTGATTGGTTGTATTAATTTCAGGGCCCTAAAAATAGGGGGAGGTGCCGCCGAAATTTTCATGGAATTCCTAAGTCATAATGCACTATTAATGATCATATTGACATGCTTAAGTTTGATTAGCTCCATGATTATCCTGTTTAAGTATACATGCTTTAGATTGACCGACCTTACAAATTAAGCATGCTTAGAAATATTATAGAAGTGTTGGAGGCATGTAATGCTCGTTAAGTAGGAAAAACATGATCGTATGAGTTTAATGTCTCTTATGTGTTCCTTGGAGCTTAAATAGAATTTCAAGTTAAGAATACAATTTTCGTATTCTTAGATTTCATATTCTTATGCTATAGGTCTAAGTTATGGAAAATACGGACTTTGTATTGACTTAGTACTCTCGTTGATTCTAGGAAAGGGAAAAGATCCAGCAGGAGCTACCGAAGAACCGAGTGATTCCTAGGAATTTGTCAGGGCTTTAGGTGAGGGGACTTCACCGTAGATCTAGTGTTAATTCATGTATTTATCGGGATTTCAGCTTTATCGCATTTTTATGAGTTTATTTCGGTTTGCGGATGCCGATGAATTTATCGTCATATTTTCGTAGTGTTTTCATGCCTGTATAAGTAATTCAACTTTAAAGAACATGAGATATGATTAAGGAAACCCTAAGGGGTAGTTAAAGATTATTTTATGTATCATAAGCTGCACCTTAGTTAGTTATGTATAGGGGACCCAGTGAGAGGGCTAAGGATAGAGCCCATATATTTGAGTAGATGAGACCGAGCTAAGGAAGGGGATTTGTTTTTAATCATTTTTCTTAAAACTAAAAATGTTTGCGAAAGTCGTTCTTTTATAAAAACCCCTTCCTGTCTCTTGAGAGAGCCCGTATCGGATACAAGATGCTTGCTTGACGTACACATGTAGATGTATGCCTCTGGTCGTCAGGCGCTGGGTTCATGTAGATGTATGCCTATGTTCCCGTCATCAGGATCATGTAGATGTATGCCTCTGTTCCGGGTGATTACTGGATTCCTTACGGAGACATTTTAACTAGGGGTGCACGCTTGTATGATATGAGGCCATCGCATATACATACTTACTATATGCTTGATATGATATGAGACTGCTTATGTGTTTATCCTCGGATTTCTGATAGTATTAGCATTCTTATCAAGATTAAAGATAAATATGTTGACCTTCATGATTTAGACTTGCATTGCTTATGTTCAAGTATTTTAGTACAGATGACAGGTATGTCTAATACCTGGCAGAGTAGTCTATACTCACTGAGCTTGTATAGCTCAACCCCTCTCTATACTGTTTTTCTGTTACATGATCTAGACTTGGATCAGGATAGTAGCTTATGTCTCGAGCAGGGATCGAGGTCTTGCTGGCTCTGGCGTACCTGTTTCTATGTTTAATTTCATTAGGTTGTATTAAACTCTAATTATGTTCTTTTCCGCTGTATTTAGGGCCGTAGTTGCCCATAATTCTATGTGTTGTACACTACTATGACTTTTATTTGAATATGACTCCCGATGTGTAACCGGTTATGCTATGTCATATGAACCTCATTGGAGTACATGCTTCTTGATTTCAGGCTTAATTTGCGCAGCTTATGGGCTGGGTGCACTCACGGCCCAGCTGGTGTGACATCTGTCTCATTAGCAAGATTGGTGTTACAATGCTCTTGGAGCTTGCCATGTGATTCCTCACGAAAAGAGATAATAAGAAAGATTAGAATCAAGGAAATTAATCCAAAGAAAAATTAAAGTTAAAAATAAAGAAAGAAAATAAAATGACTAAAGTAATAAACTCTTATCTTTCCTAGTAATCCTTAATTTCCCCGGCAACAGTGTTAAGAACTAGATGTGCAAAATCTGCAAGTGCACTAGTCGTATCAAGTAATAATGTAGACTCTTGAAAAGTTGGGTATTGATCCTCAAGGAAAAAGGAAATACTAGTAATAACTATTCATATATTATCTAGTCAATCCAAAGGTGGGTATTTGTGAGCTAAATCTAAATTGGTGAAATTAACAACTTTAGCTATGGAAATGAGAGTTAACCTTGATGAAAATCAATCATGAGAAGGGGATACTTGGATAATGAATCCCCCTTGGATTTTACACTATATGATAGATGGAGATTTCTGTTCCTACGGTGTACTAAATCCCTCTCTCAAGGCGATCAATACCTAATTCCATCAATTACATTACGATCTAGGGAGCCTATATCTTCCAAAGATTGTGGGAATAAGTCATATTAAGGGCTCGCTCTCCTAAGTACCCGAGCTTTCGGTGTACTCACAATCTCTTCGATTGGAGTTGGTCTACACATGGGGAGGCGCTGGCTTCTTCCCCTGTATGGACTACGATAATCTCTCCGGGCTCTCGCAATATAGAGAGACTAACATAACAATAAAAACCTCCAATAGACTCACAAAGCTAAACCAATCGTTCAAAAATAGAAATCAACACCTTATTAATCCAAGGGTTCATCATACCCAAGTATCTACAAAATTAGTTCCCCATGAATGGAGATAACAATACAAAATAAAGAGAATACAAGTCAAAAGGATCATAATGAGAAGCACCGTTACATACGTCGTTGGTGGCTCTATTGACTTTCTCTTCAATGCTTTGTCCTTCTCTCTCTCCAAGATTGGGAGGTGGGGCTCCCAATCCCTAATCCAAGGATTTTCTTTTCTCCAAGATGATTCTCCCCCTCCAAAACCCTAATCATTCATATTTATAATCCCTCCTAGGGTTTTGGAGTGTCATTTATCTTTTTGCCCCTGCTTGGGTCTGTAGTGTAAGGGAGGATTACATCGTACGGGCATTCATACGGGCCTTATGCGGGACCGTATAAAATATAGGTTGACACATACGACCTTACGTCAGACCATATGACATCCTGCATGACTTGCAAATTGAGCCATACTGGCTGTACAGGGTCCCTGGAGGCTTGATACAGAGACCGTTTCGATTCCCAGATTCTTACGTGCCGTATGGGGACCCGTATGAGGTTGTGCCTCCTTCAAAGTTGCTTCGTTTTGGTCTCAATTTCTCCTTAAAAGCTTCTTTTCTCCTGATGTATCGCTATTATGTTTTCTTCATCAACTTCAACACTTTTTAGGTACCGAAGGACTATAATTCCAGAAAAATAACAGGTTAAATGTACATGAATGTTCATGATATGAAATTACGTTCAATTGAACACATATCACATGGCATTGGAAGGTCTCAAGAGTAAGAGGAAGCGGTTTGACAGTAATTGAGGCAAAAACAAGCTAAAGATAAGCTACACGGGTATGCACACTAACATAAGCGCTCGTCTGACATTAGAAGATGTGTTTTGAGATTACGCGGGCAAGTGCGCTCCCGCGAGTTACCCCACCTAGCCTTCCCGAGAAGCACACAAGTGCTCATGGGGTGACCTATCTGGATTTTTCGAGGAGCACGTGGGTGCTTAGGCGTCCCGCGTGATCACCCCTGCAGACTCACCGAGGAGTACACAGGTGCTCATGCGCCCATGGGGCCACCCATATGGATCGAGATTCATACCCGACCAGACTTGAGTTCTCTCATAATTTGACCCATGTGGACCCAGTTCGGACCAGACCTTCTTAAAATGCATGGGAGACTATAAATACTCTCTTTTAGGGTTTTGAAAGTAGCTTCTAATTCCAATCACCATCCTTGGAGGCTCTCATCATCCACCAACACCCATCGACCTTCTAGGGCATCAAGGTATAGGAGAAGCGTCGCTTGACGACGGAGGCTCGGAGGGAATCTCGCCAATGGTCCTCGCTAACAGTGGAGGGCATAGCGTATAATCTCATTATGTGTTCCCTTTCTTTTTGTATTGGATTGTTGTTCCCCTTTGATGGGGTACTAATTTTGTAGGTATTCGGACATGATGAACCTTCGGGTCATAGTTTAAACTTTGATTTTGAATGTTAATGACTATTGAGTTGCTTGCTTATTTCGACTTGGGATATATTGAGTCTCATTCCATGTAGTTGATAGTCTACGTTGCGACATCCCAGACTATTCAATTTAACTCACCGGGAAAGAAGCGAACGCCTCCCCGTGTGCGGGCATATCTTAATAGAGAGGTCTATGAGTGCGCCAAGAAATTAGGCACTAAGGAGAGTGACTCTTTAATACGTATTGTTCCCATAGATTTTCCAAGTAATAGGTTCCCTAGAACGCCTATCGGTGAGGGTAGCCGGTTAGTAATTCGCCTCGAGAGAGGGAATGAACGCACTTTAAGAATCCTTGGTAACATATCACGCAACTATCAGTCTTAGCATTCACTATCTATATTTGTGGGAACCGGAAGGGGATTCATTGCCCGGCCCTCTTTCATGATTGATTGCTCTACTACTTCGCCACACCTTCATTTAGCTTTGATTTCATCTACTCCTTAGATTTAGTACTTAGGTTAATTCAAAACCCCCCAAATTCCCGATTAGACTAGGCTATGGTCAATAGTTTGTAGTAGCATCTCTTAGTCCCTGAGGATTCGATACCCGACTTTTCAATCCACTTTATTACTTGTCCGACCCGTGCAATTGCAATGATCATTTACAATCTTACACCACGCAACTCATCCCAAACTCATTCCAAGCTCTAGGGAATTGTCCTTAAGAAAGACCTATTGGTTCTAGTACGAAATAGAACTGATCCTCGAAATGAGAATGCTTCCTTATATAAAAAAAGAAGGTGAAACAAGTAAAAAGTTGGTTCCATGCTCGACAAAAATAGAAAATCTCTCATACTGACTACTCTTGTACTAGCGCCATGCACTGTGATGGAGTGGTTAAGGACATAATGTATGAACCAGGGGACGCGGGATCGGAGTGTGGTGGCCTTCGACCTTCTCGGATCGTAAATCGGATCAATTCTGAGGCGGCTCCACTACTCACTCTCTGTCCTCCTATAGGGCTTATGGATACTGATAGTGTCATACTAAGGAGTCATGGTGAACACCTCGTCGTATAGTCCCAGGTAGCGGGCAAACTAGGTATAACTCATATGGTGCATCACACCCCCCAAATAGAATTGAATCTAGTCCGCCCTATGCTAGGAGACTACTCCTCTAATGATTGTGATGGTGGTGAGGACCTCCAATGTCAGCTCTTCGTACACCATCTCGCTGATGGTCACCAATTGCTCCCATCCTTCCACCGATAGTAACTATCGGACCTCCTCGGCCGAACCTTTTTTACCTCAAGAGTGCATACCTGTTGTTTCCAATTGGCATCACAAGGACTGGTGCCGGTGGTTCTCGCGAGCTCCCTTCGCCTCTCCTTCTCTTTGGTGGCCTCACGATACATTGCTTCTTCAAACCCATGCTCTTGCTGGAGAAAAAGGTATACACAGCTGTGTGAAGTATGGACATGGGCGTATGAGTGAGCGAGGTGATGAACGGAGGCGTCAATGATGTGTGGTACAGGTGCACTGTAGATTTGGGCCAGAAATCGTGTGGATCCGGTCGCCGGAGTGTGGATTGAGAGAGGAGTCGAAGGGATTGAAGCGAAGGCCCCAGATTATGCTTGTAAACCCTAGATTTTGACTCGTTTGGCCGCACACGAGCTGTACACGGCAGTGTGTGTGGCCGTGTATGTCTTACATAGCCGTGTAAAGAGCAATTAAACAGTGTGAATCGCGACACACCCTCCACACGCCAGTGTCTCCGGGCGTGTATATCTCGGTTTGTTGTAAAGTTGTGCTTAGACTTTTCACACGGGCGTGTAAGGAGCATTTGAACCGTGTAATTACTGACACGCCCTCGGGCGTGTGACTGTCTATATTTTCTCTTCGCTCGATCCATTGTAACACGGGCATGGACATGGCTATGTCTGAAGGCGTGTATGTCTTTGTATTTCCTCCTGAGAGCTACACGGTTTGTCACACGCCCGTGTGTGGGGGCATATAACTCTTTGTTAACTCTTGCTTTCTTATTCTTCTCCTTGTTCTTTCCTACAAAAAAGTTTTACAGACTCCAATAGCAACAATTAGTCGTTAAACACCTTGGAAATCATGTTATCATCAAATATCATCGAAGAAATAGTATCACCACTAATGAATGCCTAAACCTAAACCTAAAATAAAACTAATCATAAAACCTAACTAGAAGACTAACTAGAAATACTAAACTTGGGTTGCCTCCCAAGAAATGCTTGTTTTAGATCACTAGCTTGACGTACCTATAATGCTCTGGGAGGTTAGAATAAGTGGTACCTCTCGGCTTCCCCTCCGAGAGGAACACCTCCCACCACATAGGGTTTTAACCGAAGTCCATTCACCTTGAATGTTCCCTTTGTTGGGCGTGTAATTTCGATTGCCCCATGAGGAGATACTTGAGTTCTCATATAGGGTCCTAACCATCTTGATCTGAGCTTCCCTGGATCACAAACAAAGACGTGAGTTAAATATCAACAGTTGATCACCAACTTGGAACTACCGGCTCTTCTTGATGTGCTCGTCATGGAACCGCTTCGTGCGCTCCTTGTATGCTCTCAAATTCTCATACACATTATGCCTCCATTCATCCAACTCGTTTAGTTGCAATTTCCTCTTCTGCCCTGCTCGTTCCAAATTGAAATTTAGCAGCTTAGTAGCTCAGTATGCATGATGCTCCAATTCGATGGGAAAATGACACACCTTTCCATACACTAATCGGTACACGGTGTTCCTAATCGGGGTTTTGTATGATGTTTTGTATGCCCAGAGTGTGTCGTCTCGTCTTTCTGACCAATCTCGTATGTTATGATGGACTACCTTTTCCAAAATTCGCTTCAATTCCCGGTTAGATACTTCAACTTGTCCACTTGTTTGGTGATGATATGGTGTCACAACCTTGTGTCTTACTCTATACTTATTGAGGGTTCTATTCAGTTGAGTATTGCAAAAGTGTTTCCCTCGATTACCCATGATGGCTCGTGGTGTCCCGAATCGAGAGAACAGCTTCTTGAGGAATTTGACTACCACCCTGGCATCAATAGTTGGTAATGCCTGAGCTTCCACCCATCTCAATACATAATCCACTGCTACTAGAATGAACTTCTTCTCGTTGGAGTTTGAGAAAGGTCCCATGAAGTCAATCCCCCATACATCGAATATATCACACTGTTGGATTGGGTATTGACTCATCTCATCCCACTTGGAGATATTCCCTATGCGTTGACATCTATCACACGCCTGTAAAAACTTCTGTGTATCTTGGAACAGTATTAGCCAAAAGAACCCTAATGCCAATATCTTTTTCGTCGTCCGATTTGCACTGTAGTGTCCACCCGTTGTTCTAGCATGGCAGTGGTTCAGAATTTCCCATCCTTCTCGACAAGATACACATCTTTGAATTATTTGGTCGGCGTATACTTTGTACAGGTATGGGTCTTCCCACAAATAGTACCTCAAGTCCAAGAAGCATTTCCTCCTTTCTTGAGTGGTCAACCCTTTTGGCAAGACTCTTCCCACCAAATAATTAGCAAAGTCGACAAACCATAAGATCTCATTATCCTCCTTTTAGTCCACGCGATAGAGCTGCTCATTGGGAAAAGCATCATCTATTTCTCCTTCTTCATCTTTGGCCTGAATGGATCCTTCCAATCTGGACAGATGGTCAGCTACTTCATTTTCGAACCCCGTTTATTCCTGATTTCCAAATCAAATTCCTATAGTAACAATATCCAACAGATCAAGCGAGGTTTAGCATCAACCTTATTTAGTAAATATCTTAGTGTTGCGTGGTTAGTATAAACAATGAATTTTGATAAAATCAAATAAGAACAGAATTTATTAAGTGCATAAATCACTGCTAGTAGTTCCTTCTCCGTTGTGGTATAGTTTTCTTGTGCATCCGTCAATGTTTTGATGTCACAGTAGAAATGCTTGTTCCCCCATTGCCCTAAAATTTCTCCAACTGCAAAGTCACTTGCATCACACATTAGTTCAAAAGGTAAGTTCCAATCTGGGGCTACCATGATTGGAGCATTTACTAGCCTACCTTTTAGAACATTGAAAGCCTACATGCATTCGTTTGTGAACTCAAAGGGTACATCTTTCTCTAGTAACTTTGTTAATGGTTTGGTAATTTTTGAGAAGTCCTTAATGAATCGGTGATAGAAGATGGCATATCCTAGGAAGCTTCTAATAGATTTGACTGACATGGGTGGTAGTAATTTCTCAATGTTTCAATTTTTGCCCTATTTACCTCTATCCCATGTCTGGAAATTCTATATCCCAAAACTATGAATTCTTGGACCATAAAATGCCATTTTTCCTAACTCAAAACCAAGTTTGTTTCTTCACAATGTTGTAATACTTTTTCTAAGTTATGGAGGCATAAATCAAATGAATCCCCAAAAACAGAAAAGACATCTATAAAAACCTCCATAATATCCTCTATAAAGTCATCAAAAATAGATATTATGCAACATTGGAAAGTAGCATGGGTATTACACAAACCAAAAGGCATTCTGCGGTAAACAAATGTACCCTACGGGCATGTGAATGTGGTCTTCTCCTGGTCCTCGGGAGCGATGGGAATTTGTAGGTATCCTGATATCCCATCTAGGAAGCAATAGTACATATGGCATGACAAACGCTCCAACATCTGATCGATGAAAGGTAACGAGAAGTAATCCTTACGTTTATCATCGTTGAGCTTCTGGTAGTTGATGCATATCCTCCATCCAGTGATGGTTCTGGTTGGGATTAGCTCATTCTTATCGTTTTGCACCACTATCATTTCGCCCTTCTTTGGAACTACTTGAACCGGACTTACCCAAGAGTTGTCTAAAATGTGGTAAATCACCCCGGTATCTAGCAATTTCTTTACTTCCTCTTACTACCTCTTTCATGTTGGGGTTCAATCTCCGTTGAGGTTGTACTTTGGGCTTGAAGTCATCCTCCATGAGAATCTTGTACGTGCAGAACGAGGGACTAATCCTTCGGATATTGGCTATCTTCCAAGCTATTGCTCTTTTATGCCTCCCCAACATTTATAGCAATTTCTCCTTCTGTTTTGCTTCCAAATCAGAGGCAATGATAACTAGGAGTTTGGCATCTTGCTCTAAATAGGCGTACTCATTATGTGTCGGTAGTTGCTTTAACTCTACGTTTGGTGGTTCCTCAATGGATGGCTTCAATTTCACCCAGGTCTTCTTATCAAGATCTTCACATGAGTTAGCTTCCCTATATTCTTCGTCTACTGCTTCATTCGAACATTCCCTTAATTCCACCTCCCCATATTGCCTCAATTCCATCTTGTTGTCTGGCAGGGCTTCCTAATTCCTTGAATCCATAGATACGGACATGACCCACTCAATAAAGGGTGCCCCGATTGAGCATACATGCATGAACATATCTGCATTATTCTCGAAAGTGTGCAGCTCTTCTTCTAAATCAAATTCCTCGACTTCCTTGAATTTTCCCAAGCTCACATCGTTGCGGTAAATGTAGTACCTAAGGAAGTCCTCCAGTAATGGTTGTCCATAATTTGACATGCCATACTAATTGTATCCGTTGTCCCCTGCAAAGGAAAACATAATTAATCCAGTCAAAGTGTTCAGGTGAACAAGAGACAGAACAACAAAAACTAATACTTAAAATAGCTAGAATAATAAAACCCTAATGTTCCTAGAATTGTCGACCACTGGCAATAATGCCAAAAACATGATGCGATGCTTAATGATATCCGCAAGCGCACGGAGTCGCTCAAGTAGTAAAGTACCCTGAAGGTAGGGTAGTCGAATCCATAGGGACCACCAGAGCTAATACTACTTCGAATCTATTATCTAGCCTAAAAATATAGATGGTGTTATAATCATAACTAAAGATTTAAAGGGAACTAGACTAAAGTGAATAGTTGGCAATCTAGGGTTATCAATCAAGAGAACATGGCACCCCGAATCTCTATCCCCCTAGTAATCCCTTGTGATTAATTTCCTAATATAACTACCAAGTTGATATATTCTTGGACCGTAGAGAACCATAAATTAGTTTGACCCCGATCTCTCATGATAGCCAAACCCTAGTCCAATACAGCGACTTCGCAGTATGACTTTATTATGCTAACTATGAGCGTAGGTTATGTGGTTCCCACTATTAGGTTTTACTCTAATCCGGAGAGTGAGTTGGTGTTGCATGACAACACAGCGACCATCCGATCTCTTGGTGTGCGCCCTCCCCCTATTATCTATGCTTGGTTCTAGCTTGACCGCAATTTCTAGTCAGGCATCAACTATAATTATGTGGTCTACACTTTCACACTAACAATTCACAAGAATTAAGCACATACAAATAATTCACAAGAATAATCAAAAAGGAAACCTAGTATTAAAAAGAGGAAATAATCAAATTCAAGGACTCGAGGCACTACAGAAAGTTTAGCCTCTCATACTAGTAATAAAAATCACAAAAGCTAGAGAGGAAGATATAATAATAACCATAAACTTCCTGGCCCGATGTCTCCTCCGCCTTCAGCCTCTCTTCGAAACCCTATCCGTTGGTAGAAGATTCGCCAAAAGTCGATCCTCCGAAACCCTAGTCGTCAGGCGGCGGATCACCAAAAGTCCTCTTGCAAAATAGATCCGACGACCTTTTATAGAGCTTGATTTTACGTCACACGGTCGTGTCTGAGGGTGTGTGTATGAGCGTGTGCCTCTCTAGAGTCTTCTGGAATCACTTTAACGCGTTTTCGATACGTAGACGGTCTTGTACACGGCCACCACACGACCGTGTCATCTGGTACACTGTCGTGTCATCTAACACACGGTCATGTCAATGAAATTTGAGCATGATCATTAATTAATTCTTTTTTAAATCCACAAGCTTATAGACACGCCTGTGTTGATGACCGTGTCACTCTCTGTCCCTTTTCTCTCCGAATAGCTCCAGAATTTGCTTCTTTTCTCCTGAGTACCTGTTTATCTGTCCAACCACACAAAACACCCCAACAAAGCACAAAAGTGGAAGAAACCATGCAAAAAGATATACAAAGTGCATGTAAATGTGATATGAAAATATGTATATTTATGTACTCGTTATTTACTACTTGAGCGACGCCGTGCACTTGTGGGTGAGCAACACACATCAACAGGGAAGACGAAGAAGAGTTGCGGAGAAGAGAACTAAAAAACCCTCTCGAAGCAACAACAGAGAAGAATAGGGTCGTGAAAGTAAAACCCTAATTCTCTGTGGGTCTATTCATAGGCAGTATTTGCATGCATGATTCTCTAAACGGTCGGTTACAATATGATGACTCAGAATGCATGCCGAGCCGACATCTCTATAGATGGATGACATGTGGACGGTTTGGGATGATCCCATCTAAAGCCACGCCCACGCCCAGGATCACTTCAACCAGATTTCGCCATAACTTTCAGATGAGACGAATCGAAAATTGGGATAACGTGTTCACCGAGAATCACGACTAAATGATCATGGTTGATACGAAGCACCAACCTTGACATCTTGGTCCCACCATGAAAAGGCAATTCTTAGTCAAATAGCTGAGAACCCCCTTCAGATCAGGCCTTGCAAGTAGCTAGCTAACAACCGAACTCCCTAAGGCGACCCGAACTAAAGGCTAGTCGACTTCAAGAGTTAAGGGGCAAGTGTTATGAGAGAAAATAACTTAGTGACACATAGCCTGATCTTGGGTGTGATGATCGTGGGGGTTACACAATCATGGGCGCCGTGATGAAGAGGTAAGGGTCGGAGTAATCACTAGGCATTCCAAAAGGAGTCGTAAGCGAGCGCACAATTGAAGGATAACCGTCTCCCCGGGCTATAGAAGGGGCACTCAGGAGACAACCAAAGGAGGAACAAAAAAAAAAATCCAACATCTGGTACTCGAGCTAATCTCTCTTCTTGAATCCTTTGTAATTTCTCTTCCACTTTTCTCCTTTCTAACTGACTTGAGCGTCGAAGGCTTCCCCCAATGTAGCGCCTGGACTTTCTTCTATGCAGATCCTAGATCCGGTGAGGTTCTTCTTGGAAGCATGATCCTAGGAGGAGATGGTGAGCTAGACAGTAAAATCATAAGAAATATCTGATTTCCTCCCAAACATTAATTGACTCACATCAATCTTTATCAATTTTTATCCTTTGATCATCATCCCTCTGATCTGGTAGGACGCCACGGCATCAACACGAAGAAAAGCAAGGAAGAGGTGCCCGATTAACTACTCATGTTTTCCCCTCCAATTCATTTTTTAGTTTTTGTGAAACTTTGCTTTAGTCCCTCGAATTATGAGTCATGCATTGTTGAACTTATAAATTTACAATCAGTCCCCAAAACAAACATTAAATTTTATGCACATTCATACTCAAGTAACTCAACCACGTCCATTTCTGATGGGATTATTATTCTTCTAGAACAGCGAACACAACACAAGCCAATATCAAAGTACAGTCCAAGGTCATGTGCCTGGTACGGTTGTACTGCATAGAAAACTTGGCAAACCCCAATGAATTTACTCCGTTATACTGATGAAATTTGGTTAGTTGAAGATAATAAAGGGAAAATGGAGGGAAATAAACACTAGTATTTTGCCATTCTTCAGTCAAATTGCAGGTGTGTCCATATTTATGTTTTCCTGCTTTCAAAGCTTTGCCTCCTGACTTGCAGTACAAAGTAAAAGCATAGATGGAAACAGCTGAGACTGCATTCATCTCTTGTTGACACCTCCGTATCCTTAAATTTTGGCAATCACTCAATATATATATATATATATAAAAAGAATCGGTGTAATAAAGCTCTTGGGTCAGGAGAAGTATGGACCACGATATATATATATATATATATATATATATATATATATAAGAAAAAAAATAAAAATCAAAGGTGAAAAGAACACCATTGATTGATGCTCACCTTCCCCACTGGAGAAGATTCCACTGTTTGAGGATTTGTTGGGAGATTGCATCACTTCTTACTAGCTACCATAAAATATTCCACATTGGATCACCAACTTATTGTTTCTATTCTAAATATGTGGGTCATGGTTTTTTTATTTCAGAGATCATTTAGTCATCTTGGCCCCTCTCTAGTATTGAATGCTCAGCTTTCTTTGAGCTGTCTTGCAGTAGTAGCCTTAGACTGCCTCCTCTTGTCATCTATTTCAAGTTTACATAGAGATTCATTCATTCCTTCATTGTGCCTTTGGATGGTCTGCACTTGAATGAATTAAGTCTTTAGGTGATGGATGCTCTTTTCCCTTCTTTTCACACAACGAATTTAGCTTTATATCCAAGGGTATCATAGATTTCAGTCCATCTTGTGTGTGTTTTCTCCATGAATTGTTTGGTTATGCTGCTTTTCTCTTTTTTGGCTGACAATATTCCCTTATCTGCTTTTGGCTTGCATTTCACTGAATCTTATGCATGTTCAGCATATTTATTTATTATCATTATTATTTTATTTTATTTTATTTTCCGGTCTCTTCTCCCCTTGGCTGTATTAGTATTAGCACGCTCTAGTTCTAATGTCCCAGCTTTGGCGGCTATGCAAAATTTTGTTGCTTCTCTTGACAACTTATGAAGGCATTGTTTGAAGGTTTTCTTTGTTTTCATTGCAATCAGAATGACTTATTTCATAAATTTAGGGCAAATGTATGTTTTGAATTATCTTTATAAAAAAAAAACAGTAGTAGTAAAATAAACATCAAAAGAAGTACTTAAAAAAACATTAAAAAAAAAAATTTTCAAAAGTTATTTCAAAAGTGCCCTAAGGCTGTACTTACATTCGTTAATCGGTTCTTTAGCATAAAGAGAAGAGGAAGTATTTGATATATTGGAAACACACACGAGGAAATTGAGAGCTGTGGCAGACGAGAGATCATCACCAGATGGCGGTATCGTTAACTCCTTTCTCTTCTACTCCTCAGCAGAGGCACTCTAAAAGGTAAACAATCTAATCAACAAACTTGCAATTTGGTAGGCCTATTTATGGAAACTGAGTGTAGATTTGTAGTTTACTCTCAGATTTTCAGAAATAAGAACAACTCTCTTTCATGGGTTATCTGGTCATAATGTTATGTTGGATTTTTTATTTGTACTGTTAACTTGATATTCACTAGCTTCAAAAACTAGACATTTTATAACCAGTATACTGATGCACTTAGCCGAGTCCATCCTGAGGATTGATGACCTCTGTTTCTGAAACCGTAAGGACAACATTAAGGACCTTTTGAGGGGTGATTAATAATTATTCAGCTTTTTTACTTTATTCTAACTAACATATTTTCCTCATCCCATGCCAGTGTCACAGATCTTGATAATACACCCAATGTTTCGCAGGATTCACCCCAACTATCCCACTATAATCATGTATGCATTCTCATCCTTTTGATTCTTTTAATTGCTGATGGGAATATCTGCAGTTTTAGTAAAACAGTAATCAGCACTATTTTTCTTATACTTGTAAAATAGAGAATGGATGGATTACAATGACTATGCAAATACTGCATATATTCCTTCTAATCCATTTCATTGTCTTTGATTCTTTGTTTCTCAAAGAATATCTGCATACTAGGAAGACAGCATGACAAGAGTTTCTCATCCAATGAAGAGATGGTGGTTGGATGCAGCATTCAAAAGGTTTATCTACTTTTTTTTATCTTTCCTTTCTCATTTGGATTCAAGCATGTGATTAGTTTTTAGGATATGAAAATGTAATCCTCTTTGTGTCATTCAAAGCATTAGACTGTATTTTCTATTTTTAATTCAGTTATAATGTTTCAATCAAACTTACTGTCCTAGTTCAAAATTGTTTCTGTGGATTCAGCCTACTGCAGAGGTTGTTACTGAGATTGCAGCTCTTGAGCGGGAAATAATAAATTTGGAACGGTACCTCCTCTCATTGTATCGTTCAGCTTTTAACCAATGCCATGCAAACTCAGCTGCAATAATCAACAAAAGTTCTCCATTAGAATTCAATAAAGAATCTGAAAAACTTGGAGAAGTTTTACATGCAAATTATTATCAAGAGTTTGGCAGAAGAAACCTTTCACATCGCTATCATGGAATCAAGAAAAATAGAGCAGCTGATAACAAGCAAATTGAAAATTCTCCTGTACATGATTTGGCTTCTGCTTCAGACAAGCCTAACGTTCCTTTCTCCAGAGAAGCTAAGATTGTATGCTTATTTTGCTTCATTTCACTCATGTTAACATTTTCTTTGTTACTTTCAGAATGAATTGATTCCAAAATGGTAAATGAATACTATCCATCTTACTGCTGCTATCTTTATATTACAAAATCCACAGGATATGAAGAGAAGTATGTCTGGGCATCGGAGCCTTGCCGATCATTTAGGCACTTCACTTGTAGAACATGTAAATGCCAAATCTTGCAGACTCTCCGAAGATATTGTGAGATGCATTGCAGCTATTTACTGCAAACTTGCAAATCCACCAATGCAACAGACTCGGCTACTCAACTCACCTACTCCATCAGTTTCCCCTTCAAGCTCATTTTCACAGCAGAATGCAAGTGATAATTGGAGCCCTCGATACAATTTTGATGTTGCATCAAGCCCATTACAATTTGAATCACCAATAGACGAGTCTAGCTCATATGCTAGTATGATAGACATTTCAAAGATAACTGTAGATGGTGACAGATTTGATTATGCCTCTAAGATGCTAAGCATTTTCAGGTGATTGACCACAACACACAAATATCTCATCATGTCAATATATTGTCATTTGTGTATTACGCATTCTGCCTTGGAAGGGGCTTAATTCATACCTAAATTCTTTTCATATCTGTTTTCTTAATTGCAGGTCCCTGATACAACAACTTGAAACTGTCAATCCCACAAAGATGAACTATGAGGAGCAACTTGCGTTCTGGATAAACATTCACAATGCTTTGGTTATGCATGTACGGCAGTCTGGTTATCTATCTAAGTCAACATGGACTAAAATAGATTGTGTTCTCTATGTAACTTCATGTTTTTTGAGATTCTGCAGGCATTCTTAGCTTATGGGCTTCATCAAAGGCAGATGAAAAGTAGCTCATTATCAATCCTAAAGGTAACCAGTAGCTGGTGACTCTTCAATATCACTGTAGTGGACAAACTTTGGCTAAGTTTGTGTTTGAATTGATGTTCAGGCAGCCTATGATGTTGGTGGGTGTTCAATAAATGCTTATGATATTCAAAGCTCAATCTTGAGATCTCAATCTCATCGTTCAGCAGTGGTATGTTTCTTATGAATGCTTTTGCTCACATCTATTGATGAAAGAAAATGAAATAACCTGTTACCCTTGTGATTAGCTTTGCATTCTTGTTTATTTTCTCCTTCAATGATGGTATATGCTCTTAACTAATCAGCCATATTCCTTTTTTGCATTTTGCAGTGGCTTCATGTAATATTCTCACCACCAACAATGAAATTCATGAAAGGGCATGACAAGCATAGATATGCTCTTGATCATCCAGAGCCACTAGCTCATTTTGCTCTGTCCTTGGGAGCATATTCAGACCCTGGGGTATGGGCTCCTATCTTCTATTTCTGAAGTAAATTAATTGGCAACCAGCAGGTTTAATTCAACCAAGTTCTCTGTCAAGCTTTCTCCAAATCTAATTCTAATTTTTAGCATCTTATGTCTATATGTTTTAGGTTCGAGTATATACATCTAAAGGTGTAATACAAGAGCTGAAGCTAGCAAAAGAAGAGTACATTCAAGCCAATGTCTCTGTTAGAAAGGGAAAGAAAATCACAATGCCGAAACTTTTACATTACTACGCAAAAGATGCTAACCTGCAGTTATCTGACCTCTTGGAGATGGTCAGCAACTGCATGCCAGAAACACAACAGAAAATCATGAGAGGATGCCTCAAGGGAAGGCCTGAAAAGTGTGTAGAATGGTCATCATACAAGTCAGCATTCAGATACCTTGTGCACAGAGAATTAGCCAAACAATAGAACCCTTCTATTTCACCCATGGATGATAACTGTTGATGGGGTACAAGATTATTGCAGTTTTGATCAAAGATAAGTAAAGCACAGTGATCTTCTATCATATATCAGCTACAGCAGTAAAAGGGAGAGGCTTTCACCGTCGCGTGATCCGGAGGCGAGCCGGAGCTGACGGTAGTTTTCAACAGTAAAAGATCGATACAGACGTGGGTGTTGGGAATCCACAAGCTCCTTCGCCGGCTCCACCAGGCTATCCTTGGGCCCGAGTAAGAATAGAGCAATCGAGATTCTCTCCCCTTCTTCCTTGCACTGCACTCGATGCTTCAGGTTGTGCAGTCTTCCATTGCTCCACACCTTCATCACAGTCATGTCAACACACATGAACTGAAGATCTCACAGACCAAGTAGAACGATTAGATAGATTTTAAATTGAAAAGAGCAAACCTTTGCAATGTCGCCAAGGTTGATAAGGAAGGAGCCAGGAACAGGATGAACTGGAACAAAAGTGCCACTGCTGTCCATGATCTCAAGCCCACCAACAGAGTCGTCTTCTTGGAGCACAGTGAGGAAGCCAGAGTCCGTGTGGATCTGGACACCGGAAGAACCAACAGTCTCCTTGGTGAAGGAGTACTTGTTCATCCGAAACTGGCATGGCCACTCCTCAAAAGGATAGCTGGGGACTCCAATACTGTTTGCTATCTTGCCTGCTATCTCAACCACCAGGGCGTGGAGCTTAGCAGCATATGTTTTGACGGTGTCACGGTGGGGAGCGGAGGCGTGGAGGCGGGAGCAGAAGGCGTCGACGTCAAGGTGGGAGGAGGCGTCGTAGAGGCCGAAGGCCTCGTAAAGAGGGTTGGCAGGGGAGGGGGCCACGTAGCCGCTGCCCGGGATGATGTCGGAGTTGAGGCGCTTGATGTCGATCGGGAGTTGGAAGAGGGCCCGTACGGCGGCCTTCATCTCGGCACGCAGGGAATCGGGAATACCATGGCCGATGACACGGAAGCAGCCGAGGCTCTGGCAGGCTTCACGGAGGTGGGCTTCCTCCGATGGGAAGTTTGTGAGGTCAATGGTCGGGATCTCCACCATTGTTGATCGGTGGAGCACTGGAGTTTTCAGTTCCCTGGGTTTCTTATATTTTGATGCCAGACAAGGTGGGTCCTACTTTTTGCCTAATGTTTCCTGCCTACGAGTGTTGTGATACACATTTCTTATGTATAAAGTTTTTTTTATTTTGAATAAGTGGATAAATCATATTTTTATTTAATTAAAAAAAAAAATTATTTTTAGGCTCCTGAAAGTTTGCAAACTTCTCAGACAGTCCCTCTGACAGAACAGTTGCCCAGACAGTCCCTACCTTTTTGGTTTTGTTCCTTGTTAGTCCCCAGCCATGACTCCGTCAGTCACATTTACTAATAATACCCATTTTGCCCTCAAAGTATGCTGCTTCTTTTTCCCGCCAAATCAAAGCTAACATTTTCAAACTTAACTTTTACCCATCACATCTTACACCTTTTCAACATCTTTTCACTGGGTTTTTGTACTTCGTGCCCAGCTTTTTCAGTTTTTCTTCTTCTTCAAGCCCAGGTTTGTTCTCTTTTGTTCCATTTTGTCTCCATTTGGCTGAGAGAAATCTGTCATCCATTCCTCTCTGAACCGGCGAGTTCTGTGTCCTTCTCTGCCTCGGTGAGTCACCGGCCACGGTTAGTCGACGAAACATTCACTTTTGCCGTGAGTTCCTTTTATCATTTTTCCGGAAAAGGTTTTTTGTATCCGTTTAAAACCATGCCAATGTGTAAGGCACACACTCTTGCTGCAGGTTGTCAATGGAGACCTTTTGCGCAGTAGCCAGATATAAGGGCGAGGGACGTGTTTTGCAATTTACTGTATTGACTTCGTGGGCGTCAATACTAGACGAGATATGTGAGCGATGAGGTCTTGAAGTTTCGCGTGTAAAGGTTCGGTTTGTCACACCAGATGCACACCAAACTGTTTGCCCAATTGAAACGGAGGTGGACTTTCAGCGTATGTGCCACATATACCACATGTTGAACAGCTCCACTATCGACCTTATTGTCGATACCATTGAAGAGGCGGTTGATGTGCCATCAAGCTCCTCATTACCATCGTAAATATTACGTCTTTTTTCGTTGAATCAACCAACGCGTTAGTGTATCCACGTGATATGTCTTGTATTTCGTACATTTCATGTTTCCTGTGTTGTTTAAATTTTCATCTTTTTGTTTTGTTGGTGTTGTATGCACTTTTATGTTTGTTTTGTTTTAGTTGAACGTTAATTAATGTTATAATATTTTCTTCTTCATGCCCATTTGTGGATTGTCATTAAACGGCTATGATTGTCATGCTCCCGTTTAAGCTAATGAGTTTCCATTTAATATATCACTTTTATGTTTACTATCTCATGTTCCCATTTAAAATGTAACTTTTCCATTTAATATATTATGTTACCATTTAATATGTGACATTTACGTTTAATATCATACGTTCCCGTTTAATATATAAAGATTGTATCTAGGATTCAATATTTTCTGACGGCATGACAGACATGTCCATTGGAAAAGTTAATGTTTGTTTAACGAAAAATCTAAATTTAACACGCCTGTCGATCAGCTTTAATGCCCGCTTCAGTTTCCTTACCGCTCCGCCACAAGCCGTCCATTAATATCTGTGGGACGAAACGCAAACGTAACATCGGTACATCAGTGTGGGAGAGGTGGAGCTTCTCGCCATTGAGAATTTGCTCTATGAACCGCATTACATAGATTGGGCAGTCAACACTTCCCGCCTATACATTGCGGCGGACAATGCTCGATTATAAGTGGGTACGCCTGCGTTCCGTAATCTCCCAACTCGATTTGGATGCAGTCGTCGAAGAGTCGTCGCTGATATAAGATTAAGGACCATTTAGAAAAATTCAAAGAAAAAAAAATAAAGTTAATCCTGTTACCATTTCCCGGGCGTTTGCTTCGTATATAGCGCTTCTCACTGAGGTGTAGTGAACATACTGCTTCTTTTTCTTGTCCAGAACGACGAGATGGTAATGCTTATTTAGAATTATGGGCAAAATAACCAACTCCACTTCGGGGTATGCATGGACTGCATCCTTCATCAGCGTAAGGGCAACATCTCCGGAAGCCAGTTGCTTCGACATTAAAAGCGCCAACGGTCTCGTTATTGTGGCCCGTTTCTTGTAAGGGTAGGGAGATTTGGCCATAGATTCAAGGATGATCAGCACATATACGTCCATGACATCGTCAACAGCCATCACTTTACTGTCCAACAACGTATACAGATGGTCCCGAGTGGTGTACGTCCACTCGTTCCTCCAAACAATTGTCCTGAATGGTGAAGAACTGAATATTAATCGTGACATTAAACGGGAACCAAGTTTAATAAACGCAAACACCAAGATATTAAACGAAAAAACCATTTATTAAATGACAAATGAGCATACTAAATGGAAATTCATTATATTAAACGACAATTACTATTCTAAGCTAAAACTCTGAATATTAAATGGAAAACTTACTTATCGATCATGCAGTTGAGATACATCCCAATTGTTGTTTTCTCCAGATTAGTCAGCCGCATGAAACCAGGAGGATTTTTAATTTTTGGTATAAAGTCTGTCTTAACTTGCATTGTGTTCTCCTTTGCCATTAGATCCTCCACCATGATCGCGCCTTTTCTCTCCGGCTCAGTGGTCGATGCCGGTTGTTCAGTGGCAGGGTGGGCGGTGGCCATTGGTTCATTGGTGACAGCGGGTAGTTCAGAGGTTTGTAATTTAGCGACGGTTGTCGACGGTTGTTGGTCGGCAGTCGCTGATGCCTTACTATCTGCATGATCGGTGGGTGGTTCAATACTGGCAGTGGTCGGTGGTTCAAGATAGTGGCGAGCCGGTTGATGTTGGCGGTTCGTGACGGCGGTGGTCGCCGGTCATCGGTAGCCGCTGGAGTGCGAGGTTTGGGTCATCAAGGCGTCAAGTTCTTCATCTGCGTCAGTGATTCAATTCTGGCGCCAAGTGTAACCATGTAGTCATCGCCGCCATCTTGGCGTTGGCACCGGATGGACTTCGCTTAACATTTGCAGCTCTTTTTACTTTGCCTGATTTCCTCTTCGGCATCTTATCCTCATGAAGAGGGGGCATCGCAGTTTGAGACCGGGTTACCGGCTTCCGAGACCAACGACGGGGCCCGGATGTGACCTTCTTTAACCGCTTCACTGCAACTGGGGATGATAGCGATAGCGCCTTTGTCTCGGATACCGGCGCCGCCGTCGCCGTCTCTGATACTGGCACTGCCGCCGTGTCAGATACCGACGCCTGCGTTGTCTCTAATACCTCTGGCTTCGAAGCCCCCTTCTGTCCCTCCATTTTGTCAAGTTGGGACTTGATGCTGGCAACATCTCTTGTGAGAACCTTAAGTGCATTCTCAATGCGTGTTGCAGTGTCATCATCCCTTGGCCTCCTTGTCGGAGTTTCCGTAGGAGGACGACGGCGGGTAGTACGCGGGGTGCTACTGGACTTGGAGCGTTCGAGGACCCTTTTTCGTTCCCTGTCCGTCGCTCCCTTAGCACCCTTGCCACGGGATGGGGGCGCAGTAGAAACTTTTTCATTCTTTTCCGGTCTGGGCCCTTGATCGTCCCACCTCACGGCTCCTACGTTGTCTTCCTCCTCCGATGTGACGGGGACAAGCTCGGAAAACTGTAAAAGAACCAAAATGTGTATTATGTTAAATGACAACGCTATATTTTAAACGGGAACGCTACATATTAAATAGGAGTTATTTATATTAAACGAAAAAATTATATATTAAACATAAACTCATTAAGTTAAGTGAAAATAAACTATGTTAACGAGAAGTGGACTATATTGAACGATAATATATCATCCTACATGAGAACTTTCAAATTTAAAGAAAAAAGCTGGAGTGCCTCCTTTCCATCGAGTGATTTTAGCAGAGGACCAAGGGAGGCTTACTTTCTGAAGCTGTTCTCCCTATAGCTGAGGATCCTTGGTGTCCTCCCATAGTGCACCTTCTTCCCGGTCCCAGTAACCTCATAAAACCATATGTTGAGGGCGACAGCGCACCCTCTTAGATATCCAGTTTGTACAGTCTCATCGGATTCCCTGGACTTAACGCGTGCGGATATCTTCGGGACGTCATCCATAAGCCACTTGTGAGTGGCATGCGCCCACGCGTAGCGGTTTAGTTCATCTAGCTTGTCCGCGTAGTCTGCAATCCAGTTAGGAACCGCACATGAGGTGCTTGGGAAGAGCATCGTTCCAAGGAGGTACACCACCAGCAGTTTGACAAAGTTTTCTTCTTCCCCTTTTTTCTTCTGAACTAGCTGGAGAAAATTTTTTTTTATGGCATCTTTGTGCCTGTTGTATATTTTACCCATGTATTTCACTCCAAAAGCTGATTGCTTTTTCTGCTTCTTGAAGACCACCGCTTCCCCATGGCATCGAAGGCCAAAGATGATAGCAATATCCTGGGGTCTGAATGCCAACATGCTCTCTCCAATACTAAATCTGTTGGTGCGCTCGTCAAACCTCTTTAACAGAGCATCCAACAGTCCTCTCTCCTGCATAACAGGTTCGATGTCCAATAATGGGGCAAAGGGTGTCCTCCTGATGAGTTCCCAGTGCCTCTCAGTCATATGGGGTTTCAATTCGGCAAGTGTTTGGTGGACCGGCACCAAGTAGCACCTACCATTTACTAGATTAGACGACATATTTCCCGTAGTCTGCATCAAGAGAGATTTATTACGAAAGGTTGTAGAACGTTTAAATGGAAACTTTGGAGAATAAACGGAAACAATGTATTTTACATGGAAACATTGGCAACACTTGTAGACATCATTCGTAAGGAATGTACAACAAATCGATCCCCTAAACCCCAAACCCTAAACCCTAAATCAGGAAAAAAAAAAAAAAAAAAAGAATAAACCCTAAACCCTAAATTTCTTGCTGCGAAGTTCCAGCAAAGCGAACAACAACACAAAATCGCTCACCATTATGTTTAATCTTCCATCCTAAATGCATACAAACCAGTAAAAACAAGCGAAAAGAAGGTAAGAATCATGGACACCCAGGGTTCCCAAGCATACTTTGTACCTTAGTGTAGCAGCTTTAAGTTCGCCTAAACCCGCTTACTTTGATCTCCGGGAAGCAGCAACAACCGGCGGGAGTACTCCGGCAGTGGTGGCTTGACGGTTGTGCAGCGTCGGGAAAAACCTCTGATTGATCTCTGTTCCTGCAGTCGCCGTGAGAATGACGAACTGTTTTCGTGAGAGGCTGGCTGAAGGAGAAGACGGTGTGTCGCGTCGTCTCGGGATTCGAACCACCCATTGCAGTTGCTTTTTGAATTGAGGGCATTCCAGACATTTCACTTTGCCCCAAACAGCAAAGTTTTCATGCATTGGGGGGAGGGCTTGATCATGAGATCCACAAAGGGCATTTTGGTCATGTAAAAAGAAAAGAGATGGTGTTAGTGGATGGAAGGTTTAAAAAGTCAAATTTTCAAAAAGGAGGGACTGATTGGGATATTGCAAACTTGGGGGGACTTTTTGTGGATATGTGAAAGTTTGAAGGGTCTTTTGTTCATTACCAGATTAGATAATTTGTGTTACATTACTTGGTCAAACAGGAATATAAATTGAAAAACATCTTGTAGCCCGCTCCCTTTGACATCAAGCAAAAACCTTCTTCATCTCTCCTCAAGCTTGAGCCGGTCCTTCCCCTGGAGTGTTCCCTCCATCGTTATCCCCATCTGGCGAGGTTGATGTGAATTCTAGGCTGCGCTTTACCATGTTCGCTGCCGCCTCTAGCTTTAGTCTCTTCGCCTGTGGAGCTGCATCCAACCAAGAGATGATAAGGAAAGAGATATCATGAATAGTTCTTAAGTAAACAAGTTGTCTATCCTGAAAACACCGTCTATTTCTCTCCCCCCAAATACTCCAGGTGATTGCCATAACAACGATGCTCCACCCCTCTCGTAGGGTATTGTCCACCCTCGAGGGGGTGTTCTTAGTACCCCATAATGCATGAAGATCGTCCCTCCCAGTTCGAAGTCCAAATATGGTTCTAAAGTAATTCGAAATCTGGCTCACATATGGACAAGTTATAAGTATATGTTCAACAGATTCTTCTTCGACCTCACACAGATAGCATGTAGTGCGATCTCCTCTCCAATTTCTTTTGTGCAAGTTGTCGAGGGTTAGAATCCTGTTTTCTCTTGCTAGCCATGCAAATAGTTTTGTCTTGAGGGGGCAAGGTTGCTTCCAAAAGCATGGTTTTAGATCACTTCTCATGCCTCCATCAATTCTGAAGCGATAGAGGGATTTAACTGTAAAGTCTCTATTGTTTGTGAGACTCCAAACCCTTGTATCCCTTGCATCATGGTTTATGTTCGGGTCATTTAAGGCCTGTAAGAGCAGTTGCAAATCCTCAGTTTCACGAACCGTTAGGGGGCCCGGCTTTAGGAGCGACAAGCCTCTTTGGATCCTGGTCCTTGCACCTTGTATAGTTAGGTGTTTTATTGTGGATAATTCATACATTCCTGGGTATGCATTTTTCAGTGCTTGCCCCTTCCACCAGTTATCCATCCAGAAGTTGGTTTCATTTGTGAGCCGGTGTGATATGAATGTTGGCCATGACAGGGAGGCTTTCCCGGTGAAGACCTTTCCAAAAAGGTGATGCCCGTCTCACTGGTGTTTTGTGCGGGTCAATATAGCCTCTCCTTGAATATGCATCCTTAAAAATTCTTTGACAGATACCAGCTCGTCCGGTGAGTATCCGCCACCACCACTTTCCCAACAAAGCTCCATTGAAGATTCGAAGGTTTAGAATTCCCCATCCCCCATTTTCTTTAGGCCTACATATTCTTTCCCAATTGACCAGATGATAGCAGTGTCTCTCTCTGTCAACACCCCTCCAAAGAAAGTCCTTTCTTATACTATCAATCTTTTTGATGACCCAATCTGGGAGGCGAAAAGCTGACATCCAATGGATTGGGATTGTTGATAATACTGAGTTTAACATTATGAGTCTCCCTCCCAAAGATAATAACTTCTCTTTCCACGATGCTAGCTTCCCTCTTATTTTCTCAATCAGGGTGTTCCAATCCTCCTTTCTTGGTCGGCCTCCCGATAGTGGGACCCCCAAATACTTGATTGGGAGTGATGCAACTGCACAGTTTAGCACTTGTGCAAATTCCTCTATGTTTTGATCCGTCATTTTGATCGGGATTACCCTGCTTTTGGAATAGTTAACCTTTAGTCCCGAGAAGGCCTCAAAAAGGTAGAAAACTAGCTTCAAAATACATGCATCTTCTAATCCACCAGTGCAGAAGACCTGGATGTCATCAGCATACTGCAGCGTTGAGATAGTGTGCTCCCCATTCGTCCCAATGGGGATACCCCGGTAGATGTTGGAGCAGCTGGCGTTTGAGAGCATCATGGGTAGTACATCCATTGCTAGGACAAAAAGTAATAGAGATAGCTGATCGCCTTGTCTTAGGCCTCTTTTGCTTCTAACATAACCCGTTGGTGTGCCGTTAATGAGGAACCGTGCTTTTGACGATATGAGCAAACATTTGATCCATCCTAACCATTTAGGCCCAAATCCCCTAGCCCTGAGGATGTCAAGGAGATAGTCCCAGTCCACCGAGTCAAAGGCCTTCTCCAGATCTATTTTGATTAGGGTCCCATTTGTGCTTCCGGTTCTCATCTTGTGTATCAGCTCCTCTGCTGCGATGATATTATCATGTATCATACGCTCCTGTATGAATGCTGTTTGAGATTCCTCCACCAGTTCTCCCAACACTCTTTTTAGTCTGTTGGCTAGAACTTTGGAGATGATTTTGACCGAGCAGTTGATCAGGCTAATCGGTCTATAGTCATTTATGCTCTCTGGGGCCTCATTCTTGGGAATGAGTAGAATATGTGCCCAGTTTAGACGTTCCATGTTAGCCGTCCCCTGGAAGAAATCACTGAAAAGTTTCATAATGTCCTCCTTGATGGTGCTCCACCCTTGTTGGTAGAAAGTCATTGGGAAGCCATCTGGTCCCGGTGCCTTGTCCGCACCAAGCTCATATAGGTGTGAAAGCTCCACCCTTCTTTTCCGTAGAAACAGGCGATCCCAGGAGGTTGTGTACCTCGTTGCTCGTTCTTTTCCGAAGAGGTCGGTAAAGTGTTTTGATATAGCATTGGAGATGTCTATGGGCTCAGTTATCAACAATCCTTCATGCTGAAGTTGTGATATCCAGTTAACGTTCCTCCTTTGGTTGGCAAGTGCATGGAAAAACTTTGTATTCTGGTCCCCTTGTTGGAGCCAGGTAATTCTGGACCGTTGTCTCCAGTGGGTTTCTTCTTCTGAAACGATCCGATTATATTCTGCTTTGCATCTTGCTTCCTCTTCCATTTCTGTCTCTATAAGCGTTCTTGTTTCTTTGTAGGTATCCAAAGTTCTGATGGTATTGAGAATTTCACGCTTCCTTTCCATTTTTTGGTTGAGTGTTTCTTTCTTCCACCTGCATAGCCTGTTTTTTAGACTTTTCAATTTTTTGGCTAGCATAAACCCTCCATCCCCTACTAATAGTTGATTTTGCCATTCATCTTGAACCATGTCCCAGAACCCATCTTCCTTTACCCATTCTCTGTTGAATCTGAAGGGGGCGATTAATGGAGTGTGTATTCCGCAATCTAAGCACAACGGGACATGATCTGATCCCACACGTGGGAAGCCGTTTTGCCATATGCGCGGGAATTCTTGGACCCATTCTGTGGATAGTAGGAATCTATCTAATCTGGCGAACGCAGGCGATTCCCTTTCATTGGTCCATGTGTATCTACGCCCGAGGAGAGGGGGATCAACGAGGTGAAGATCTTGTATCATCAAGTCGATGTCCTCCCTTTCCTGTGTCTCGTGGGATGCATTGTTTGCGTCCTCCTGGCCTCTAATTGTGTTGAAATCCCCACAGATTAGCCAGGCTCCCCCCCAGCACCCCCTGATCGCCCTGATTTTATTCCAACATTCAATTTTTTGTGCCGGGTTGCACGGGGCGTACACCGTGGTTATCATCCTTGGGGCATTTCCCATAGCCTTGTCTTCTAAGATCACCGATAGTGTGAATTGATTGCTGAATGTGCTTTAGAGGTTGTATTTGTTGCTATTCCATCCAAGCAGCATCCTCCCTGGTTTCCACTGCTGGTAATGCTTCCCATTTGTCAAAGTTGGTCTCCCCTATTGATCGCCAACATGTATTACTGATGTTGTCCAACTTTGTTTCTTGCAGGCAGAAAATATCTGTCTTATGAAGATATAGGAAGTCTCGAATAAGGTACCGCTTCTTCTTGTTCCCCATCCCTCTAACATTCCAGGAGATAACTTTCATCAAGGAAACTAAACTTGCCCAGAAATTTCTAGCACTAGGCAAAGGAAACCTTAGCTAGTCTCCATTCCCTCTTGTGCTCTTTCTATTTCCATTCTGCGGATATATAGGATACATGCTTCCTTGTCAGCCTCCGAGGGTCCCAAATCAACCCCTATCTTGCTGGCGGCTGCTAAGATATTCCTGTTTGGCCAATCACAAAAAGTTAGAGGAACAGAGATGGGGTTATTATTTTTACCTTGTTCCATAGTGTGATCTTGGAGTGTTGCCTTCCTTCTAGATGAGGTTGATGAGGCAATAAACCCTTCCTTTTCAAGCCTCTCTGAGAGCGGTTTCCGGGTCCTTTCGCTACGCCTGGTTGCTTCTTTGGGCGGTTCTGGTTCCATCCTCTTTTGTGGGCGTCCGATCTTCTTCTGTGGCCGGGTGGCTTGTATCTGTTGACCATGTTCCTCAGATGGCTCCATTCTTCTTTGTTCCAAACTCCCGACAATCTCTTCCCAAGTTGAGTCCTCCATGTAATTCCATACCCCATTAGCATGTCTCCACTTATACTTAGAGAAATCTTTTTCTGGTTCTGGGCCTGAGTTGGAGGGTCTTTGTCCCTTTAGATTAATAGGGCTGGACATGTGCATTGCCAATGGCTCAGTTGATCCGGGGATCTCCTCTGGGCCTGGGTCCATTTGTGGGGGATCATTGCTTCCTTCTTTCGTGTCTTAGGGGTATTCTAGGGCCTTGGAATCATTTCCTCTTTTTGGTGAGCTTCCAATTGGATTATCTGTGGTGAGGTCTACCATTGCCTCATTGTCTCCCATTTTATCGCCTTCCCCATCTAAGTTTGTATTCCACATATTTTCCATTTCGAGTTCTATCTCTCGTATTAATTGATCATCAAATTCTTTATCAGATTCAAAATGGTTATCTTTTTCAGTGTCTAAGTAGGTGGGAAATGAGGCTGATTTTTCATTAATATTGTGGTTAGCTTCATTAACATAATTGATGACATTTTGCTTTAAGACCCCATGTTGCCATGTGTCCCTTTCCTGGCCCCTTGATTTATTTTTTGTTGTTGTTTCATAGTTCCCCTCCACGTGTTCTTTTGAATTGTCAGCTTCAACAATTGCTTTGCCTTTGTTTTTGATGATCAAAGGTTGAGATTGCTCCATCTGTCCTCCTATTGTGGAAGTATGGCTGAAAACCTTTTGAGTTCTGCATAGCTTCATACCCAAATTCCCACGCGAGCTCTTCACCGCGTTTTTATCCACTTGTCGTTCCTTGGTTTGATCTGGCGTTTTTTTCTTCAAGATTTCAGCGGCATCCGCCTCCATGTGTCTCCTTTTGACTCCATTGTTTTTTTGTTTTGCTTGAAACTGGGACTTTTCCATTTCCATGCAAGCTGTCGCCCTCCGTACCTCTTGCGCGGCGTTGCAGGCGGTAGCGTCCGCAGAGCTCCGCCCGTACCCTGTCATCCCTTTTGTCACTTCCGGTTGGGACTGCTGGTCCTTCCCTGGTGGTCCAAGGTCCTTCTTTTCAGGCTGCGGCTGAACACCACCGCCCTTGGCCTTGCCAACCTCCGGCACCACCATCTTCTCCGGCGATAGGTCCCACGGAAGAGGAGGTTCTCCTTGATCCAGTTGAACCTTTATGGAAAACTTCTCAGTGAGGATGCTGTAGTTGAGTGTGGTTGGGAGTCTCTTTCCTTTACGGATCCTCACCGCTGCCCTGCAGTGGCCGACGAAGAAAGCTCCGCCAGTGCCCAAGTAGACAAGATCGCCCACTGGCTTCAACAACCTGGCTATCAGGTCTCGTCGCATACCAAAGAGGGGTAGACCGGAAGCAGTGATCCATCTTAGTTCCCCATCTGCTTTTCCGGTGGCGTTGGTGGCTGCCTTGCAGGGTTCACAGCGGATAGTGAATTCTTGGAGCTTCATCTCTCCCATGTTCGTAACCTGCTTAGCCAGGTCTTCTGAGGGGCAGTGCAGAAGGATTCTGTCATCTTCGAACGGTTGTGACGTCCATTTGAGATCCGGAGCCACCAGTTCTGCCACCGCATCTTTCACCTTCTCATGTGGGCGGAGTCCGGCGAAGCCTTTGATCACCGTTACTATTGCGGATCTTCTGAGTTTTCGGATCTCCTCCACCCACATATCATCAATCGCGATGGAACCATTGTGTGATACTTCCATGCCTGAGGGTGCAGTCCGGTCGGGTCGTGCGTTCTCATCTTTCTTGTTCTCCATCTCTTTTTGGGTTCCTGAGGCCGCGGCTTTCATAGCCCCCTTCTCCTTCCCCTTTGTTTGAGATGGTTCTCCCTCGTGTAACTGGGTCATCCCCAGCTCCATTGAGGTTGCCAAGCCACATCTCTACCCCTTCTTCCATGCCGGTTCTCTCTCGTGGAACTGGATAGTTCCCAGCTCCGACGAGGGTACCGGGCATTTGGAAGCCCTGTGACCCGTTCTCTCACATCGTCGGCACACCTCCAAGCGCCGACACTCAAACATCATATGTCCCGGCTGCCGACATTTGCCACAGACTTCAACCACGCCACTAGAGGTGCGTTTCATCGGCGGTGAGCGACGGCGGGGCTGTTGATCTTCCCATGGTTTCGGGCTACGCCGCTGGACATCGTAGGCCATAGTAGAGCGCTTGTTTTTTTTACTTTGCACCTTTGTCCATGGCGCCTCCTTTGGTTCGTCTCCGACGTCTGTTGCCGGCGAACTTCCTCTCTGTTCTGCTTGGTCTCTCTGGTTGTCCCGCGGACTTGCTCTTGTCCCGGAGACCACCTCAACGAACGTGAGGTCATCGTCCGAGGTTTGAGGCGTCCGGGGGCGCTCTTGCTGAGGTCCCTGCCGGATTACAGTCTTCCCTGTTTGGCTGGCTTTTGCTGCTTCCCGTGGTGGCGCCACTGTTGCTCGTCGCGGTTCCGCCGCTGCACGCCTGGGATCTGTCGTTGCTCGCCGTGGCTCCACCACCCTTCTCCATACGTTTGCCATTTCTCCTTGGTTGATGCTTGCCGCCGTGTCTCCGCCGTGCGCCGCCGGATGCCGTGAATCGCACCACCTCAGAGCTCGTAGCTTGTTGTTTTGTTCTTATATATAAAGTTGTGGTGAAAAAAAAGCCAAAACTGCCCTCACGACTAAAAACATATTCTCACTCCTAAACAAAGAGGAAAAATTCTGGGTCAAGATTGTTCAATTTAAATATGGATCATTGGATGTATGGAGCAAGCCAAATCTGAAATCTACTTCTTGGTTTTATAGGAAACTATGTTCCACTGCATACTCTGTGAGAAATAATATAAGGATCAGAAATTGTAACCCAGTAACTACTAGATTTTTAGATGATCCTTGGATATTTGACATTCCTATATCTCTTAAACCAACTTATCTCAACATACATATCCATTTTGAGAACTTATCCATATCTGATATTTTAATTGATCATAGACTGAATCAGGAAGATGTTATTAATTGCTTTGGCTCAGAACTTGATTGGAATGGTTTGCACAGAAACATCTATAGGGATAATACTGATAATCACTGGGTATGGTCCCCTTCTAATTCTAGCATGAATATTGCTAGTAAAGTCTATGAACATCTAAATCTTCAAGGCATAACTGTAAGTGACAGTTGGCAGGGTTGGTCCATGATTTGGAAACTACAAGTGGCTCCTAGAGTTAAAACCTTTATTTGGAGACTCATGCATGGCAGGATACCTACATATGAGACTATCAAGCATATTATGCAGGATTGTAGTCATGCCCATTTTGTGGTTTGCATAATGAGACTATCAAGCATATTATGCAGGATTGTAGTCATGCCAAATTTGTCTGGTTATCTGTTGCCAATCATTCTGGTTGGTATGCAGATGATATGATTTTCTTTTTGGATGGAAATTGGATTATCAAAGTAAATGGTACAGGTAAGGTTACTCAAAACTTTCTAAAGGCACTAATTGCCACATGCTCTTGGTACATTTGGAAGACAAGGTGTAATATCATCTTCAACAATCTTAGAATCCAGCCTGCCCAAGATTTTCAAACAAGCTTTGGCTATTACTCATGAACATTTCAAGAGGCTTCAGGGGCATATCAGGGAGTTTCTTCACAATTCAGTTTATAACCACTCTATTACAATCATGTGTGACGCGTCATGGACTAATGAATCTCTATTTTGTGGTGTAGGATTCACAATCATCAAAGGCAGTGACACTGTTCTATTGGCAGGATGCACAAATACTGCTGCGGTCTCAAGCATACATGCAGAAGCACAAGCTATACTCTTTGCAATAAAGCACTGCCCAAAAAACACTTTGAAGACTGCTACCATTTCAACTGATTGCTTGATTGCTCTCCAAATGATTAAGTGTGGTCAAACTACAATGCCAAGATGTGAGAGTCTACAAAGAACCATTCAGGAAGTCAACCAGTATCAGAGAGATCACCCAGATTTGGAGCTGAGATACTGTCCCCGGGACATTAACATCATACCTGATGCATTGGCTAAGTTTGCAAGAATTAACCCCGGTCTTTCCTTGTTTCATAAGGGAGAAGATAGGCCTAGATGGCTGGAGAATGCTGTCATAACTGCTGGACTGCACTTCTGAGAAATTTTGGTTGTTGCCGTATTATGTTTTTCTTTTTCTGTTCCTTTAAATAGCATGTAATGCTCTTTTACTGTCAAAAAAAAAAAAGTTTGTGGTGGATCCCGCTTTTTCCCGATGTTTCCTGCCGGCGAGAGTTGCTGTGGACAATGTGGGTCCCATTCCCATATTTGTCTGATGAGTAACAATGAATCTGGTGATCCTCGTGTATGTCGAGTCCTCCTCACCATCCATGGTGATCATTTCTAACATCATCTGTGATACTCTGACTGACAGCTCTGGAACTAAGAGAAGTTGCGGGTTTAACAAATGAATAAGATTTCATTTAACAAAAGAAAACACGAAGTTTAACAAATGAATAAGATTTCATTTAACAAAAGAAAACACGAGTTGAGATTTTCTGGTTGTCTATTGATATATGGCAAGGAATAATTATGAATCTATCTCATCCAAGACGGTGAAAATGCCTGGGGACGGGGAGTGAAGATTTCTTGACAATGTACGCTAATGTGAAAAGAAATCTCTGCCCCAGCTGGATCAAACATGAATTGATTTGCTCCTATTTCAATCAGATTACTCAACATGGTACACATAATTTGAACACAAACATGAAGCAAGCCGGTTTCAGGTCCTATCCAGCTTCACTCCTACAAGGAACAATAACAATTCTTTTGTATAACCACAATTGAGTCAACGAAAATTGGCGTATCAGTCACAAGTGACCAATCAGAAATACAGAAAATTTAATACATCTCCCCATTTGATGATTCTGCACATTCTTTGGACCACAACCTTTTCTTTTCTTTTCTTTCCTTCTCTTTTTCTAAATTTTTTTCCACATTCAACAACAAATTTTCCAAGGATTAGTTACAAACACAATGTCATTTATTCAAACTGAGAATAATGTTGTAACCTACAGCAACAAGATGTCACTAGGTAATCACCTGAGCTCTAACTTTTCCCAGCATGGATGGCAATTACTTCGGAGCCTTCCCAAATTGAAACTCTTTCATTGGCTAATGCCGCCTGCAATATTAATACCGAATTAATGATTGTACATTGAAGCTACTAGAAACAAACTATGAAATTAAACTAACAAACAGTAATTAATCTATATTTATACTGAAATTAAACCAGCAAGTTGAGAATGATTAAGCCTAGACTTAAAGTGTTCTTATATTTATACTGCCATTAATCTCATTAAGAGCTATGCTTATCTATAATCTACTATATAAGAACACTTGCCATAGGAAGAGGGTTAGAGAATACCTCTAAAAATAATGTGATCTCCAGGGTAACAGATTAGATAACTTACATTTGAACTTCTTTATTGGGAATAGGATTACTACTATTATGGATCTTTACCTTGATGATTTGACTGTCAATGGCCTAGATAGTTCTTTAGTCATGCAATTGGCTAGATTTAGCTTTGATTTGACATAATCTATACCCACAACTCTACGCTTTAGATGCCTCCACATTGATTTATATCCTATCTTGATGAAACTATTCATCTTGTCACTAGTGTTTTCATATTTGCATAATTCACTAGTAGGTTTAGAATCACAATACATATCAATAACATGCATAGGAGCAGCCAGGACTGTCAGAAAATAAATTTCTAAATGACCCGGCTTCTCTACATGTAAAATTAATAGTAAAAAATTCAGCTCCCATAGTACTCCTTGCTTTATTTTCTGTTTAATGGATTTTCATCAAATAGCTCCATTGTCAAGCAGGAATATTTTTCATAATATGAATCTTAGTTCCGGGCTGCCCTTGCAAAAATGTAGGGTAAGGCTACGTACAATAGACCTAAGTGGTCCGATCCTTCCCCGGACCCCGCGCGTAGTGGGAGCTTTGTAGCACCGGGCTACCCTTTTTATATGAATCTTAGTTCCATTGAATCAGATATACAATTTGCATTTTGTTTATTTTCCAACTATACCATGAAATCTTGTCTATCTTAATCCATGGGACATGATTTTCTTAAAGAATCTGAGTACTCTTTCAAGAATAATCACATGCTTTAAGTAAAAGTTGCTAGTGTTCCTCCTAACACTAATCATTAAATAATGAAATTTCCGATCCAGATCTATTTAGACAGATAAGTAAGTGATCCTACAATTTGTTTATAATGGTCTTGGGCAACATGTAAATCCTTGTGTTTCTAAAAATGCATACTATGGTCATTGGGTGTAGGTAAACATTTACAATCAACAAAACCTGATTTCTACCATGTTAGTATAGTGTAATTGAGATCGTGTTATACTAGCATCATATCTAGTAAGTTTAATCCCTAAGGTCACATTTGTCTTTCTTAGGTCTTTTATATCAAACCTACAAGAGAAAAATCTTTAACATGAACAATCAAAGTCATGTCACGTGTAAATATAAGATCAACATACAAGCAAATAACAATGCATTTGTCATCAACTTTCTTTCAATAAACATTTGCATAATCAATAATTTTTTTTTATACAGGAACTAAGCATGTCATTGTTTTGGGGCTTGCTTCAACCTATAAAGAGATTAACTAGCTTGCAGACCTTATATACTTGTTTGAGGATAACGAAACCTTCAAGTTGTTGCATGTAAATCTCTTCCTAAAAATTATGATTTAGAAAAATAATTTCCACATTCATTTGATAATCAATCTATAGTCTAATTGTGACAATAAACATAAGGTACTAAGTATAAGTAAGGTACTAATTATGGCAATGTTTCCAATAGGTGAATGTGTCAAAATAAATTAAACTATCATTCTACTTAAACCCATTACCTACCAATCTAGCCTTGTACTTCTCTAGAATACCATCAGTGGTGTTGGGAAAATGGGTTTAAATCCACTTAAATGTTTTGTCACAAAAAGGTTAATGAAATTTTTAAATTTGTGTGGTTGGTGTATAATGAAGAAGAAGAAAGGTATGAATGATGATAAATGAACATTATGGCCCTTAATACGATTAACTAATCTCGTATATGATTATTTCAAACAAAACATGGATAACACCCATTGATAACCATAAACCCCCTAATTCAAATATATCTTTCCCATAATTTATGGGTTAGCACTAATTACCAGCAATTAAATATTTTTAGATTACGTTTATAAAGTTAGCACTAATATTAAATATTATGGTCTTTTATTTTATTTTTATAATATTTTAATAAAAAAGTAATTGATAATTAGTTGTATAATGAGACTTGACCAAGTTAGTTCCATTTGAGTATTTGTTTGCGAAATGGTTTTAAACAAACTAGTTTAAACCTTTCCCAAGCCTACCTATTAATTAGGTCTAAGCTTCTTTTTCAATACCCATTAATATCCAAGCGAGTTGCCTCTAGAAGGAAGACATGTGAGAATCCAAGTGTTATTACTAAGACCGGAATGAATCTTATTATAGTGGCTACATTGCAGAAAAGAGAGTCAATAGAGCTCAAGGGCTCCCTGAAGGATAGGAGTCTCCTTTATCAAAAGGTAGCAAAATCATCACCATGGATTTTGTTTGTTCTATCCATGGTGATGAAAAATTAAGAACCACAAAAGAAAATGATGGATAATAAGGAATAACAACCTTCAAAAGAAAGATATTTTCAAAATAGACAACATGGCTTCAATGATGGTGTTGTTGGTGATTTCACTAATTTCTATGTTAATCACCAAAAACCTGCCAGCTTCATTCTTTAGAATATACCCTAAAAAGACGATGGCAACAATTTAAGGGCCAATCTTTATAAATTTGAGTTCAATGATTTTGACGCCTTAATGTTCAAAGTAATTCAGTTGAGGTGTTCTTTTCTTCTAAATTCACAAAGTGTCAGATCAAGATCCTTAAAAAGAACTTACTTGCAAAATTTAGTATCACTATTAATGGCATGGCATCAACCATATTCATTGAGATTTTTGTTTTTTCTTTCAAATATTCTGTTAGTTTTGAGAGTTTATAGAAAAGTAAACTTATGAATGATGATGCCATTCTCTTCGCAAAACAATGTTATGGAACGAAATTTGTATTTTCAATTTCATCTTTGAAAATCGTGAACTTAATCAAAGTTTGATTTTTTTTTTTTTTTTTATTTCTAACGAGGTAGGTATAGCAAATCCAGAGAATTGATCTATGAAGGTTATAAAATATCAATTATTGGTTCCAGTGAATATTCAGTTTGAATCACAAATATGACTAAGGATTAATTCAAGTAAATCAATGAACTTATTATTGATATGTTTGAAAGATTTTTGTGGCCAATTTGACATAAGTAAAAATCTAATTTTTGGAATTAGAATCAACCTAGGATTTGGGAATAAGGTTTAGGTTCATTAATCTTCAAAAGATTCCAAAGTTAACATGTCCTAATCTACCATGTCATGTATCATAGGATTCAACATTTTTAACAAGTAGATGAAGAAGATGAACTTCCATAAATTGGAAAAAAAAGAAAAAGGTTCACACACATGATCAACCTTAAACAAACTAGTAGATATAAAACCTCTCTGAAATTATTTCATTTAGGGATTGCAACTCTATTGACTTCTAACACAATCTTGTAACCGATATGAATAAAAGAAAACTGTTAATTAGATTTTTCATGTTTGGAATATGCTGAATATCAAGGTGAGGATATTTCCAAATGTGATCATCATCAAGTCAACATACCTTTTCCCTAACACGTGTGCAATTAGGCCATTTCCTAGAGTCACACATTCTCCACTTTAGGTTTACTAGGTGTAAAAATCCATGAATTTATTTGGAAATAAATATTTTATATTAAATTATTTAAGTCCCGTGATTAGTGTTGAGGTGGGATTAAATGATTTAAAAAGTAGTTTATTTAATGGAAATTAAATTAATATGGGATCTGTAGGGACCTAATAGTAATTTTGAAGAATTGAGGACCTTAAAGAAGTTTTCCCCTCTCACAGCATAAGGATACAGCTGTAAAATAAATAAATTCAGGGACTTCAAGAAAATTGTTCTAATAAGTGATAGTTGGTGGTGAGATGCGCTGATCTCTGCTTGAGGAGCAGTCCTTGAGAAGAAGGAGGGCCATGGTGAAGCTATGCGTGCCGAAGGAATCATCGGTTGAGATGGTTTAATCTCGGAGAGGGGAAGTGTCAATCGGGCCACCGCAGCGCAAGATGATCTCGATCATTCGCCGAGATCTCTGCGCCAAGCTTCGGAGCATGGAAATGAATCGGCCGTCGCACGCCCAATCTAATGCGTGGCCGTTGATGCGAGAGTGTTATACCGCGAGACCACGGAACTAAATCGGCCGTCAAGGCGGATCCCGCGGATCCTAAATCGCCCGATCGGGGAAGGTGATCCGCGAGGCCGGTGAGAAAGCGCCCGGCCTACCGGTGACTTCGCCGCCTTGGCGTTACCGCCCTTCCGGCCCAGCGGGAAGACGGCTCGCGTCGTGGCGATACCTTTGAGCAGACCCGGCGGCTGCGTCTCCCGATCTATAAATCACGGAGGCCACCGCGGTGCAAAACACACAAAAGAAAAGTAGAGTGAAGGTCTTCAGGAGGCTCCGGCCGCTGGCCGAAAAGGGAGAGCGGCACCCGCGGTTTTAGGCGCCATAGGAGCTCACGCGACACGACCGCCATCTTGGCGAAGGAGGAGGTGCCAAGCTGAAGCGGTAGCCACGAAAGCTCGCCGGAGAAGATAGGAAGCAGTCGACGCGGGGAGCTTCACCGGATACTCCGTCATCGTCTCCAACTTTCCGGTAAGTGTTCGCACCTCTTTTCTCCCGACGTAGTACCGTTTCCAAGCATACATAACGTCAAAAGAAGCTCGTCACCATTTGCCCGAAATTTTCGGCGAGAGAGGGCTTCATGGTTTCCGCAAGTAGTGTGAGACCGAGTGGCACGTGAGCGGGCCGTGGCACTCTTTGAGCCGGAAGGGAGTAGGTCTTTGAAGGAGAGGGGGAGAGAGAGCGTGCATTAGAAGAAGAAGAAGAAGATAAAAAAAAAATAATAATATAAAAATAATTGTTTAAATTAATAAATTCAGTATTAATTAATTAGTTCAAATAATTATAAAGAACTATATGGTTGTGACAATTATTCTGATTAATTGTTAATATAGTTCTTAATATATATTTTTTTTGAAACTTGATAGTGTGACATATTAATAGAGTAATTTAAAGCTAGTGGGATTAGTTAATTCATATTTTTTTTCTCATGAGCTAGAAAATTTGTTAATTATTGTGACAAACAATAAGTTACATGAGATAGTTTATTTAAATACTATCAATATGTCACAAATGTTTTAGAAGAACTTAGGGAGTGTGACAATTAATCCAATAATTGTTAAAAAAAAGAAAAAAAAAGAAAACCCTAAGAGACTTTAGATGAATAATCGATTAATTGTTTGAACAACTATAAAGGACCTAGAAGTGTGACAATAGATAAAATTAATCGATTAATAAACCATATGTGACATAAATCAGGAATGAATTATAGTTCCTTGGAAACTTAGAAAATGTGATAAATAAGATCAAATTAATAGATTAGAAAGGGTTGTCTCTAACCATGTTAGTGTGACACATATTTTTGAATAAATCATTAGTAAAGTTTTACTAATTATTTTTATAACGTGGGTGGTATGACAAACAACTGAATGATTATTTGTGTAATTAAAATAGTTGAAAAGGGACTTTAGCTATGTGACAAATATTATAATGTATAATACTTCGATAGCTTGACAAAATAAAATTAATTAATTGAATTGAATAATTTTGCCTCTAACTATATGGAAATTATTTAGCAAAGAGGCTAAATAAGTTCAAAGAGACTAGGTAGACCCTAAACAAGATAGATCTTAGGGTTATAAACTACCTAATGACCAAAATGCCCTTCAAAGGACTAAGGTCAAGATAAATCGTACAATGCTCTTGAAACGGGCCCAACTCAGCTGGAGTGACTAGAAATGACTAAATAGAGTTTGGACACGACAAGTAGACTAAAGTTGACTAATTTTGACCAAGCTGGGTTCAAGGACAACTAAAGTACATGGAAACAAGGGAAAAAGGGGGCAGTAACCCGAGAGATGGTCCTTAGGACCCGTTAGTGGGCCTAAGCCCAATAAGAAGATTGAACATGCATGTGAAACTAGAAGCTTGTTAAAAACTTGACTCTAATAAGGGTCTATGTGTGCCTCTCGGGGAGGCGTAAGGCATTCAAAGCATCCTAGAAAGACATTTAGTCTCACCGGAAGGTAAGTTCACTTGCCTAGTTTCCACCCTGATGTGGGGATTTCTTGGACTTGCTATGAATTTTTTATTACATGCCTTCTTTGAAGCCATACATGCTATTACATTTTTGTTTTTGAATCATGTTGAGCATGTATGTTAGATTCGGGACGTTGGTGTCCCTGTTTGCTATGTTCTCTTTGCGGTTCGGTGGAGCTAGGGAAGCTCAGATTAGGGAATGTTAGGGGGGCGGGACCCCACTGGCGTTCTTATCTGCCTTGCGAGGAGAGGCAAATCTCTGGGAGTCCCGTACAAGTGGTGGGCAGGTACACCCGTGTTAACCGCCCGTAGGAGAGTAGTTCCTCACCGAGGCACATGTGGGAGAGGTCAAGCGACCACCTAGATGATATTTACATCAAAAAGCTGGACATCTTTGGTAGGAGTAAACTTTGAGTTCTCTTTAAAACTCATTCTGAGGCCGAGGGCTACATGAGGTCGATACCTTTGACTTGTTTGTGGTAGACTCCTAGGACTATGTTGTTGATATTATGATCTCATTGGCTGTCATACTTTCTATTTATGACATTGTGACCTGCAGGGGTACTTACTGGGCTTTCCATTCGAAAGCTCATATGTTTTCTCTTCTCCTCTTTTATAGATTCCGAGGTTTAGGAGAGGGGGGGGGGGGAGAGGAGTCTGAGGGGAAGTCACAGGGAGACCAGAGGTTTTAGGAGCCTACTTTATCTTTATCTGTATCTTTTATGAGCATTTTTATTGTAGGACCCATTATAGGGACTTGGTATTATAGGGCCTATGGACCCTAATGACTCTATGTTCTTATAAACTCGAGTTTATGCTTATGTTATAGATTGTTATCTGCTTATCACATTATTAGGCCTTGTATTCGAGTTGGGTTTATCTCTACTTTAATACGGCCGGTCTGTTGACGTGCTCGAGATCCCGGAATCCGGGTCGGGGCGTTACACTAGGTGAAGAACTAAAAAACATTTAATACATATGAATGCTGGGTGTTCTTCGCTTTTTGAGCTTTTCTCCTTGATTTTCTAACTTTTCTTCTTCCCACCTCAAATACAAATTCAAAATGTTGTTTGAAATTGGGTTTTGATCCAAATTTCGAACTAACAACATACATAGACATTAACTCGACAATCCAATCACCATTCTAGGATTTGGTAAAATTAAAAGTAAAGCTAATTAACCTAAATTGTGCCTTAGTGGAAGGTGTTGCCATCTCAAGTACATTGAAATAAGGTTTGGAAGGACCAGAGTTTTCTTAACTATTTCAATTTTTCAAAAGAAGTCTTGAATGACGTAGTTAGTTACCATAAACAAAGGAGTGTTTAGGAGACTTGTGCTTGGATTTAAAGAATGGATGTCTAATTTGAAAGAGATGAGAGTATATGGCTTACCTTTGAACTTAAACTGTTTACCTTTGGGTAGAAATCATGTTAACCAGCATACGTACAGCTATGTTACCCATGAATAGCCCATGTTAATAGGCAGTGTACAGGAAAGTGTTACCAAAATTGGTACCCCTATATTTACCTCATCATTTGATTAAGCTCCTGCATTTAACTCATATACATTGCATAAATAGAGGCCAATGGAAACCCTCTGTATTTTACTAGTGGACCTCACCAAATTCCTGCCTACACCACGACATACTGAGTTGGTTTGCAAACTAATACTTTTTGATCATTAGTTTGAGGGGAGTGTTAACCAGCCCATGCACGACTATGTTACCTATGAATAGCCCATATTAAGACAGTCTACAATAAAGTGTTGCTAATATTGGTACTTTGTACTCCTATATTTGCTTCATCCTTTGATTAAGATCATATACATTGCATAAATAGAGGCCAATGGAAACCCTCTGCACAGCAGCAAGTGTTCTCTCATTCTACAGGTCTTCTTTCTCCAATTTTGTTGTCTCTTTTGCTATCTGTTTCAAATCATTTATCCCTAAGCGATTGACTTGTGTTCAAAGGACAACTAGAGCTCTTGATGATATACAGTTTCACCTTTTACTAGTTGGTCGTCTCGGGCAAGCTCTCTTCAACTCAACTTTGAGATGCTACAAATCTATATAGGGATAAACGAATCCTGAATGAAATTAAGGTTATTGCCAAAAGCAATCTAAGGCGTAAGTTTTTCCATTAGGCATAAGATTAGAATGTTTTCCACAAAGTTGGTGTCAATATGTTGGATTGGTCTAACTATAGTTTGGAACTTGTGAACAGGTCTGTTGATGGACATCCCACCAATAATTTGGTAGACCATGAAATCCCTGACAGTGTGATGGATTTCTTTGGAGTTGTTAGTATTGTACTCCTTAATTGCATCCCAGGTGTCCTTAGCTATATTGTAATCAAAATGTATGCCATACAAATAATCAAATAAATAGCTAAAAAGATAACTACAGTGAAAGTCTATGTAGTCATGAGTTCTATCAGCTTTCACAGATGACTGTGACTAATTTGATGTGGAGATGATATGATGATGAAGTGCATTATAAGTAGTGGGTATGGCAATGGATTTAGAACAACGTGTGTTTTTAAATGCTTTATGCAACCCTAAAGTGATAAGCTAGGAAATCTATATGGTGATGCCTTCTCGTAAAGGATGACGCACTTGAGAATTTCCCAGACTTAAAGCTAGAAACAGATGAGTGAGAGTGACATATGATGTGAAAAAAATTCTATAAAATAAGATGGAAAGTAAGGAAGCAATACATGTCATAGAATAATAAATTAGTTTAACACATTCAAGTGCAACAGAATCATAGTTTTAATATACACGGTGGATAATCAAAGTGATGGGGTGTTAAGGTATTAGCAGAATGTGCACAAATTTTGAGCAGACAATATGCAGAAATTCTTATGGTGATTGGTAAAGCTTCAAGGAAAGCAGTGAAACTCAAAATTAATCGAATGGATATAAGTCTAAGGTGATGTGCTAGTGATGCAGAACAGGTAACAGGAATATGTAATTTGACCACTCTGATTAGAAGCTTAAATGGTGTCTTAGTTTATCTGTAGATATAATAGGATGTGCAGTAATGTGTAATAGTTAGCAAATCAAATCAGACACAAACAGTAGGAAATGTTTAAGGATTTCTACAATCAATTGAAAGGATTAACTTGTTATGGATATATATTATCTCATATATGAGATATAGATATATATGGTTGTTAGATATAGTTTAGATTATATATATCTTGTTTAGTCCCACATTGGTTATTTATCTTTGGTGTCTATGTTACTAGCCTATACATAGGCATATGCGTATATTGATAATATATGATATGATTCTCTTTATAACCTTCTCTTAACATGGTATGAGGCATAGGTTTTGAATCCTCCAAAAATAAATTTTTCTTTGGGGCGGGTCCCTCTCAACCCGCCCCAACCCCAACATATGTTCTTTGCTCCTCATCATTTGGCCGCCACGCGTTACTCAAGGATGTCGTGCGGGGCTTCCTCACCCGCCTTCTCGGATCTCCCCAACTCCACTGGCCGTTCTTTTGCTTCTATGCCTGGCCGCTTCATGTTGCTTTCAAGGATGCGCTCGATTTTCTCGGCTTTTCTCGGATCTTTTTTCGGATCTTCTTTGGTTTTTCTTCCCGGATCTTCCCAACTTTTCTTCCTGGATCTTCCCGGCTTTTCTTCCGGATCTTCCCGGCTTTTCTACCTGGATCTTCCCAACTTTTCATCCGGATCTTCCGGCTTTTCCGAATATTCTTGGCTTTTCTTCTCGGATTTTCTCCGGATCTTTTGAAATCGGATCTTCTCCAATCTTCCCGGATCTTTTGAAATCGGATCTTCTCCGATCTTCCCGGATCATCCCGGATCTTCTTCTTCTCTCGGCGATCCACGACTGGCTACTTCTACACCGACGACCACCACACGGCCCTGTTCGCGAGGCTCTTTCTTCTCTCTTGGCGATCACCTCGTGACCCTTTTGACGGGATGTTTTGTTGGGCTCTTTGTTGGTGACTTCTCATTTTATCCGGTGTTCTGTTTGTGATTAGACGGTCTCCCTTTGCTATCTTCCATCTGAGGTAGGGATTTCTTCTTCTCAGGAGGCCACAGCAGCGCGCCCGCAAGACAAATTTTATTCATTATCCAAACTCAAGCCTCTTGATCCACCTTGAGTTTGAGGGGGGGTGTTATGGATATATATTATCTCATATATGAGATATAGATATATATGGTTGTTAGATATAGTTTAGATTATATATATCTTGTTTTAGTCCCACATTGGTTATTTATCTTTGGTGTCTATGTTACTAGCCTATATATAGGCCTCTGCTGTATATTCAATAATATATGATATGATTCTCTTTATAACCTTTCTCTTAACATAACTAAATGAGACAGAAGATTAGTGATTCAATGAACTGCAGATTAGATACAAGAACAGTGAGCAAAGAATAGTTGCAAAAACACAACTGTGACAGAGCTTAAAAGATGTCTAAAGTATGAAATGGATCTCAGATTATTTGAAAAAAACTAAGTATTAAGCCAATAAAGAGTGAGTAAATTATATTTATGCTAAAATTAAATAAAGAAGTTGAGAATGACCAAGCCTGGGCTTAAACCATACTAAGCTCTGACCTAGGATAGATTACACTTCTGTGCAAGGTGCTCCAGGGTATTTTGGATCTTAGGATAACCCAATGCTCAAGCTCAAAGCTTTAGTTTATCCACAGTGGAGATTCTTAGATGTCAACCCAATGACGATGAAGGCAAAAGAAAAGGAAAGCTTAAGTAAGATGATGGAGGACAAGGAAGATGGTTGCTGTCTGCTGGTTGCTAGATAGGGTTTTCAGCTCTTATTGGAGCTGAAGAAGAGGAAAGGAGAATATATAGAGGTCAGTAATAGTCAAGGTGTGGGTCCTATTTTTCTCATAAGTCAAAAGAAAAACACAAATTCCCTTGAATCCATGGTTTCATGTTTTGCAACAGCGAGACAAAAGCATATTTGGATTGAGAAATTACATTCGCAATATTTTTAATTAATAATTTCATAATTCATCTACTTTACTGAGAAAAATATATGTATGTATATATACCTCTTTCTCCCAATCAGTCCACCAAGTGACAATGATAAGAATGATGGTCTGCAATAGGATTCCAATAAGCACACCACCCCAAATTCCCTTGAAAAAAAAAATCCATTTTTGGCATTTAGAACATGCTTTTGAGTAAATGCTGCCATATTACTTGGAAGGGAACAATAATAGTAAATCAAAAACATTGAAAGGACAATTAAAAGACAAGTGTCCATTGCTTACTTCTAAACCAAGATTAAATTTGAAACCCAAGAGAATGGCAATTGTTAAACCCACAGCATAATAGCAACCAAGATTTATGTAGGCAACAGTGGCTTGCCATCCAGCTCCAATGGCCACCCCTGAAAGCAAACATAGACAGCATATGACTAGCTGCTCCACTGTGCTAAAGCTGGAATGTTAGGTGGGAAGGGCAATAGAGGTTATAAACAGTTTACAAAGCACACCTGATAGAACTGGTTGAATGCTTCCGAGGAAAATTGAAGCACAAAGGAAATAAGCAATTTTGCTCACTTTCTCCATAACCAATTCATTTTCTGTGAAAAGTCTTGGAAAATCCTTCTTTGTCAGTAAGATTATAAGCATGAAGGTAGTCTGTATGAGCACTGATATGGTTATCACGACAAGAACTGAGAACCTTGCAGCTTTTGGATGCCCAGCTCCTAGCTCATTGGAAACTCGAACACTATTCACAGCAAAAAGAGGATAAACAAGAAGCTATACAATAATCCATAAATATAAGATTAAACCTTAGACTAACTTGTCAACAACTTGAAAGTGAAGTAACATGATCAAAACAAGGAAGCGACAATTGCAAAATAAAAACATTTGAAATGACTGGAATCAGAATTTGGAAGGAGAGCTATGGTAATGGTGAAGAGAGATGACCACACCTTACAGCCGCCACAAGGCCTAGTGGAACCATGAAACACCATCCTTCAACATTCATGCTGTTAACACAAAGACATTGCTAAGCATATGCAGAACAGATGAAGTCTGAAAGAAATTCTGGTTTCCTGAAGCCTTAGAGCCTCAGGATGAGAGAGAGAGAGAGAGAGAGAGAGAGAGAGAGAGAGAGAGGAAACTGAGATACTATTGTTCTTCAGAGAGTGCAATTACAGTTACCAAATGGAAGCAGCATCCACAGCTATCTCAGGATTTTTCAGAAGTCCAGCTAATACAATTACCACCATCAAAGTCCAATACTCCAAACTGCAGGCAAATAGGAAATCATGAATATTTCAGTCTTTCGGAATTGAAAGTCTTCAAATAAGAGTCATCATCAAAAAGAAAGAGTCTTCAAATAAAAGAAGCAGTGAAATTTCAACTACAAAGTCCAACTACAAATTACAAGAGAAGCGGAAAGCCCCAATAGTGATGCATTGCATGAAGGAAACTAGCTACCAAGTGGAGCCGAAGGAACAAACCATTCTACTATTTTAAATCTTTGATGTTCCCGTCCCACTTTTGAATGTACTGCTTATTTACCTTTATTGAAATGTGGTTTATTCAACCTTTTCAAGCAAAAAAAAAAAAAATGCTTCAATATCTGCCACATGTGAGTTCACATAATTCCTCACAAATGACCCTTATGTATGCTAGTGTGATTAATTCCAAAGAAAACAAAAAAGCCATCAATCATGAACCAAAAAGTTTTGGAGGAGAGCACAAACCATAACATAACAGCCGAGGCAACCGATAGCCTGAAAAATGCACCCAAACCTCTGAAAGCCAACCATGAAAAACCAGTCCAAGAATCCTTGCAGCATCCTGATAGAACATAACCCAATTGACCAGCAACTAAAATCCACCAGGAAAAATTGAGAGTGATAGCAGCCCCCAGCAACCCCATTCCCAGCTTAATAATGAAGAGCCAGCTGATAAACAAATGGAGAATCAGGCAAACAGAAGAAATCCATGCCATTGCCATCACCTTGCTTTGTGCCTGAAGGAACTTTTGAATTGGAAAATTAATTGCAAAGGCAAACAGCTCAGGAATCATCCATATTGAAAACTTCCCTGCCAATTCAGCAATCTCATCACTCTGGCCTAAGAATTTTAAAATGGGAGAGGCAAAGATGTATGTTAAGGACAGGACTAGAGCTGTAAGTAGAAGGATAATCCATGATCTCTGCAAGTAAACTCCCAACATGTTTGGCTTCCCTGCACCAAATGCCTGCCCGCATAGAGTCTCCAAGGCACTACCCATCCCCAACTGCACAAAGAAATTCTCAAATGGTGGAGAATACAAATGGCAAGACTTAAAGTGCTATGCAAGAGCTAAATGGAAGAAAAGAAATAAGAATGTCAGTGTTGGGTTCAAACAATTGTCCGACATCACTATGGGAGAGAAGGGCCTAAGTGGTTTTGTTCTTGGACAAGCCCAAAAGAAAGGCCTCATACTAAATGAAGATTTGTCCCACTCTTATAAGACCCTTGCACTTCTCCTCCACTGGGGATGTGGACTAATGTTTGAACCCGACAATCAGAAACTACAGATCATTAGAGTCATTGGAGATAGTCTTTTAACAATAAATACATAGCAAGCCATAAAATTCCATTCTGATCTGATAAAGATGAACCTGCTATATGATAAAAGGAAACTAAATATTATAATCTATTAAAGTAGAATTCGTCTTGCCTTTGCCTTGATGGCTCACAAACCAATGAAAACCTGAAAAGGACTTCAAACAAAATTTCTTATAAAGAAAACACCAGATGAAACAAATAATAAGCAACACTAGAACATGTATGCATCTCATTAATAGAAAGAAAAAAAAAGAAAGAAAGCCATTAAATCCAGTTTTTGATCCTTTACCAACCAAAAAACAAGCTAAAAACAGTCAAGTAGAAATAATAAGCAACACCAGAACATGTAAGCATCTCATTAATAGAAAGAAAAAAAGAAAGAAAGAAAATAAAAGAGATAATGGAACCATGATGCCGAAGCCGATGCCGGCAATCACGAGGTTCTGAATACCAACTGCGGCGAGCTCCAGCGTGCCAATATGTCCGACCAGCGTCTGTGTGACCGAACCCAACGTGTACTGGAACACCGAGGTGAGTATGGCCGGACCGGCGATGCCCCACACCAGCCTCAGCTCCCGCCGAGTTTCCATCCAGCACGACCGCTTGGCAATCTCATCCTCAACCTCATCATCCCTAACGGCGAGCAGCGGAGACGAAGCTGATCCCATTCCTTAGAGAGCCGTTCTCATAGGCTTCTTTTGGGCGGTGCAAAGAAGGGAATGAGCGTGGCGGTGATTCTGGCTATGTGATGTCAACATATATACCTGCAAAAATTGATATAATTTTAATTATTTTAATAATTAATTCTACTGGTAATGAATTAAAAGTCCCTCAAGTTTGTGAAATGAACAAAAAGTCACTCCAAAGTTTGACTTTCTCAAACCATCCCTCCTTTTACAACTCTGTTAACTTTTATATTTTTTGACCAAAATGCCCTTTATGCTGCTATGCAGTTATGATGACATGATGGTTTTTTATTTTCTGACCAAAATAAAAGCGGGCGAACTTACCAAAATGCCCCCTTCTAATGAAGTGACGGTTTTACAGTTCCACTCCCGAGACGATGCACCCATCTTCTCAAACGGTGGAGAGAGAACTTCATCTACTCAAACGAACTTCTCCCAACGTTCTGATTTCTAGCGACACTACGCCTTCGACTTCGCCTACGCCGCGTTTTTTCGAAAACTTCTGACCACCGTGACACCGCCTCTGCCGAGAACCTCCCTCCCGCCGTTTGTCGCCGCTCCCCGGAGATCAAAGCCACTACTGTAAGCTATTGTTGCATTTTTTAGGGTTTAGGCTCTGGTTATGTGGTTTATCCATGATTTTCTGAGTTTCTGCTTATTTATTATGCTTTGTATGCACTTGCGCGATGGAAGATTGCACATATTGGTGAGTGATTTTGGGGTTTAGGGTTCAGGGAATTTGCAATAAGAAATGTATGGTTTACGGTTTTAATTTTCTTGTCTTTCTGATTTTAGGGTTTAGGGTAGATGATATGTTTGTTATTCAATCGTTACGAATTATATGTACCAGTATTCCCAGTGTTTCCATTTAATAAACGGTTTTTTCATTTATTCTTCTCAGTTCCCACTTAATCATTGTAGAATCCACCGTAATAACATGTCCTTTGATGCAGGATACGGAAATATGACGGCGAACCTTGTCAACGGTAGGTGCTACTTGGTGCCTGTAGTGGAGACAATTGCGGAGTTGAAGCCCCAAATGACTGATAGGCACTGGGAACTCATTCGGACGACACCTTTTGCCGATTTGATGGAGATTGAACCTGTTTTGCAGGAAAGGGGCCTGCTCGATGCCTTATTACATAAGTTTGATGAGCGCACTAACAAATTCAGAATTGGAGAGAGCATGCTGCCCTTCAGACCCAAAGACGTTACTCTCATCCTTGGGCTGCGCTGTGATGGGGAAGGGGTTGTATTCAAGAAACAGAAAACACAACCAACCTTCGAAGACAAATATCTAGGCAAAGTATACGACAGACACAAAGATGCCATTAGAAAAAACCTTCTCCGACTCGTTCGCAAGAAAGGAGGGGAAGAACAAAACTTCGTCAAGCTGCTGGTGGCATACCTCCTCGGTTCAGTGCTCTTTCCTAACTCCTCGTATGCAGTTCCCAATTGGATTGCATACTACGCGGACAACTTAGCCGCACTAAACTACTATGCATGGGCGCAAGCCACTCACAAGTGGCTTATAGATGATGTCCCTAAGACAGCCGCCCGTGTGCAATCCAGGTCTTCGGAGAAGGGAACACAAACTGGGTATTTGAAAGGGTGCATTGTCGCCCTCAACATATGGTTTTATGAGGTCACCGGGACAGGGAAGAAGGTGCGATTTGGCAGGACACCAAGGATTCTGAACTATGGGGAGAATAGCTTCAGAAAGCAAGCGTCCCTTGGTCCTCTCCTGAATTCACTCAATGGAAAGGAGGTACTCCACATTCTACTTAATCTTTGCCAGGTTTTACTTTAAGTTTTGTAGTTTCTGCTTAATATATTGTGTTTGTGTGGTACATAATGTGTTTTCGTTTAATATAAAGCGTTCCCGTTTAACATACATCATTTGATTGTTCACAGTATTCAGAACTCGTCCCTGACACACCAGAGGAAGAATTCAATGTACAGGCCTTGAGGCAGGAAGAACAACGTTCACATCCAGAACGAAAATTAGGAATACATGCTACTGGAACCCCATCCCTTGGCAAGGGGAAGGTGAACAATGAGGTAAAAAGGGTGTGGGAACACACCCCATCAAAAAGCCCCCCGCGTAATACCCGCCGCCGTTCTTCCATTGCCAGTCCGTCTAGAAGGCCAATGGATGATGGCGTTGCAACCCTCATTGAGAAGCAGTATAAGATGATGGCAAAGGACATTGGCCGTATCATGTCCCGACTTGACCAACTTGAGCTGGAGAGACACAGGCCGGCCGACAGTGCACAGGTTCCGCCTACGGAGAAAAACGAGCCGGCAAAAACTAAGGCGGAGGAGGCCACATTATCATCCCCTCCCTTGAAGAAACGAACGAAGAGAAATGTTGTCATGCCCCTCACGGTCTCCGGCGTGACCCGCTCTCGACCGCCAGATCTCTGGCCGCGAGGCCGCTCTCCAAAGACATTCCGCGATAAGATGAATGTCCACAAGGATGATATCAAAGGCGATACAACCAAGAAGTTATCACGCATGGCCGTGTTAGCCGATGTTGATGACGACACGGCTCTTAGCAGCGTTGTTGAATCGTTGCAAAAAATGAAGAATGAAGAGCCTGTATTCCTTGTACCCACCGCTGACATTGAGGCACAATTGACCACCGACGAGCGACTGTTGATACCCGATGCAGAACCACACACTACCACCGAGGCTGTACCCATCGTTGCCACCGCGGCAACATCGACCGACGAGCAACCATCGACTGTCGAGCAACGATCGACCACCCCAGACGATGAATTTTTTTGTGTCGTCCACAAAGATCCATCAGCTGACCACGTTGCTCAACTCACAACTGCCATTGAGTCAAAAACGAGTACCGACGCGAAACTGCAATATGATGAATGTACAAATTTGCGGTCGCGATCAGTGAACCGCCGACATCCTGCTCGGATAAAAAAAATATAGCAAGTGAATTACCGACATCCTGCCCGGAACAATCTAATGCACCAACGGATTCGGTCACCAATCAGGAGACTGGAGACGTGATCCTTGCAGAGGCCTACATGGAGTACGAGGACCCGACAGACTTTATGGCCAAGAATAAGCGTCCTGCCGGTTACATGAGGTTGAACAACATTGAGCAGGCAACAATTGGCATGTATCTGAACTGTAGAATTGACAAGTAAGTCTTTTGTTTGTTTTTTTTACAAATATTTTCCGTTTCCGTTTATTTATTTTGTTTTTTGTTTAATAGTTATATTTCCCATTTAATAGTTTCTTTTTTCTTAATATTAATAGTTCCAGTTTAATATTTATATTTCCCGTTTAATATTTTTACTTTTTGCTTAATATTAATAGTTTCTGTTTAATATTTATATTTCATGGTTAACAGTTTCACTTCTTGCTTAAGGTTAATAGTTTCCGCGTAATATTTCGTGTTTCCATTTAATTTAGCGGTTTCCCATTTAATATGACGCTAGAACAATCGTATGGAAAAATGAATGGTCTTTCACCACGCAGGACCATTTATACACGTTGCTCGAGGGGAAGAATATGGTTCCCGACGATGTTTTCGATGCGTTTGTCCTGATCCTCCTTGAAGCCATGAGCTCGACTCCATATCCATACAAGAAGCGGGCCACAGTCACTAGGCCGCTGGAGCTTCTCATGTCGAAGAGAATGGATTCCAGAAATTCGGCCTTGGCGCTAATGAAGGACGCCGTGTATGCGTTCCACCAAGTACAGTTGGTCCTTATACCCATAATTCTCAATGGGCACTATCATCTTCTCGTCCTCGACAGGGAAAATAAGGAGTACGTGTATTACACATCAGCGAAAAGCCCTATATATGACGCCGACGCAAAGGCAATGGTAATATTCCTCGCTTGATTTATACTTTTTTGTATTGGTTTTCTCTAAGTGGTTCTTATTCTAATAACAGCGGGCACTATTTGATTCATGCCTCCAAATTGAGCTTGGGGAGAGCGAAACGACGGCGTACCTATTTAGGACTAAAAGCAAGTGCCCGCAGCAGAGGGCAGGGAGCCTCGATTGCCCTGTATATGTTATGAGGTTCATTGAACAAATTCTTGATGCTGAGAAACTCCACCTCCCTAGCACGGATGTACGTCTATTGGGTTTGCGCTACGTCACATGCATAGTAATGGACGGCATAAAGCTCGGCGCGTCTGAATCGGGTAAGAAAGAAGAGACGCAGTGACAAAGATTGTACCTGTTAGGAGCGAAATTCTGAAGATTGTACACGTTTAACAAATTCTGTACCCGTTAACTCTTATGGTTTTCTCCTGTTGGACAGCATTTACGTTTAACAATCATATTACATATAAATAGACCTGTTTTTCAGTCAGCAATCGATGCATTGCATGATCTCCTATTGTGGCCGACCTCATGGCAGTGGCTGCAGTGCAGATCACGCACAGCAGATTTCTGTGATTCTATCCTCTTCCGTCTTGGACGACTCGGTAGCCCTTTGTACATAGCCGCCACAGAAGTAGTTCACGATTTGCATCCGTCGGTTTGTCATTGTCTAGAACGGGATAAATAGCTTCGGTATATGCCATCCGGTAAGCTTCAACTGTGAAGTACTCGTCTACATACCGATGAACACTGGTGTCTGTCAGCATTATAGCAGCGCATGCATGTTTGTAAGGTAAACCGTATACCTACCACCTTCGGCATGAACATGTCCTTGAAACCAGACTGACGGAGTTGTTGTTTTGTTCGACAATCTCGAAATAATCACCGTCGGATCGTCCAACAAGTAGGTTACGGCTTTCTTCAACAATGTCCTCAAGCTTCTTGTGTATGACAGGGCATAGGTGGGTCACACATCATGTTCATGAGCTTGAACCTTTATTAGATAAAGCAAGACAACAGTGACGATGCAAGAACAACGGATATTAATTAGAAACTTGTCATGTTAAATGAAAATGCTAAAAAATAAGTAGAAACGCAACCTATATATTAAACGAAAACCTGAAAAAATAAACAAGAACATCTTATATTAAATAGGAAAGTTATATACTAAACGAAAACATGGTATATTAAGCGGTAATAACGGAATCGAAGTATAACAAAGTATTTTAATTGAAAGATGACACTATAAATAGAGCCTTGCTTACCTTATGGAAACTACCATATTCGTCACGGGGAGGTTGCATGCCTCCTTGATCCAGGCATTGAATGACTCTGCCACGTTGGAATACATCTCTCCCCATCTTTCACGCTTGAACATATAGTTAGACCAGTGGGAAACATCGGATTTCTGAAGTAGCCAGCGATGTGCGTCAGCCGATGCGGCTAGCAAATCGTTGACTACGTCGTCATATTCCCTGGAGGTACATGCGTATGCAATTCTTGTAATGATGGACCAACACTCCTCCTTTAGTGCTTTCCCAAGTCTAACATTCCCCTTCATGAAGTTCGATTCCAAGTGTCGTAAGCAATATGCATGCGAGGCAGTAGGGAAAACCTTTGCGACGGCGCTGATGAGGCCCTTCGACCTGTCCGACACGAATGTAATAATCTTCTCATAGTCGTCATCCCCATACAACGCATCTCCTATCTTTGATAGGAACCACGTCCAGTTAGCGTCGGTTTCATTGTCAACAATAGCGAACGCAACATGAAAGAAGCCCTCGTTCCCATCTTTACCCGTCGCTCCCAACAAAGTGCCCCCGTATTTCCCAAGCAAGTGAGTTCCATCAACAAACAACAATGGCCTGCAACCTTTCTTGAAACCAACAATACAGGCACGGAAGGAAAAAAAAAGGCGCGTCTAAACCGCTCACCTTCCATCTCCACAATGGCAACGCTATCAGGGTTCGTCTCCACCACCTTGTTTGCGTACCATAATAACAAGTCATAGCTCGCCACCTGACTCCCATGGAGAGTATCCATGGCCACCTCTTTCCCCAACCAAGCCTGTTTATACGGCAGATTAGCACCATGATCACGCAACATATCCCGTTGAATATCAATAGGTCTATACAGGGTCTATACAGGGGGCGGTCCTTCAACTTCTGTACCACCTGTGCACTGACCCATTTCTTCGATGCTTTCGGATGCGACCGTGTACCGACACCGCCGCCGCATACATGTGTGGGATGCATCGTCTTGATTATAAATGTTCCAAGATTACATTCTCTCGATGCGTGGACACGCCACTCGCAGCCCACGGCGGCACATTGGACAGTCATCCTCTGCTTGTCGTTCTTTATGAAAGTAAAGTCAAAATTTCGTTTTATAGCGAAATTGCGAAGTGAATCCTTGAAGTGGTCACCGTCACGAAACCGGTCACCTACTTTCAGCGACAGAATTTCATTCTCCGTAATACAAATGGCTAAGGCCCTGAAGATCCTTGTTGGGATGTCGATAAGTTATCCGAGAATGAATCCCTCCTGTTGGTTCATATATCACCAGTGAGAAAATAATAACTTAAACGGAAATGTATTATATTAAGCAGGAAGATAGAATGGTAAATGGAAACAACGGAAAATAAACGGAGACTGTGTGTTACACGAAAACTACAAATGTTAAGCAGAATTAGAATAAACTAAGCGAAAACCCATATATTTAAACGGAAACACGAGATACACATAATACAAGAAATTTCAAATAGAGGATTGACAAGCTGACGGGTTAGTTTGTTCAATCAAGGGAAGGAATTATTTACGACGGTAATGATGAACCGGAGGGCACGTCCAGCGGGTCTTGAACAGTTTCGACAATGAGGTCGACGGTGGCGCTGTTGAACATGTGGTATATGTGGCACATACGTTGAAAGTTTACCTCGGTATCAATTGGGCAAACAGTTCTGTTCACATCCGGGGTGACAAACTTCACCCTTACACTGGAAAGTTCAAGATCTCATCGTTGGCATATCTCTGCTAGTACTGACTACCAAGAGCTCAAGACGGTAAACTGCAACACTCGTCCCTCCCCCTTATATCTGGCAATTGCGTAGAAGGTTTCCATTGCCAACCTGCAGCAGGAGTACACTGGCATGATTTTAAACTATACGAGATATGGAAAACCTTTTTCGAAAAAATGAGAAAAGGAACTCACGTCACGGCGAAGGTGTATGTTTCTTCGACTAGCCTTGTGCGGTGACTCACAGAGAAACAGATGGTCGTAGAGCTCGTCTCACCGGTTTACCAAAGAGACAAATTTCTCTCTCCCTGTTGGATGGAAACCAAGGGAACAGAAACAGAACGGGTTGAAGAGACAAATTTCTCTCTCGCGACCGGATGGAAACAAAGGGAACAGAAACAGAGTAGAGATAAAGTTCTATCTCGCAGCCAGATGGAAACAAAGGAAGCAGAATGGATTGAGGAAGAAGAAGGTCTGAAAAGCTGTAAAAAAGGTACAAAAGTTAGTGAAAAGATGGCCAAAAAGGTGAGGATGTGATGGCTTGTGTGCTAGTTTCAAAATTCATGACATGACATGGAGGGGAACCACTTCACCATGAGGAGGGCAATTGTGGTATTTTATAAAAATATGACTGACGGAGTGGCCTTGAGGGACTGGAAAGTCAGTTTGCCAAAAAGGAGGGACTGTATGTTAGAGGGACTGTCTGGGAAGTTTGCAAACTTTCAAGGACCTAAAAATAATTTTCCCTTAATTCTATTACTTTATACACTGCCGTTCTTATAGGCCCGGCCCATTAGAACTCCAAAGCCCACACATGTTTATTCAAACCATTTTGTCACAAACCTAAGTACCCTCTATTAAGTTATTTAAATTTAATATATTTAATAACACCATATATTTTCCATGCTAATAAAAACTATAACAACATCTATTTACTAAATTAAAAAATTAAAAACTTATTTATTTTTATTTAATATGAAGATCTATTTTTTTTGGAAAATTACTGTACAGTCCCTGACTGTTTACATTCTGACTTTTCAGTCCCTCTGACAAAAAAATATACTTTTCAATCCCTCCTTTTTAAATTATTTACTTTTAGGTCCCTAACGTTACTTTTGGCGTTAACTTTTTATTGTAACCCCAAAATGCCTTTCCCGGTACCCCACCCAAAATCCACATTTTTGCTGAAAAGACACAAGCTTTTCACCTAACAAAGAAGTATACTTTTCAGTCCCTCCAGATAGTAAACACTTAATCCAGATAGTAAACACTTAATCCTGATAGTAAACACTTAGTACATGATAATAAGCAGTTGGTATGTGATACTAAACACTTAGTAAAAATACTTGAGAGTTAAATATTCCGCTGATTGTTAGTTTTGATTCTATAACGATGCTTCTTCGGTCGTTGGTCGCTTCTGGGTCCTCGGCAAAGGTATTTGATCGAATCCGTCTGCAAGTATGCATGCGACATACTCCAGTCGTAGACGTGGTACCTAAGCATGAGGTCAGGCGAAGCTTCTCACCATTCAATATTTGCTCAATGAACTGCATGACAAACGCGAGGTAGTCGACACTGTCCTCTTTCTGTTAAGGGCAATCACGATCATGGAACAACTTATACGTGTCTGTTTCGCAGCAATTCCCTAGCTTGACGGTAAGTGCAGCTTCGAAAATATCTCTTTGTGTTTAGAACGAAGACAGTTAAGCCACTGCGAATTGGAGAATACGAAATATGAAAGTGACTGACTTACCATTTCCTCAGTAGCCCTGTCATATGTCTGGCTGTTGAGAGATGAGTAGTGAATGTACTATCTCTTCTCTTTGTCCAAGACAAGTAGGTGGAAGTGCTTGTTCAAAATGATGGGCATAACAACAACTTCCACATTGTGGAAAGATGTGACTGCATCGCCATTAGCACGAGGGACTCTTCTGTAGTGTGGTGTTGTTTGGACATTATCAACGCAAATGACCTAGTAATAGATGCACGCCTCCTGTATGGAGAAGGTGTCTTCTTCAGGTCGTCTATCAGCATCATGATGAAGACATCCATGACATCGCCGGGCACAAGATCTCTTCCCTCAACTAATGTGTACAGGTGGGCGAGGGTAGTAAAAGCTCATTCATTCTTCCAAACAATTGTGCTAGAAGAAAAAATTATAAGGAACATTAAATAAACAGTTACCGTAGAGTAGTAAAAAGATAGTGCAAATACTAAGCGGTTATATCAAATGGTTATGTCAAATACTAAGTGGTGATGTCAAATACTAAACGGTTAGTTCAAATAGTAAGCAGTTAGGTAAAATACTAATTGGTTAGGTCAAATACTAAGTTGTTATGTTAAATACTAAAGCGTTACCCTTGTATAGTAAAGAGATAGAGAATTAAATAAGTGGTTGTGTCATGTACTAAAGAGTTACCTAGCTATAGTAAACAGATCATATAGTATGGAAAAGATCTCACCTGTCCATCAAGCTATTCAGGTAGAAACTGATGATTGCTTGCTTATTTTTGTCAAGGAGCGTGAACCCTGCAGGCCGTTTTTTTTTTGGAATGAAATCTGTCCTGACCGACTCTACATATTCTGTGCCTTAGATGGAAACCTCTGCATCAATCACCGTTTCAGTTGGCTGGTAAGGGGGTTTTGAGTCCCCAGTGGTCTTCTCTGGCTTGGTAACCCCCGGGCACTCTTCAGTGGCGGGAAGTGGTTCTCCGATGAGTGTCTCACCAACGAGGGTTGTATCCACTGCCTCCGGCAGTATGTCGATTTCCAGGTGGGCGGGGGTATTAGTATTTCAATAAAGTCTTTAGTACACTTACTGAAGTCTTTACTATCGGCTTTAACCCTTTAGTATTTTTTTAAAGTCTTTAGTACTACAATAATGTCTTTAGTATTCTACTAAAATCTTTATTACCGGCTATAAACCTTTAGTATTATTTTAAAGTCTTTAGTATTACTATATAGTGTTTAGTAATGTTACTAAAGTGTCGCATACCGGCTGTAATACTACCAAAGTGTTTGTAATATTGTCTCACAGTTCCCCGACCTCGTACCAGTCAACACAGAAGAGGTTGCCGTCGCAAGCGACGGCCGGGCCAATATCCAGCTACCATATGGCATGACCATGGAGGAGAAACCAATTAATATGGATGCTGGCCCAAGAGTGGCGGAAGGTACGAAGCTCAGCGAGAAGAGGACAAGTAAAAAAACAAAGGCTTAGAGAGGAAGAGAGAAATAAACCGAGTCTTAGAGAGAAAAAATGAGAATAAATAGAAACTCGGAGAGAGAGAGAGAGAGAGTGAACAAGGGGTAGAGAGAGAAGATAAGAAAAACAAGAGAGGCATGGGGAAGAGAGAGAAGATAACATGGGGTAGAGAGAGAAGAGAGAGGGCAGCAGGGACAAGAGAGAGAGTTAGAGAGAGACAAAGGCTCAGAGAGAGAAGAGAGAAATAAACCGGGTTAGAGAGAGAAAAAAAAGAAAAAATTCTGATTTAGAGAGAGAGAACATGGGATAGAGATGGGATAGAGAGAGAAGAGAGAGAAAAGAGAGGGCAACATGGTCTTTTCCTACAAATAGTAACTCTGTTTGTGTGAGAATGGATTGAAAAGTAAATCCCTGAAAAAGGAGGGACTATATAAGGATACTGAAAGTTATGGGGACTATCTAGGGATTTCAAAAGTTTGCAGAGCCTATATGATATTTAACTTTTTTTTTAACTTAGTTATAAAAATAAAAGCTTTGCTGAAATTAGATTAATTATAATTTGATTTTTAAAATTTTAAAAATAATTATAATTTTTAATGTGATAATCTTTTAATTATGTTTATTTTTAAATTAAATTTCTGCTGAAGCTTGTTTTGCTTCACCTAATCGAAATACAGTTGATTTTGTAATTAATTTTTTTTAAATTATTATGTAATTTTTTTAAGTTCTTTAAAATCTGCCCTATAAAAAAACTTATGCAGTTAGAATTGCCGCTTAGACGTTTATGTCAGCAAGACGAATGGAGATATGCTAATTCGGTACCTGCATCTTAGAAGAGATATTTATTTCCTCGTCGCTTCTCACCATGATGATAAGAGACAACTGACTCACATGTTCTCAAACAATAAACATGTCATGCTCAATGATATTGATAGATGGATGTCAGCACTGAATACAGGAGTTGGGATTTCTTTTCCTGTCACTGTGTTGCAACTGAAACACATTCAGGGAGGAGCATGTTGACTGGAAACTAGCGAATTCTTACACTTGAATAGCAAACTAAAGAGTAACTTTGGCGAATTTTTATACTTAATAGCAAACTAAGGACTAACTATGGCGAAATTTTATATTTCATAGTAAATAAAAGACTGATTTTTACAAGGAAAATTGAAAACCTCCATCTTTCTCAATCAAAGGTACAGGGTTCCAAACATAGTTAAAATGTGTTTTTAGTGGATTATCCATATTTATTAAAAAATATATAATATATATATATATATATATATATATATATATATCAATCAAATGGCTGGAATTATACTTAATTGAATTTGAAAATTTATTTTTTATTAAGTTATTTGTTAGTAAAATTAATTTTTATTTTATGTTTAGGTTATTTGTGAGGTTATAACTTTAACCTAAATTAATGATTTTTCAGTATGCGATTACTATTTAGCTTCTATGCACAATAATGAAAGTAAAAAAGACTTCTCAATATCTATTATGTTAGTGTTGAAATCGGTTCTTTCTGGGGATCAAGTCTGACTTCGACCAACGATTAAGATTTGCTTGTTATGAGAGACGTCAACAACTGCCGAAAAAAATGATCGCAGGCTCTTCCTCGTCTGCTAGAGCACTTGCATAAGAAGAGAACTCGTCGGGGGCGGGCCTAGTGCCCTTGTTCAACTCCGATGGTTAAGTCAGCCCGGGAACTTAGCAGTGGGGATCCAGAGTTTTTCTCAGAGAGTTGCTTACCGTCTCTCCTTGGGCTTCTTCCTTCTTATTCCTTGTTGCCAATGCCGTCACCTTTCCCTTTTGTGTTAGGGATCTTGCTTGCCATACTTATCCATCGACAGCTTACTTTCTACGCCATGCTTCCCCAAGCACCTTTCCCATACATAGACTTTTGTACCAACCTTTTCCCCTAAAGGGGTGTCTGAGCTAGGGATTCGTACTGGTAGGATGGATGTTCCGGATGCTTCCACGTATACGCTCGGGGGTAAGGCCACGTGTTCATCCGGATTTACCCATATCATATTATATTCTATTCTTTTATATAGTATTTTTTTTTTATCTCCTTACTACTTGGCATACTTTTGGCAATATTTCCAATAAAAACCTATATAAAGAGCGAAAATACTTCTTAAATAACTATAACATATTGAAGGTAACATGCATAAAGTATAAATTGTGCAAAAACAATGAACATAGCATGAATTGTTTGTAGGGAAACTCTCCCCATCTCATCCATTCATGTGTAATTTCTTTTCCATCAATACGTTTTGTGTTGCATGTGAGGAAGCGTGGAATATCACTACAAGAAAACTGGAAAATAGTGACGGATATTAGCGAGGGAAGATTTTAATTGCAAATCATTTAGGACGTTGCGACGGATATAGAATTCGCTAGGGATTAGCGAGAGACAATACTCCGTTGCTGAAACTAGTCGGCAAGATGTTGTATTTAGCTACGGACTAGGGAGGGAAGTCAACATTTAGCGAGGGATTATGCCCTAGCTAATTAGTGAGGGAATAATTTATCGCTAATATCATTATATAATTCACAACGGTATATATTGATATTATATGATGAGATTAGCGACGGATAAATCCGTAGCTAATCTCATTATAGATTATATGGAATAATATCATGATATGAGCGACGACAAAATCCGTAGCTACTCTTGTAATATATCATTGTGGTATAATCAAATTAGCGACGGGAATTTCCATCGCTACTATCATTATATTTCATTAAATAATATAATGATATGAGCGACGGATTTTGTCGTCGCTAATATCATTATATATTATTGTGGTATAATGAGATTAGCGACGGAATTTGCTGTCGCTAATCTCATTTTCTTTTAGTGTAATATAATGATAGTAGCGACAGACAAAGCCGTCGCTACTCTAATTATATACCGGAATGATATATAATAATATTAGCGACGGATATTTCCGTCGCTAATGTCATTATATTTTATTGTATACTATACAGATTTTAGCGACGGATTGGTCCGTCGCTATTATCATTATATGTTATTGTGGTATAATGAGATTAGCGACAGCAATAATGAGATTAGCGACGGAATTTGCTGTCGCTAATCTCATTTTATTTCAGTGTAGTATAATGATGGTAGCGACGGACAAAGCCGTCGCTACTCTCATTATAAGTCACAATGATATATAACAACCCGTCGCTAATATCATTATATTTTATTGTATCCTATAATGATTTTGGCAACGGATTTATACGTCGCTAATATCATTATATATTATGATGAGATTAGCAACAGAATTTGCTGTCGCTAATCTCATTTTATTTTTGTGTAATATAGTGATAATAGCGACGGACCAATCTGTCGCTACTCTTATTATATATCACAATGATATAGAATGATGTTAGCGACAGATATTTCCATCGCTAATATCATTAAATAATATTATGGTATAATGAGATTAGTGATGGAATTTTCTGTCGCTAATCTCATTTTATTTCTGTGTAATATAATGATAGTAGTGACGGACAAATCCGTCGCTACTCTTATTATATATAATGATATTAGCGACGGATATTTCCGTCGCTAAATCATTACATTTCATTGTATAATATAATGATATTAGCGACGGTAAACTTCGTCGCTAATATCTTTATATGACCAAAATTTTCATTTACCTGCTCTTTCTTTTCATTAACTTTACTCTTTCCTCTCTCCCGCCTGGACTACCTTCTTACCCAGATTTTAGGGTTTCGAGTGCAGATCCGGACTGAGAAGAAGGAAGAGCAAGAGAAGCCCAAGCCTGTGGAGAAGAATTTGTAGTGTTGGAGCTTTGATAGGTTTTAGAGCTTCGATTGGCTCGACTGGGGAGCTTGGATTCTCTCTCTCGGGTTTGTTTATCTCTCTCTCTTTCTGGTTCTTCTTTTGATTTCTAGGGTTTCGGTTTATATATGTCAATATTTTAGTGGTGAATCTTAGAATAATATGTTGTAGGTTATGATATCTTTACTAAAACGTTGGAGCTTTTCTTTTGTAGATCCTTCTTCCTTCTTTGTGTTATACCAAGATATTTATCTCTCTGATATGTTATGATAGCTCCCTGATTTCATTCTTCTAATTATTTGTTTATAGTTGACTGTTATAGTTCTTAATTTGTTGGAGTATTGCAAATCAATGTTGAGTTTTTTGTTTGGTTTGGGAATTCTGGTTGTCTTTAAGATGAGTTTTTTGTTTTTTGTTTTCATTGTTTTGTTGTTCCCTTTCGTTGTCATTTGGTTTGATAGTTTGTTCCTTGGGGTGAAATTTGTTGTTTATGTGTTTTGTTTTAATTAGTTGGTTTTGGAAGTCTGTTGCTCTCCAATACCAAGATGGATTTTGAGTTTCGTGTTTTTATGGTCCCCTTTTGTTGTTTTGTCTTTGGTGTGAAAACTGCTATATTATGAAGAAGTTAAGCAGAATATTTAACTAATGAACAAAAAAACATTACTGATAGATTAGGGTATTGATTGTTAATAAGCATAGCTCCTAGAATGCAAGTTTTTTGATGAAGCATGCATATAGATAGAAAATAGTTCCAATTAATGCTAAAACTAATTCAGAACAGCAGAACAAATCAATTCTTATGTAGATATTATGATGGTGGACCTATTGGTTAATATTCCACAGTTATCTGCTCAGTTTTATTGATCTTTGACAATCTTTGAGTGATAATCTAATACAAATTTTACTCTCCTTGTGACTGGAACTAATGGAGTTCGATTTTGATGTTCATTTGTTTCAGTTAATGGTGCACAGATAATGATTTTACAAAATAATGATTACTGAATTTATTCTTCCTGGTCAAGAAAAGTTAGTTGTTTAGGACTAAGTCTGTGTTTTAATTGAGGGAACAACCTGGAAAAAGAAAAGAAACGAAATTGAATGAAATGATGGAAGTAAAAGAAAAAAAAAATTTTATTTTCTTTGGCCATTGCTTATAAAAAGAATTTTTTTTCGTCCATCGAAACAATTTCTAGGTTGCTAGCTTCAGTGTGCGTTGTTATTTTTCATCTTTTTGTCAAATACTTGGCTTGCACTTGTTTTGACATTATTGTTAATCCTAGGTTGTGGTGGATTCAAAAAAGTTTCTAGGCCTCAAGTCAGTACCAGATGTAGTTGAGTATCTCCATTCTGGTGAGAGCCTTGGCAAGGTATATCTCAAAACCATTATTCCCTTTTCTTTCTTTCCCCAGTGAGACAGTCCTTCTGACATTCACATTAAAAATTTTTTGTTGTTTATTCCTGTACTTGTGATTGATATAGCTTAGGGTATTGATTGTTAATTGCCATATAGGAGCTATGCTTATTAACTGGACTGCCTTTTTGAGGATTTTTATACTTAATAGGAGCCATTGAATATGGTAAATTACATATGAAAAGTGTTCTCCCCACTATAAACACAGTAAAGGAACCCATCTACATCTTTCTTCTGAGAGTATATTTCTGAGATTGTTGTTCCTGAAATTCTTCAATGAAAACAAACATGAATAAAAATCAGAATTAAAACATTGAAATACATAGTTCTCTTTCTTGTTTATCAACTTGAACATGGAGTAAACAGAATATATATATAGTAGAAATGGTATGAGCTATGAAAATTCTATGGGGTTTAGAAGATCACAATCATTGATAATTATAATAAAATATGGAATTAAAACTAGAACAATTAATGACTTCTTAAACTAAGAAATGAATATTCCTTGTAAAGTAGGTAGGTACATGATTATTTTTTCAAATGGCTGCTGCTGCTGGTCAATTCCTGTGGGAATTTAAAAATAGGAAAGGCATCTTTTTACATTTCTCTCTTCTTTGACACTTGAACAAGTGAAAATTAATGTTGCTTAAACAAGTGAAAAATGTCGCCATAAGCAGCCACATTATTGGTGTTAAACAAGTGAAAAATGTCGACGCCGCCATCGACGGCCACATTATTGGTGTGAGGGCATATATATCTCTTAACATTTCTCTCTTCTTAATCAAAAGGTCTAGACACTACTTGGCCATGCAATGCAGTAAACAGGTAGTATAATATAGAAATGGTATGAAATACCATGGGTTTACAAGATTGATCATAATTATTGTTAATTATAATAAAAATGTACAAATATTAAAGGCAACAAGAACAATTAATAATGATTTAAGCTAAGAAATGATCAATCTTTGTAAATTACCTCCTCCTCCTCCTGTATTTTGACTCAAATCAAAATAAATTACAGTAAAAAAAAAAAATATTCAAAGCTTTTGAGATTCTAAATCAAATCTTGCAATTTGGTTGAATACATTTGCTATTCTATTTGATTGGTCACTGTGCAATAAAAAACACATGCACTTCCTATTCCTTTATTTGCTTTTGGTCATTTCTTGATGGAACCCATTTGATTTGCAAGATTTTTAGGCTCTATTTCGCTTCAATTTTAATGAACATATATAACTGTTATATTACATTCATGACATTTGGTTTGTGATCTTGTAGGTCCTTGATAAATTAACTGAGAAAGATAATCGCCTCCCTTCCAAGAGACTGGCTGATAGATCCAAAAGAGTTCAGGCACCCAATTTCATTCTACAAGTAGGTTATTATGCATTGAAATGAAATCTACAATAAAATAAAAAAATCTGATTTCTTTCCGATTTATTGAACATTATAGTCTGATTTAATCTTTTTAATTATAGGTGCATGAGCTGTTGAAGTTGTTTAACGAAGTTGAGGTCGCACTAGAACATTTGCTCTTTCGAATTTCTTCAAATTGGTAAGTAAGATGTTATTCTTACTTTGCTTGCCTTCTAAGATTAGATCTCTGTTGGGCATTGGGTAACATCTGTTCTGTGACATTTTTTATCTTCAAGGTTGCTGGAATCTGAAGGAAGACAAACACACTTCATATTTGTTTATAGGTAACTGTTGGGTATTTTGTGTTATAGCTCTTTATTGTCAATGTCAATTAGTGAATTAGAATCTTATGATCATTTTGTTTCAAGTTTAAAGCTTAGGATTTATGTTATAACTCAGGTTTTTGTTACATTATAATTTTTAAAATTAAAACTTTCTAGTAGTCTGTAAAACTGAAACAACTAAGTCATGATCTAACATATATAAGTATATAACAAACAAATCCAAATTCAAGTAATTAGTTTATGATCCCATTTTCAAGAACATTAAGTTTAACATGATATATGGCCATCTCATCTGAGTTCAAGGTGACACAAGAGTGGTACTGTACTGAAATAAGAAGAAGATCAGAAAAGGAGAAGATAAAATATATGAGAAGGTCCATGAGAAAACTTCATTTCATGATCTCATTTTATAAAGCCATTTAGAGCTAACATGATGCATATATATAACTTCAAATCAAAAATCAGAATTCAAGACTTTAATGCTATTGAAGAAAGGAGTGCATATCAAACAACTAAAGATTTATGACAACTTTTTAAATCTAAATTCAGAACTCAAGACTGCAAAATGATCAGCAGTTTAGAGATCATCCTCATATGAGTTTTAACTCCTTCAGATCAAGAGAAAACTACAAATTAAGAGAGAAGAAAGGAGAAGGTTAGAGTGAGAAGATATCATGCATGATCAGAAGACTTCATTAACTTCTTTGCATAAGATACAACAACACTTCATGATCTTTTAATTTTTTACATTCCACTGGAGCTGAATCTTAGTTCAGAATACAAGACTGCCTCTCAGTATTTTGCTTCAACTAATTAGTACAAGACTGTAAAGAAAAAGAGAAAGGAGAAGGTTAGTGTAATATGATGCATGAAAGGACTCCATTAAATTCTTTACAAATGGACCAACTAGTTCATGATCTCATTTTACAGCTCTTAACTGTGAAGGTTCTCAATCTAGTATCTTTTTCTTTCTCTTTGAAGGGATTGTGCATAATAATGTCTTTTAGTTCATCTTTAATCCCTTGAAGATAGTGATATTTTCCTTTTTCTCTTTGTTCTAGCATAAACACATTTGAAATATATATCAAAATTTAGCTAAGAAATCAGGACTTGTGGTTGAAGTGATGCAATTGATCACAATATTATTATTGTTTAATAGAAAACCTTTTGGTTGATTTCTTGTTAGATTCTTTGATTCTCGTTGTTTGAAGAATATCAATGGAAAACGTGAGCTTTTAAGTTTTTGAGGATGATTAATATGCTGGTTTTGGTTGTGTTTCTTGCGTTTCTTGGAAGTTTAAGAAATGATTCACAAATCTCTTTTAGTTATTATCGAGTCCATTAATGAATTTGAATTTCCTAGCTGAAGTGAAACCAAGACTTGATAAAATTTTGATCATTTTTTTTGGAATTGTTTTTTTTTTATAAATTGTTTATTTTTCTTGTATATATATATATATGTTTATAATAGAATGTTATTATATTTGTATAAATGATAGGATAAAAATTTAACATTGTGAAAAATTTTCTTTATTAAAATGTAAATACTTAAATGTGTAAGTCTTATAAACTTTCAACAAATATGTGCATTTACAAGGGCAATTCAATAAAAATCCTATTATTGAATTCAATTATGAGGTCTTGCAGGGGTAAAAGTGCAAAACAATAAAATAAAAGGTCAATAAACCTTATGTGCTTTACTATTTCTTTGTATACTTCTTCATTGCATGAGATAGTTTGGATGTGTTTGGATTGGGGGAAAATAAGAGGAAGCAAAATGAAAATGAGTAGTAGGATTGATTTCTTTTGTTTAGTTGACTGGATAATATATAATGGATAATCACAATATTATTAAGTTACATTAATAATAATAATAATAATAATAATAATAATAATAATATTTTTATTACAAGCTGGTGTATGATTTTTGTTTGTTGTGATGTAATTTTATTTTGTTTTAAAAATCACATCAATATATATCAAAATAACATAAAAAATATTACATTCTTAGAGAAATAGAATATAGTAAGATGAATAATGAATGTGTGTTTATGAAATTTCAATGTTTGTTAGTATAGCCTTTGAAATATTGTAGTTTCCTGAAACTTTGGTTTTGATTTTTCCGAATGTTGCAATATTTCACTTATTGGCAGTACCCATCTTACTGCATGCATTTCTTATATGTTTTGAGTTATACTTGATACTTGCAAACTTCTTGTCCTGTGTTATTGACATTGTAGAAGTTTAAAAGATTTAAATGCTAATTGTATTTTTATTTCTGTTGGTTTGGCTTAGCATTCTATGTATACGTATGCTAAATTGCTAATTGTTGCTCCTTATTAATTTAAATGCTCCTTATATTTTCATTACACTCTTGTTTCTTTGAGCTTTGGCATGATCACTTTATTGATATTGTGTTTGTGTTAGATAAATTATCCTTTGGGATTTCTTTATTGATTTTGATTTTTTTTTCTAATAAACCTTATTATGATGAATACCCCTGATAGATTTTGGATGTATGCTCGAGCAAAAGATGCGGAAGATGTAGGAGATGCAGTAAAAGATGTAAGAACAAATGCAACAGATGTTAGGTAGCCGCCAAGTATCTCAGCCTTCTGACTGCGTCGTCCACTCATCGTCTGTTGGGACCTGAGGAGTTTCGTGTATGGTGTTGCCAAATAAATTATGGTCAATAATTTCTTTTACAATACACATAGTGCTTATTGCTTTCTTATTTAAGTCTTCCATTTAATGAATGAAATATGCTAAACTTTTGCATAATCAAGCTTGTCAATTGCCTTAAATTATTCCAGTTTGACTATTGTTCTATAATTTAGTTTGGATGACCTTTGTCTATGGTTTTAATGCAGGGGGAGGGAATTTTTGTAGAATTTAAGGCAATTGGATAAAGTATTTCCCAGTTTGTTTCTGCTGTTTGTCTTTAAATATGACTTCCTCTCCTTACAATAATCAATAAAATTATACATCCTCTTCACACCCTCTCCTCTATCTTACCAGAGAATCAAGAAGTAGGTCATAGAAAGACCAGGTTTCGTGGAATTATATATGCAGATGATTTGCCTGGTGCTTGCCTAGAGAAGCACATCTTATCTGCTGGTTTTGTTCAATCCATACTAGAAGAAGAAGAAGAAGAGAAGACATGGAAGGAGGAGTTATTGAAGCTGATGCTTATGCTTTTAAGGAGCTCTTCTCTCTTGCTTGGAAGAATCCTTATGTTCTTAGACTTGCTTTTTCTGCTGGGATTGGTGATCTTCTCTTTGGTTATGATACAGGTAATGTCTACCACTTATCTCACTTGATTTTTTTTTTTCTTAATTGCAGATGTGTTTTTTTACACATTTCTTGGTCATGCTCATCAGTTTTAATCTTACTTTTTTTTATTGGGAAGAGACGAAAGAATACAGTTCAAGTTTATGGGTTTTGTTTTCAGAAATGGTCACTAGTGCAAACTTACTCAGCAACATATTGTTTGATCCTGTAAAGCTTATATTAGAAATTTCATGGTTTAGTTTATTGTAAGGATATTAATTCTCAGTTGTGGTACTTATTTGTGGTAATTATTCCAAATTGAACAAGATTTAAGTTTTGATACTTATTTGTGGCTATGTTTTTTTTTGGATAAAAGTGGATAAACACAGTCAATTCTTTGAGACTACACTATTATAGCTATAGCAGCAACATGAAGGCAACCTTGATTTTACATCTAACATAAATTGAATAGTATCATCATGATCAAAATCACCAAGATTCAGAAATCCAGTATAAATTACAAGCAAATTGAATCTACAAAAAGGGAAAAAAAAAAAAAAAGAAATTGTCTTCAAAGATGGTGACTAAATTGAGCTCAGTCAGCAGGTTAAAATTTTACTTTCTTGCTGGTTACATGCTCCAGAATAGAAGCTTCACTTTTGATGATCGATTTTGTTCTTGATTATGCTCCTTATTACTTCCAGGTGTGATTTCTGGGGCATTGCTTTACATTTTACTTTCTTTCCGTTATTTTATTTTATTTTTCCATCAGTGAACCTGTTGTAACTCTGTAAACCACTTGAAGTGGTAAAAGAATAGTTCTCCAAAATTATGCTAAGCTGATATTGTTAATCTTCTATCATGTTACTTATCTTTTACAGTTCTATGTTTTTACCCCTTTTATAAATTGTCACTCCATGCCCTATAAAATTTCAATTTTCCATCCCTATTCTGTTATTGCAGATGAAAAGTTCACTAGCTTATTAATCTACTACCATTTCCTCTTGAAATATTCTTCATGAAATAGATGTTTTCCAGTTGCTATCCCACACTTAATTATCACACTACAAACCCTGGACATGATCCGGTATTTGCGTGGAGCCTTTAGTGTTACACACTAATTGTGACACAATTCTTGCACCTCTTTGGAAATCTTGAATTACTGAATGCATGTGATTTCTTTATTTCATTTGTACTTCATACTAATTCATGGGATTCTCTCTCTATATCTACAAGTACATTCAATCAGTCTTCAATCACTATTATTAATACGGCTTTGACTATACTTATTCAGGTGGTGCTGTAACTACTCTTACATAACTGGTTTCTTCATCATATCACGCCGCCGTTGCCTCTTCATCTCTATCTCGGGCGCCATGTCAAGATGAAGCCATGTACAAAAAAGTAAAGTTATTACTATTATTATCTCCAAAAACTGAATACTATATGTAAGAGGTGGAGGGGTATCTTATGTAAAAATTGAATGATATTATATAAAATTTAGTTGTTACATTAATTGAAATTTCTATCCTAGCTATATGCTTATGTTGAAGCTTGAATTTTATTTCAGATGCTTATGAATGTATAGTGGATATCTAATTTTGTACTATAGGGGACCAAAAAATAATATATATATATATATATACATATACATATATATATATATATATATGTATATATATATATATATATTGGTGGCAAATGATTAGTGAGGGAATAGCTACGGAATAGAGAGGGAATTAATTTTAAAAAAAATAGGAAGATAGCTACGGATTAGCGACGGCCTCTAGACCCTCGCTAAATAGCTTAAGTAAATCCCTTACAGAATTAAGGGGATGTTTGGGAGAGAATTTAGCGTGGACAAGCGATGGAATACACTGCCCTCGCTAAATAGCTACAATTATCCCTAGCTAAGTCGTCGCTAGAGGTAAGATTTAGTGATGGAATATAACTACGGAATAGCGATAGCCCGTTGCTAAATAGCTAGGGCTAGAATCCCCCGCTACTCCGTCAGTAATATTTAGCGACGGACAGTTACCTCGCAAAATAATTGCTAGGATCTAAATAGCGACGGAAAATTTTCTGTCGCTATTTCCTCGCTAAATTAATTTAGCGACGGAAACCTATGATTTAGCGAGGGATTTGTCCGTAGCTATTTTCCTGTTTTCTTGTAGTGAATGAGTGCGGCAATTTGTTAAACACTTGATATGCAATCTCACAAATACCTAGCAAGGACACAATCGATGGGCAATGCAAAGAGGATATACAGCCATTCTCACAAGATCAAAAGAAGACACCAAATTTTACGTGGTTCAACCAATAAATGCCTGCATCCACGAGAGGACAATGCTTCACAATATTTTGGGGAATTACAAGAGCAACAAGGAGGAAACAATGGTTTAAACCAATCTACAATAGAAGTACAAGAATCACAACTTTTCCCTCACCAAACACCAAGTAATCACCTTAACAAGATGAGAGGGTTTCTTCACCTCCTGTTCACCTTCTCCTTTCTCTCTTCACACACTCCCTCTCAAAACCCAACAAACATGACCCTATATAAACAATAGAGTAATCTTGACCGTTAGATTAAAAGTCATGAAGATATGGCTTCATCCCAATAATTAAATCACATCCCAAGGATCAAGCCATCACTTAACAATCCCCCACTTGAAGTCAAATCTTCAATCAAGCATCAATGAAGCATTAAGCATTGTCCTCCAACCATCCGGATCACGTCAACACTAACCCGGAAAGCCTCCTACATTGAGATGTCTTCTCCATAGGCACAACCTTTGTCAACAAATCCGCAAGGTTGTCATTTGTATGGATCTTCTCAATATGTAAATATCCACAATCCAAAGCAAGCCAAATAAAGTGATACCTCACATCAATGTGCTTTGTTCTAGAATGAAAAGCCGCAATCTTGGCAAGATGTATCGCACTTTGACTACCACAATGCAACACATACTTTCCTTGTACCACTTCAAATTGATTAAGCACATGTTTCAACAAAATCATTTTTTTTCTCCTTCGGTAAAGGTAATATATTCCGCTTCCGTAGTAGACAAGGCAACAATGTCTTGAAGCTTAGACATCCAACTCACCATACCACCACCAAATCTGAAAATATACTCTATAGTGGATTTCCTTGTGTAAAATCCACAAAAATTATGAAGTTTTTAAATCCCTAAATGTCCTTTAATTATATGGTTTGCGCTTGTATTAGCGTTTATCTAGAACGTTGTCGTAGAATTACAAATTATTTGTGCTTGTATGAACTACTTATGCCGTGTTGAACTATCTTTTGGTTTAACTATTATTAGTCTGACTCTTACTATCATGCATGGTGTATTTTGAACTAAACCCTACTGATGTCTAACATCCATTATGATGAGAGGTAGAGTCCGACGGGGACGTCCTCGCCGAGTGGAGGTACCTCAGCCTCCAGTGGAGGAGGTACCCCCGCCACTAGAGGAGATAAAGGTAGAGCACGAGTTGCTTGTTCAGTCTGATGCCGCGGGACCGCAGGCGGCGGGCCCGAACTTAAGGGCGGAGGCACCCCCTATTACCATGATTGAGCTGATGAGAAAGATGGTGGGCCTCATCTGGGATCAGAGGCAGCACCAGCAACATGCACCACCCCCATCTACCACGGTAGTCACCAGCAGGGCTTTGCTTGGGGAGATCAGGAGACCATCCCCCGACTGTTTGAGGAGCTGCCAATCTTCAGGCGGCAGAGCTGTGGATCATGGAGTTGGAGAAGGCATTTGATTTCTTCCAGGCCCGTGATTCGGATAAGGGTGAGGACAGCTACCTACTTACTTCAAGGCAGTGTAGAGGATTGGTGGCTCGGGGAGGTACGACTCAGGAAGGGGTATCCTTTGACACTTGGGAAGACTTCAAGAATGCCTTCTATGCGAAGTATTTCTCTCAGGGATGACTTTTGCAGTTGGAGCAGCAGTTCATCCATCTCACACAGGATGGGATGAAGGTCAAGCAATATGAGGCTGAGTTCGACCGTTTCGCCTGATTAGTTCCAGACTTAGTACCCACTGATGCCAGGAGGGTACTGAGATTAGAGGGCGGCCTCCGGCCGTTACTCAAGAAGATCGTAGTTGGGTTCATGTTCACCAGCTACGCTGAGGTGGTGGCCAGAGAGAAATACATTGATGCCTCCAGTCAGGGAGACTCACAAGGGCCACCCCAGAAAGAAAAGAAGAAGGACAAGGGGCAGAATACCAGCAACAGCCTGTCGTCCGGAAAGAGTTCTTAACAATCAAGGTCCGAGCTCAGGTCTTGGCCATACAGCAGATTATCTAGTTCATCAGCCATATCTGGAGGCAGAGGTTCTTCTGGCAGTGTGTCTCAGCCTGTCCGGAAAGAGTTCTTAACAATCAAGGTCCGAGCTCAGGTCTTGGCCATACAGCAGATTATCTAGTTCATCAGCCATATCTGGAGGCAGAGGTTCTTCTGGCAGTGTGTCTCAGCCTGTCCGATGCTACTTGTTTGGATGGTCACACAAGAAGGCTCACTGCCCGTCCATTATAGGGGTTATTTTTTTTTTTGCAAACTAGAGCACCGGAAAACGCAGTGTCTGATGCACCCAAAAGTATACGCGACACTTCTCCCGTAAGTATACGGGGTCGTTCAAGTAGTAAAGTACCCAAAGGTAGGGTAATCGAATCCACAGGGACTAGCCACTAGTACTAGTTGTCCTCTATTACCTACCCTAACTATAAGAAGAATTGTGTGATCAAGCTAGTTGAATATCCAAGATAAAAACTAATGTGAACAATTTATGGATTGAGGGAACTCAGAGATGAAAGATGGCACCTCAGATCACAATCCCCCTAGGATTCCCTTGCTAACAATCGATTCCATATTACTTGCTAATTGCTAATGATCCCCGAAGGATGTAACAATGTGCTTCTCAGCAAAGCACCCAATCTCTCGTAATGCTAATGCACACCCTAGCACCCTTGGCTAACTAAAAACTTATCCTGAAGAATCCTAGGGCTAATGCGATACTCTAGCCGTTCCGAGTTACCACACAAGCACTCGTGGTGCTGGGTGCTCTAACCTAGTAAGGTGATGACTCTAGGCCTGCGCAAGGGAAAGCCACATAAAGATATCTAGACAAATAACAACTCTAGGCTTAATTAATATAGACTCCACAACCATCCAGCATGGACATTAACGTGTTGATGCTATCCCTTTAGGGGACGGATGATTGGGCTCATACACAAGACAACCAAAAAGAATTGCAAGCACAAACAATCAAGATGCGACATAGGAATTATTTAATAAGCAAAAATTGAATAAAAATAGGAAATCAGTAACAAGTTCATCCTAGGGTTTAGGTGTCCGAGGCACCATAAAAGGCTTAGCCTCTCATGCTATGATCTATCATAACTAAGATACAAGAGGAGGTTATATAATCAGACATAAAAATCTTCCCTTGATAACGCCTCCTCTGTCTTCAATTCCTCTCGTGAAACCCCAACCGTCGCTGTGGAAAACAACCTAAGACTGCTCCGCCAAAAGTTGATCATGAGCCCCCGCCCAAAGATGATCAATATGTTACCGTCATGAGGTTTATATAGGCTGGAAAAGGATGAAACATGACGTTCCCAGGTCGTGTTTATCTTGTATTTATCTTTGGATAACTTCTAGATAACTTTGGGATCGAGTTAACATGTTTTTAGATGATCCTGAGATGAGAACGGCCGTGTTGATCTGAAGCACGCCCGTGCTCCTCTTCTACGATGCATTTTCTGGACTCCCGAGAGTTGCACGGCCCTCAGTACGGAGGTGTTTTTTTTAGCTCTGCGTAGTCTTCATCAAACGTTCGATCGGATAACCAAATAAACTTGGATGGATAAAAAATTTTAACTGGGTGTTCCTCACTCCTTTTTCTTTAATCTGAACGGTGGTGATCAGATTTGGGGTCCTATAGCTCTTGTAATAATTTCCAAACTTCTACAGCTCATTCAGACTGCTCACAACTCTATCTCCTCTCTTTTATTGCTTCTTTGATATAAAACACCTCCAAATTTTCCAGTTTTCACTTCTTTTCTCTCGAGTACCTATTTATCTGTCTAATCACAACAATATACCCAGAAGAGCACAAAAGTAGAGGAATTCATGCGAAAAAAACAAGTAAAGTGCATACAAATATAGTATGAAAATGTGTATAATTTTGCACTCATCAACATCCTTAGATTCAAACAAAACAGGGTACACATGAAGGAGCATAGAGTTCACAGAAGCTCTCAGGTGCCTCATGACAGTCAGGTACACCATGGTAGAGATAGCAAGGTAGTGACAAGAAGGGGAAGGCAACTGGGATATATTAGCCGTCTTCCTCTAGCCAGTCACCGACACAGCAGAGGTCGATGACCCACGAACGGGTCTACCATCTCACTACGGAGGAGGCACAAGCATCGCCCGATGTCGTCAAGTACCATTGCTGTTAGCTCTTTTTACGCTTGCACTTGGTTTGATCCGGGTGCCACACACTCTTTTGTTTCCACATTGTTTGCACGGAGGCACTCACTACCGGTTGTAAAGCTACCGTATAAGCTAAGCGTCGATACCACAGTATGAGCTACGAGATTAGTGAGCAGGATGACACTGGCATGCACAGTATTGATTGAGGGTTGAGAGCTACCGGCGGATTTGCACTTGATTGACCTGAGGGATTATGATGTGATCCTCGGGATGGATTAGCTCTCTTCTACATACGCGGTGGTGGATTGCCCCTGGAAGAGAGTGCACTTTAAGATGCTGGATGATGAGGAATTCACCTTCCGCGGCATCTAGGGCTACTCTTTGGTTCGAGATATTTAAGCTATTAAGGCCCAGAGATTACTCGACAGCGGATATATGGGGTACTTAGCCTCGATCTCAGAGGCTAAGTAGGGGAGTGGCCCCGCAATTGCAGACGTTTTAGTGGTGAATGAGTATCCAGATGTTTTCCCTGGAGATCTACTAGGATTACCCCCAACTAGAGTTCTCTATTGACTTGGTTCCAGGTACGGCTCCCGTGCTTAGGGCCCCATACAAGATAGCGCCCATAAAGCCAAAAGAACTGAAGACGCAGCTGGAAGAGTTCTTGGAGAAGGGTTTTATTCGACCAAGCATGTCATCTTGGGGAGCTCTAGGGTTGTTCGTCAAGAAGAAGGATGGGTCTTTGAGGCTTTGCATCGATTATAAAGAGTTGAACAAGGTGACATTCAAGAATAAGTACCTGTTGCCAAGGATTGATGACCTCACAAATCAGTTGCAGGGAGCACAGGTGTTCTCCAAGATTGACTTAAGATCCGGGTACCATCAAGTAGGATTAGAGGGGAGGACATCCCGAAGAGTGCCTTCCGGACTCGATATGGACACTATGAGTTCTTGGTGATGCCGTTTGGGCTCACCAATGCCCCGACAGTGTTCATGGATTTGATGAACCAGGCCGTTGTTTCGACAATATCTGGATCGGTTCGTAGTGGTCTTCATTGATAAAATATTGATTTATTCCCGTAGTCTCCAGGCACACACGGAGCACTTGAGGATAGTATTGGAGACTCTAAGACAACATCAGGTATATGCCTAGTTCTCCAAGTGTGAATTTTGGTTGGACAGTGTAGCCTTCTTGGGGCATGTCATCAGTGGTGCTGGAGTAGCAGTGGACCCCAAGAAGGTTGAGGCAGTAGTTGACTGAGAGAGACTGACCACCAGTGTGATATGGCGTTTTTGGGGATTAGTCGGGTACTATTGGAGATTTGTTGAGGGCTTCTCCCGTTTGGCAGCATCCCTGACAAGATTGATCAGGAGGGGTGCTTGGTTTGTTTGGACCGAGGCATGCGAGAGGAGCTTCCTAGAGTTGATGCACTAGTTCTTGCTTTGCCACAGAGTGGATACGAGTATACGGTCTATAGTGATGCTTGTAAAACAGGCTTGGGGTGAGTTCTGATGTAGGACGGGTGAGTCATTACCTATGCTTCACATCAGCTGAAGTCATATGAGGAGAACTACCCTACACACGATCTGGAGTTTGCAGCGATTGTGTTTGCGTTGAAGATCTGGCGATATTTTCTCTATGGTGTGCCTTGCGAGATTTACACTGATCACAAGAGACACAAGTACATCTTCACTCAGAAGGAGTTGAACATGAGACATCGGCGATGGTTAGAGTTGATCAAGGATTATGAGCTAAACATCCATTACCACCCGGGCAAGGCTAACGTGGTGGCAGATGCACTAAGCAGGAAGTCCAACTACGGAGTTGCCGCACTTTTAACTTCTCAGAGGCCCTTGTTGGAGGATATGAGGAGGTTAGAGCAGGAGGTTATATTGGCAAATAAAGGATGGGATAAGATAAAAGAAAAGATAAGACAAGATAACTAGAATAACAGATTCTAATGTTCCTAATGTTGCCAGTCCCCTGGCAACAGAGCGAAAAACTTGATGCACGCAAAATTATAAGCGACACTTCTCCCACAAGTATACGGGGTCGATCAAGTAGTAAAGTACCCAAAGGTAGGGTAGTCGAATCCACAATGACTGGCCACTAGTACTAGTTGTCCTCTATTACCTAGCTTAACTAAAAGTAGAGTTTATGTAATCAAGCTAGTTGAATATCCTAACTAAAAACTAATATGAACAATTAGTAGATTAGGGTAATCAGAGATGAAAAGATGGTACCTTAGATCACAATCCCCCTAAGATTTCCTTGCTAATGATCTATCCCTTATTACCGACTAATTGCTAATAATTCTTGGAGGATGTAACAATACGCTTCTCAGCAAAGCACCCTATCTCTTGTGATGCTCATGCACACCCTAGCACCCTTGTTTGACTGAAAACCTATCTAGAAGAATCCTAGGACCAATGCGATAGTCTAGCCGTTCCGAGTCACCGCACAAGCACTCGTGGTACTGAGTACTCTAACCTACTGAGGTGATGACTCGAGGCCCACGCAAGGGAAGACCATATAGAAATATATAGATAGATAATAATTCTAAGCTAATGTAATACAACTCCACGACCATCTAGCAGGAACATTACCATGCCAATACTATCGGATGATTGGGCTCATGCACAAGATAACCAATAAAGAGAATTGTAAGCACAAACAATCAAGATGTGACACAGGGATTATTTAATAAATAAAAATTGAATAAATATAAGAAATAAGTAACAAGTTCATCCTAGGGTTTAGGTCTCCGAGGCACCATAAAAGGTCTAGCCTCTCATGCTATGGTCAATCATGACTAAGATACAAGAGGTGGCTATATAATCAGAATAGAAATCTTCCCTTGATAACACCTCATCTGCCTTCAATTCTTCTCGTGAAATCCCAGCCTCTCTGCGGAAATCACCCCGAGACTGCTCCGTCAAAAATTCCTCATTAAAGTTATGTAGACGACCTTTTATAGATTTTTAACTTAGTGAAGCATGGCCGTGTTGATATGAAGCACGGCCGTGTTGACCTAAGCACGGCCGTGTTGATCCGAGACGCTCGTGCTCTTGGTCTAGTGACGCAGTAAATGCATTTTTCAATAAACAGAGAGTTGCACGTGGTTGAACACGCCCGTGCTTCATCAACACGCCCGTGTTAAGTGAGAGCACGCCCGTGCTCTTCTCTGTATGTGCACCCTTTCGCCCTTTCTACTCCGAAATGTCTGATTTCTATTCCTTTTGCTCCCAGGTATCTATTTACCTATCCAATTGTACAGAAATACCCAAACTAGCACAAAAATAGAGGATTGATGCTAGGAAACGTTACAAGTGCATGTGAATATAAGGGAAATTTATGTATAATCATACACTTATCATATATCCCCACACTTGAGCTTTTGCTTGTCCTCAAGCAAAGAAAAACACTAACCACAAGAAATGATGAGTGCATGATCTCCGACCTCAAAATAGTTGGGAGTCCCTCTGGTGCCCGAGTAAACACAACGTTAAGTGCCTGAAGGTTTTTATGGAAAATAGGTCTTACCTTATACTTCGATTCCCCACGTGTGCGTGTGTGTAGCTCTTCCTATAGTGCCGCTTACTAACTCGGGCCCGACCAGGCTAGTCTAACCTTTATTTACTTTGAAAAATGAATACTTTGAAAAATGATGGCTAATCAATAAGAGACATTCTTGATAGATATACGAAATCACTCCATCTTAGGCCGGGTAGCCGCCGAGGGGTAGCTTTGTAGTCATAACAAAAGCTCACTTAAATTATAGAGAAACGCTTCGAAGTCAACAGGCGGTCCACGTGGCATAACTAGGTAACCCCAGGAACACCCATTCAAACCTCGAAACTTACGTGGTGACTAATCAAAAATTAGAGACTAAGCAACCCATGTTCAAACTACGTCACGTGGCATTATTCTTAGTATACATTTTTCTTAGCATACCACATATCTACAAACACAAACACCCGAGAAGTCAGATGATCTCAGGACTTGGAGGAGGGGTAGTACTAGTACCACTCCTAAACTTTGGGTTCCCAGAAAAAAGAAGAAAGATCCAGCTGAAACCTCGGCAAAGTCCTTTAGAGAGGCAGACCCAAACCTTCACAACCTCGGGATAGTATTAGTACCACTCCTATACCTCGGATGCCAAGAAAAAAGAAGAAATATCCAGCTGAAACCTTAGCAAAGTCCTTTGGAGAGGCTGGCCGAAACAGGCAAACCTTTACAACCTCGACGTAGTACTAGTACCAGTCATATACCTCGGATGCCCAGAAAAAAGAAAAAAGATCCAGTTGAAACCTCGGTAAAGTCCTTTGGAGAGGTTGGCCCAAACCTTCACAACCTTGGTGTAACCCATATCACCCAAGCTAAATCCCTGACAATAGGTATCCCAGGATTAGCACGTCCCAAGGTGCTAGTACACCCCGATTATACAAACAAGTAGATAGTTTAGGAGAACATAAGTCCAATCAGAAACAGAGATGCTTGTTCATTAAAAATGAGGAAAAAGATAGATGCTTGTTCATTAAAAATGAGGAAAAAGACAAGTTCACACTTCCTAAAGGCTACAAAACAAATGATAGAGAGGAGAACCCCTAGGACGGAGGCATGACGGTAACAGATCCATAGACCAAGGACTCCCAAGACGATGCTTGAGCCGCCTCTTCAACAGCCGCCTTCCCCATAGTCGAGACCTCGGTGAAATCCTTCGAACTCTTTTTCTTCCGCCATAGACTACCCCAAAGTTTTAAAACCTCGACATAGTCCACGTCACCAAAATGGAGCTTGGCATGAGCATAGGCAACCTTCTGGAAGACCGAGAAGGAAGCCTTGGCAGACTTGAGTAAGGCCCCCTTATATTCGGGGCCGGTCTTAAAGTCCTCTAGGGCCTCCTCAAGAGCCTTTTGAGCGGTGACCAGGGAGGCTTGCAACTCGGGGGATTCAAAGTAATGCTTAACAGAATCCTCTAAGTCCTGAGCCCACTTGGGAAAGGCGCGAAACTTCTCCTTGAAAGCCTCCACCCCGGCATTCACACCTTCCTCCACAGCCGCTCTCTTCTCAGAATCCAAAGCCTTATGAGAGGCTATGAGAGAGCTATGACATTCCGAAAGCTCTTACTAAACTTTGTCCTTCTCGCACAAAAGAAGCACTACTTTGGTGCACAACTCCGTATACAATTATTGGAGAGACTCTCCAACTCTCGTCGTTGAAGCTCCATCACAGTCTGGACCCTCCCCTGAAAACTCCTCGCAACGTGGTCCAAGAAGTAACCGTCTTAAAAACATACCAAAGATAACTAGGGGATACGCGAAATCCTAAACAAGAGAATTCTCAAATGGAACAGAAAGACCTACCGACAAGGCCAAAGAGGAAAGATGGTCGCTTAGGGTATCTTTGTCAAGGGCCGACAGCTTGGACTCGAAGGAAGGAGACCGCATCATCTCGAAGGCCCGTGCAACGAGTTCAGGAGTAACTGAAACCTCGAAGGCGCACACCGGAGACCCCCAAAGGACACAAACCCTCCTTCTCTTCCCCATCCATGAAGCTTGGAGAGGGAACGATCCTTGGGGATGCTGAAGAGGAACCCTGAACCCTTTTCTTGGGGTGGCTAGACTCCCCGGTTTCTCTCCTCTTAGATCTCCCCTCCTTTGACTTCTTCTCTTTCTTCTTCATCCTTGAGGGCTCGTGATCTAGAGAGATGCAGACGGGTGAGCCGCGGGAGGATCAACCTCTATGGGTATGTCCTCGGAAGGGATGTCTATGTCTTCGATCACCACGGACGTCCCGCTAGCCTCTTAGGCTTGGACGTCATCAACAAGAGAGTCCATCAACTCCTCAATATCCATACCTGACAAATAAGCAGATTAGTTAACTATTGAAGCCCCGATCTCGTGATAAAACCCATAACTTCCTACCCTTCGCTAGAAAGAGCCCATGAGCTAAGAGGTTCTTTGGAATGAGAAGTCAGCCAAGTGGGATCCTAGGAAAACCCTGGAAGACTTTCCGCTGTCTCCCCTCCCCAGCCGTCGCCTTAAACTGAGAACTTGCTTTTAAATTTGGAATACCACAAGAAGTCGGGAATCTCCAAGATTGGTTATAAGAGACAAAAAAGAACTTATCTTTCCAATCATGAACGGATGATACGTGCATAATTGTACATGTATTTCCATAATATTTGCATGCACTTATCTCGATATTTTGTGTCAATTCCTCTATTTTTGTGCTTCTCTGGGTTTGTTTTATGATTGAGCAGGTAAAATAGGTACCCGGAGTATAATGAATGAGAAACGGGGTAAACCACGGCAAAATAAGCCAAAAAGGGCCTTTACAGAAATGTGCACGACCATAGTACAATGTGGCACGCCCGTGCACAAGCCCTGTGCACATCTATGTACTCAAAACTCGTCAAAAACATTTAGCACGGGCGTACAGATGCTTGGTACGCCCGTGCACCCCACAGCCACAACCTGTGAATGAGCTGCAATATTCCAGAATTTATTCCAAGAGATCTAGGACTCCAAATCTAATCTCTACAATTCAGATTGAAGAAAACGGAGTTTGAAACATCCAATTAAAATTTTAGGTCGATCCAAGTTGATTGGATCACCCAATAGATCACTTGATGAAGATTGCGCAAACCTGGAATTTCAGTCCGATTTATCTTAAGATTATCTGGACCTACTCCAACTCAAACCAAAAGTTATTCAAAAGTGGGAGAACAATCATGCCTGATATTTCCAGCCTATATAAACCCTATGGAGGAGGAGAATAGATTTATCTTTGGGCGGGGGCCCTGATTGACGATCTTTGGACGAGAGCTCGAGATCCGGACATTGGTCAAAAGAGTGAAAGCGATCGAAGGCGGAGAAGACATCAAGAAAGGGAAGCCCTGTTTCTTAACTATGTCTTCTCCTATTTTCTTTGATGATGTATTCATTAGCATGAGTGGCTAAACCCCTTCGGTGGTGCCTCGGACAGATGAACCCTAGGTTTCTTTTAATAATTAAATTCATTATTTATTAGTTTCTTTTATGGATGGTTCTTGTGATTCTGTGTTTTGATTGATATGATTGTGTCGTGCATGAGCCTTGGTCACATACCTTGCTATGTCTGGCAAAGCATGTTTGTGCTTAGGGTTTTGATTGCATGCCTCATCTATGCATAGATTCATGTCTGTCTTAGTTAGGTTATAACTAGACATAGGTACGTAATTAGTTCAATCTGCATGCCGAGAGATCGGTTGTGGCGCCTAGATGGCGCAATTGTCGAACTCCTAAGAACCAACTAATAGAGAACTAATAATTAGAATTTGATTGCTAACAAAAGAAACCTTGGGGGATTGAGATCCGAGGGACCATGCTTAATCTTTGATTTCTTACAACCAACTTTTCACTTTAGCCTTCGTTAGGATCAACAACCAATACAACCTTTTATGTAGTTTCACAAAAGATAGCAAAGAATAGTTAGTACTAGATTCGAGTCCCTGTGGATTCGACAACCCTATATTTTAGGTACTTTATTAGTTGAGCGACCCTATACACTTGTGGGTAGTTATCACACACTCTGCGCATGCATCAACGGAAGACCAACCTGAGCCTAGAAAGGATTTGAAAGGATTTGTTATAATGGGTAGCGAAATAATACCAACCTCGCTCGGGGTGAGACCTAAGATAGAATAAAAGACAAAACCATCTAAGGGTCAGTTTGATTCTAAAACGTTGGAGGACTACGACAAAACCACCTAGTGTTCTCCATGAATTAGGAGTTAACTAGGAAGGAATAAGTTCAAAGAATTTCAAAACCTTTCAAAATATCTGGGCAAAGGGAAGGCTAAGACCAGCCACCGGGGCGTCTAAATAAATGGTAACCTCACCGTCACGGGGAGTGTTCGCTCTCTCGCTGGGCTCAGGGGCTCTACAGATAAATGGGGCAGATCCTATAAGAAAACGCTTACAGATTTGACTCACAGCGTCGGGAGAGAGGGAACTAGGGATATCCTCTATAGCCGCATAACTTGCCACCACGACTGAAGGTCCGGCTTCACTCTCATCTACCCTAACAACTTGAGAAGAACAAGCCATTACCTGAAGAAAACTGAGCAAGAGGTGATAAAGGAAGAAAGAATAATCTTAAGAGAAATGACGACCAAAGCGCAACACAATAGGAAGAGGTGCTGAATTTAACCTATTTCAGGGGCCGACCAACAGTCAGAACCCGCTTTGAGGGTACATATTAACGGTTGGGGCGCTCCTCCGGTAATACCCTAGCTAGGGAAAGGATCTATGGCCAATTAAAAGTGTTTCATCATTTCTTCGACTGTTGCGTCTGCGGTAAGTGAGAAATGGCGAAGAACAAAGGGGCATGGCGGCCCATGATGGCCGCGCCATCTTTGGAATAGGCGTCCACTGTGCCTACGTCAGCCACAACAACCCCTTTGCCTTCCCTCATGGAGGTTCTCGAGATAACAACCTCATAGGAATTCTCCAAGATAACCCAACCTTGTGAAAGTTCTCTAAGATAACCTGACTTAGCGGAAACTCTCCGAGATGAGCTAACTTCATGAGAGCTCTCAGAAATTGACCACCCACCTGAGAATTCTCGGAAAGGGATCGCTTTGACAAATCGCCCCCGAGATAGAGTGCACACATAGAAGCATCCCAAAGGGAACCGACGATAGTGACATCCTCTTCACAATCCGGGGACTCTAAAGCTAAATAGCCGTCACCAAGTTCAGCGACACCCCCTCTATAAAACCCAAATGGGAGTACATGACCCACACCACCGTGACCCGACAAACGCGGGCACCAAGCCCCACACAACCTACACACATTTGGCCATCTACACCTAAAGTCCACCCAAACCTGGTTAATCCAAGGTCATAAGGACCTCGAGATCTAGGAAGGGGGGACAAGTGATATCTAGTGGATCCGACAAGCCATCTGTCTCAATCACATCACTTCTACAGTTTTGTGCAAACCTAACAAGGCGCCGTCATGCCCCCTAGAAGAAAGCAAAGCACCCTTGGAGGAAGGATGACACATCTAGGCTCTCATGATGACAAGATAAAGGTAATGCGAAGCCTAAGGGAAAGAAGTGAAGTATATAAGGAGAAGAGGCGGGGACAGAAGGTAGGCAACAAGAAAAGCCCAAAAACTCCTTTACTGCTTCTCCTTCTTCTCCAATCAGTTATTGACTTGACTGTCGGAGCCGGCATATGGGCAATAGAGCCCTACCCCTCTCACAGTTCTCTCTTTTCTCTTTGTCTCTATCACATGTGAACTCTGTAAGAGGACACACCCCCCTTAAGGCTTCTATCCAAAAAGTCTTCATCAGTTAGCAGAAGATCCAGGCAATCCATGTGGCCAACGAGATTTCTGGCTAACATAAACTTTTTAAGGGTGTATATGCAAAGAGTATAACGGTTATTTCACATGTCTACTACTTGTTAACTGACGATATATTCACCATTTGATTTTAACCCAAGGGGTATATACATAATTATATCTATTATTCAGGGTATGTAGTTAATTATATATTATTTAGGGGTTAATACATAATTTCAATATTATTAAGGGTACACCTGCAAAAAAAACCCAAATCAAAATTATATTTTCGTGAATTCTTCACGCAGCATAACTTTAAAATGTAACAAGATGTGGAAAGTTTTCCAAAATTTTCTAGAGAAATATAATTAACCCATCTCATTTTAATCAAATTGCACATATGTAGCACAATTTGGACATGAACACTTTTAATTATTTTTAGTTAATTTTTCACAAGAGTTGTCTATACAGAAATTTTGGTATTTTCAGGCAATTTGCTACTTTTATGAGGGGTTTTAAAAAATATGCACCTTTTGTAGGTGTATGTGTGTAATTTTTCAAGAAAAAAGTTGTTTTTCTTTGCATAAATTTTGTGACATTAATTTAAAACAATAATTCTATGAGCTAATGTAGGGCTAGGACGGGGGATGAATTTATCCTTACTTTTCCAGGTCTCTAATCCCCCATCCTTTCTAAATAGAATCCAAACAAGTGAACAACTCAAGGGTGTTCATGGTTAGATTTAGTTCAGATTTTGGTAAAAACTAAACCTGAATCGAATTGTTTGGATTGTAATTTTACCGATCCAAACCGAACTAAAATTACAGTTCAGGTTTTTTCTTTCCAGTTTGGGATTATAAAAATTTTATTCAATGTAAGCATGAGTTCAAATCTCTTCCAATATATTGAATTTGATATTAATATTTTCTAAAATCATGCCTATGTTATGATATTCCAATTTTCAGACAAATTCAAAATGTATTTTAAAATTTTTAAAAAATATATTAATTTAAATTTGAAACTATATCATATTATTTTCAAATATTTCAGTTCAATTTAGATGGAGGTTTTCACCATCAAATCAAACCAAACAGAACCAAAATGTTGGATTAAATTAGCTTTTGATGCAAATATTTGAATTAATTAACAAGGAGACAGCTTGTAAAAAAAAAATGATCGAAGAAGCTGTTAAGTTTGCAGAGAATATTTTTATAGATAATACTAATAGTCATTCATAAAAAGGGGCTTATACCAAATGGATAAAATAAAAGCATTACACTGCAGTAGTTCAAAGGAAATAAGAAAATTCTAAGGGAGCCAATACTATCCGGCTCGAGTCGAGGGTGCAATGAATTAATGTTACATATGACCCTTCTCTTTGAGTGAATGGATGCAATCATCAAACATGTCTCCTATTCCCTTGAACTTGAAACCCATGTCCTGTAGTTTGGATGTATTGAATTGATAACTGGGTCTAACTCCATAATAGTCCTCAAACCTGGAAAATAAAAACCATAATAAAAATTAAAAAAAACAATTGTTTAAGCCAAAGAAAGAAAACAAGTTAATTTGGTTCCATGAAAGCTGGAAGTCTAGTCAACTGACCTTTTTGGGATGGGCAGCCATGGATAGCGTTCAGAGAGCAGAACTGCTAACTCATGGTTATCAAGGACACTTGAGCTGCAAAGGTACCTTCCTTTGGCACTGGTTTCCTCATACACCAGAATGTGGCATCGAGCTACATCGTCAATGTGGACGTAGCCCATTCTCCCATACAATGAGAACCTCTCTGCCTCTCCTGCAAAGATTATCTTTTTATTTACTCATTCATTCAATTTTGGAATGCTTTGGATTTTTAGTGAGAGCTTGAGAATTACCTTTTAGAAGACCGAGAACATCAGAAGCAGTTAAGCACAAGTCATGGGGCAAACAGGGTCCGATCACAAATGATGGAAGGACAACCACAAGGTCTATATTGTTTTCCTTTGCGAATTCCCATGCTGCCTTTTCTGATTGAATTTTTGCCAGCGCGTACCAGAGCTGTGCCATAACAAATCAATAGTGAGAAGATATCCTCTCTTGAGATGTTAATGCTCTGTTTATATTCACCTGAAGCCTTTCACAAAGTTCCACAGAGCTCCATGATGACTCACTCAGTGGCAGATTTGGATCAACATCTGCAGTTATTCTTATTGCAGATGAAGATGATGTGAGAACAACTCTTTTGAGACTTGGGTTCTTCTTGCATGATCTCAACACATTCAGTGTGCCACTAATTGCAGGATCTAGGATTTCTGCCTGCATATATATATAATTAAAAGAAGTGGTTAAAACTCCAAATAAATGCATTGCTTATGTGTGTGTGTGTGTGTGTGTTTAAACGTGCCTTTGGATCAAATGTGGCTGCCTGAACAACAGGGCATGCAGTGTGAAAGACACCCTCACAACCCATGATTGCTCTGTCAAAGCTTCCCTCAATTGTGAGCTCAGCCTTCACAAGCTGGAGCCTCTCTTTTGCTCCTTGTAATTCCCATAGATGTGCCACTTTCTTGCTATTTCCTATGAGACCAATAAACCACTTAGTATCATTTTCAAGCATGGTGAGTGCCACTCAACTTTGGTGAAGATAATTAAAGGAAACAACATGACCTGGGTCTCTCACTGTGCCTATCACATGATATCCTGATTCTAGAAGTCGTTTGACAAGCCAGGAAGCAACAAATCCTGATGCACCTGTCACACAAATCTTTCCTTTGATGCCAGAATGGTGATCCATTTTGTTTGAAGGAAGAGATATGAAAAAGTGAGTTCAATCTTGTATGTATATATAGAAATAGCATTTTACCGCTCTACCAATTAAGGTTGAAATAGGTGGCCCATTCAATGTTTCTGATTCCAAACCTACCAAAAGTTGAAAATCCAATTAATTAGTTTCAAATGTGCTTGTTGAGGTACTGCTACTACTCACCTAAGTGATCACAATTTAATTTTCCAAAGAACTTTTAGAACAAAAGTAAGGAATGGATTAATTTTCTCTCCCCCATTTTTTAAGAAAAGTCAGAAATCTGTTGCAATGTAGGTATGAACTTGTTGTAGCAATATTCAACAACATGACAAATTAAGTTGTGGGTGGTGTTCTAAATCATAACAACTAGAAGAACATATCACAACATCAATGCTCTGCCACCTACAAAATCAGGATTGATATCATCTCTGAATGCATTTTTCATGATGGGAAATTCACTTTGTTTCATACAAATGGATCTCTGAAGATAATCAGGAGTCTGAATAGCTTGGCCAGAATTAGTGCTTGACATCCTCATGACAGCCTTATTGCCAGTTGAATTGGAATTATGGGCCATTGAAACCACTAAATTACAAGAAAAGGCACAGGCAACTATGAAAACCAGGCTCCATTAATGATGCTGTTGGACCATCGATAACTCCATCACAGTCAGATAAATTTTTTAAATACAAGAAACATCCAAGAGTAGAAAATGTAGAATATAAGCTCATATAAACAACATCACTTACTACAAATATTTTGTGTCCTTTTGCATGAATGGTTCAATATTAACCTTCTTAATATATAGAACCCCATGTTCTCCATCAATGTGCCGGGAAAGGAAAGCTCATTTTTCTCTATTAAGCCTTGACTTGATAAAATGGAAACGATGCCTTGAAGGAACCAAAAGCATGGAGGAGGGCAGTGTAATGAAGACAAGGAGCTTCAGGGATGAGGACTACAACAACAGAAGGGTATTCCTTAGGAGTTATCCTCTTCAGTGGGAAGAGGATGAGACCTTAGAAGTCGATGAAGAAGAGGATGAGGAGGCGTCATACTTCAAATTGGGTCTGAGGAGCAAGTTCATAGCTCTCATTCACTGGAGCGAGGGTAAGGTGGTGCTGCTAAGGAGGATCAAAGACAAGGTGGCCTTCTACCTTGTTTCCTGCCACTCTTTTGGCCTCAAGTCCCCTAATAAGCTCATCACTCTCTAGTTATACTGCCTTCCTTTCATGAACCGGATGTATTGTGATGAGCTTGCCTTGTATATCTCGGTGTGTTCTTGCATGTAAGCACAGGATGTATATATCCTCTGTTTCATACTGCCTCTTCTTTATCATCTTAAACATGCCTTGCAATCCATGAAAGGAAAGGTGCACTACTGACTTACTACTATCCATGAAGTATGCTGTATATATGCTACTTCTTTTCATGTTCAACTGCAAAAAGGTTGTAAATATCATCGGAGTATTATACAAGAAATGTCTGGTTCTTTTTTTTTTTTATTAATTTCACTTGTGTGGATTTTCTTCTTGCATGCCTGCTCTGCTTTGATTAACAGGGTCTTCTTTTTCATTCGTCTCCTCTTCAATAGACAACAAAGAGTTGAATACAAGAGTTGAAAGGAAATAGAGTAGAGAAAAAAACCAATCCCAGAAAAAATAAAGACAACAATTTAAAGAAAATTTTGCCATGTTTAATGTCCTTAAATCCACAGCAATTTCACTATCTTTGGAGAAGAATGAGAAAATGTCTACAAACCTCTCTCTACCTCACAAAAACTCATTTAAACCCCCACTCTACCCTCACAACAGATTTTATTTTTATATAGAAAAATTTAACGAGAAAAGTACAAATTCTCTCTCTCTCAAAAAAAAAAGAAAGAAAATATTCCAAGAGCTAATCAATCAGGCAGCGAGACTTCCATATAATACCGAAAAATCTTTTTTTTTTTTTTTTTGGAATGGCAATCAGTACAAGAGTTTCACCTAAATTGAAATTATTATGTTGAAAAAATTTATAAATTTTTAACTATTGGTCCCTAAAATAGTAACTTAATTGCCTTGGGGTGGGTTGTTTATTATTTTTTGGTGTGTGTTTGACTTTAAGGTTCCTGAAAATAGTATCAGGACCTATAGATAATTTTCCCAAAAATTTATGTTTACTTCTGTTAAGAAGTCTTTTTTTTGGGTCAAAAAAAATGTGTTGGTCCATATTTCAAAAATGTATGTGTGTGTTTGATTTTCTTGTTATTTCTTGTAGGATTGTTTACAATAACGATTGTTTTGTTTAGGGAACAGTCCCTAGTATTTCCTCCCTCAATTAATCCCTTGGGTGTGTGCATAAGTTCTCTACTTTCTCATGAAAAGACCTCCTATTTTATTATAAGAAAGAGCTTTATCAGTACAAATAATCAAAACAAAGTACTAACTGTCAAAAGGTTAGTGATCATCACTATCAACAATTCAATATAGCGTGGAAGACAAAGTTAATGTTAGTATAATAAAAATGATGTTCAAATTATAGTTTAGGGCTTTCTTAGGAGAGCAAGTATTGTTGGACATTGTTGTTCCTTGTGATTATCCCTATTTTTTTTTTTTTTTTTGCCTTTAATATCCAACTTCCTCTTCACAGTTGGTTTTTTTTGTTCCATACATCCAGGGCCTTTAGATCAGCCAATGTATTTTAGTAGATTTGTTAGATGATTTAGACATGATGTTGAAGTGATTTGACATGTTCCAACATTGAGGATTCAAACTCTTGACAAATTTTTTCCACAAACTTTTCACTATCCTTTGATGGCTAGCTATTTGTCCTCTAAACCAGTTGCTTTCCTCGGATGAAGAAAGCAAATGGACAGATAGATAAGTTTTCTGTTCATATAGAAACCCAAGTCAGCAGTGGAACACGATTATTTGCTAGACTCGGCCAACTAATTGATTATATCCATGGAAAGAATGAAGGATCCACAAGGAGAAACCCCAGTGGGACGCATCACCATCCTGACTTCAGTATGGAACTTGGAAGTCTTCCCAATCTTTGTAGACGACCAGTCCTGTTATATCATTCATTTGTCGTCCATTTGGCCCTGCCTTGCACTCCATTCCGCTGCAGCCGACTCATAAATAGAGGGTCAAGTTTTATGTGTCGCCTGCTATTTTCATTGCCAAAATGACAAGCAAATGGGAAAGAATAGAAATCTATGGAAAGGAAATGAGAAGCAAAAAATCTAATATTTGAATTGATTCAAAATATTTGAACTTAAGAAGTTAAAATGGCGAGGGTATGATGAAGGACGGATTCTGGCATGGCGGCGCGGAACATTAGAGGAAATAAGAAACCGAGGAAGCCCCAAAGACCATGGTAACAATTTGTGCAAGTTCCAGGACAGAGGGTGTGTCTTATGTGAACGTCATCATTGAAGTGGCCGGAGGACGGGAGTTCACCCTCGGAAGCCAATCGCTCATGTAGAAGGTGTTGCAGGGGAGGGATGCCGGAAGACTTTGGCAGTGGTCAATCCCAATAGAATGCCATTCGACAACAAAGGGTGGATAGGAGCCCACTTCAAGCAAAGGCAGACAACCTTTTGGGGCGAGGGCACAAAGCCAAGTCTGGGAAGAAAGCCGCAACACCGGTAGAGAAGGTCCTCACCAACATGAAGAACTTTGTGAGGTGTTGAAGAGGTCTGCAACAACTGTCTTAGTGTGCAGGTCACTAGATGAAAGACTATAAGAAGGGAGAGGTATATTGCTAGTGCGGAGGTGACGGTCACCGACAAAATGACTACAGAGCGACCTCGTCGAAGCGAGCGACGATTGGAGCGGCGTCAAAGGGCAAATGCCCAATTCCAACGAGAAACGTTGCAGAGGGACTTGGGGATGCTAATAGAACAAAGACTAGCAAGGAATGAAAAAGGGTGCCTGGACAAATGGCTCGTCAGAGGGCATCATCGGAGAGGGTGAGGTCTGACACAAAGGAAATGGGTAAAGCCATAATTCAGCTAAGGGGAGACGCACAACAAATGAAAGATGCTAATGACTCTACAATGAAGAGGAATAAGGGACTGAAAGAGGAGGGAAATTGTTGTCAGGGAAGTTCGTCAGAGCCAAAGACACACTATGTGCGTCTTGCCCTGGACACAAATATGATGGAAGGGAAGCACCAGCTGAGATCTTACTCAATCACAACCGTCATTATGACAATTGATGGGCTCGCCGACCACCACATGATAACGGTGGTAATGTAGACGCGCTTCTCACTGGCGGAACCCTGGACATCCAAGTCCATCAACTATGGAAGACTAGTGGTGGGGTGATAAGTGCATGTCATACATATTTTTATACTATATTTGCATGCACTTTACTCTTCCTTTTTAGACAGATTCCTCTATTTTTATACTCTGTTGGGTTTTTTTTTTTTGCCTTTGGAAAGGAAAATAGGTGTTCAGAACAAAAGGAAAAAAATTGACTCAATTTAGAGTAAAAATAGTTGAAAAAGAGCATTCCAGAGAAGAGCACGACCTAAGCATGGGCGTGTTGACTCCAGAATTAGGGTTTTACCGAGCACGATCCATCTATCCCCGAGCACGGGCGTGTTCTACTCATGTTTTTCCTGTGCTTATCTCGTGATTACCTGAAAATGCCCTGAATTGATTCTTGAAGCTTCCAGAGATAAGCACAGCCTCAATACGCCATAAGTATGACCGTGCTATATAATTTGAAATCTATAAAAGCCAGGAGAATACGACTTATTGGGGGACTTTTGGAGATTCTTCCGCTTACGGCTAGGGTTTTGGTGGAGATTTAAGGTGGAGGAGACATCAATCGGGGGAGTAAATCACCTTTATTTATGTCTTATTCTTTAGATCTTGTGTTAGGTTTTCTTAGTATGAGAGCCTAAATCTTCTGTGGTGCCTTGGACTCTTGAACTCTAGGATGAACTTGTGACTATTTTCCTATTTTTATGATATTAGTTTTGATATATTCTTATGAACCATCTATCTGTAAATAATGCTTGCAAATTGCTAGTACGAGAGCCCAAATTTTCATATTTGAATTGCATGATTAGGTAGAGAGATCTCGGTTATGTTAGATTAGGGCTTAGATGGTATGGGTGAGTGCACGTCGAGAGATCGGGTGTATGGTGACACACTTTCAGGATTAGGGTAAAGCCTAATAGTGCGAATCATAGAACTTAATGCAATCATAGGGCGATTAGTTTCATCGTATGCGAATTAGGGTTTGGCTGCCGAGAGATCTGGGTTGAACTAAATTAGGGTTCCTCATGGTCCAAGAATAGATCAATTAAATAACCAGTATAATTAATACTAGTAGAGCCGATCCCTATAGATTCGACTACCCTACCCTTGGGTTACTTTATTACTTGATCGACCCTATGCACTTATGGGAGAGATATTGCACATCATGGGGTTCCCAACGAAGGAGCTGGATAAGGAGGTGGAGAAAATAGAGAATATTAAGCTCCCAGGATTCACCCTAAAATTTTGACCATGGTCGCTGGATCTGGACTCGCTGAAGAGAGCAGACAGTGAGTTAAGATGGATCACAGTGATGGGCTTTCCCCTTTTCTGGTTGCAAAGGGATACGTTTGTAAGGATTTTGAAGCCTACAGGGGAACTAGTCTACCCGTATGTCGAAGGGAGCCATTTCATCGAAGTTGACAGGGTGGTACAGTGAGTAAGGCTAGGGCGGTGACTCCCATGCCTGATCAAATGCAACATAGGGAGTTGCCGACACTCTCTACAAGTGGAGGTTTAGAGTGGTGAAAGACCCTTGTCGTGGAAGATGAAGAAAGGGAGTTCACTAGTGTAGAGCAGAGGAATACTGGAAAGTAGAACGGGGAAATGAAAAATAGGGTCAGAATCCCACTGATGAGACCCCGGGGAACTAGCAGACACTAACCAAAGCAACTTGGGTACTTGAAGACTGGCAATAATACAGATCCATGCAAGAGGGTTAGTGCCAAGGAAGAGTAACCATACTACAGGAGCATGGAAAGGTTGGGTCACATAGGGGAGACCAACTTCCCCAGGTGTTGATCCCTAATAGGTTGAGTAGAGATGACATATCGAATCATACAAACACACCCAGTATTCGCGTGGAGAAAGGGGACCAACTGAGGTAGCGACACGCGTCAAGTATGAATGCTCAGCTTCATCCTACCATGCAGAGAACCTGACAACCTCGGCTGTCATTGAAATCCAAAATGCCCATGCATCGAGCGGAGAAGAAGTTACTTATTCCACACTGGTCACAATAGTGGAGACATGTCACAAATAGGTGTCGCTTTATTCAGTGTTGGCCGTTGACGAGGTTGGACAAGGAGGCAAGAGCATGGAAGGTGATGACAATAAGCTTGATAAGCACGCCAGCACCTATATTAAGTGTGATGCACTGAGTCGGTGGGCGACTTGTCACTCACTGAGATTCCTTGCCGAAGGGGTGGTGCTGATAAGACCAATGACATGGATGAAGGACATATGGACCCAATAGAAGAAAAGATTGATACCATGTGGCATTGTGAACTAGCATGGGATGGATTGATATCAGGGATACCTATGCATACACTCGGCGAGGAGATAACAATCCTAGAGGAACATAGAAACATACACCGGGTGATGAGGTGGAAAAAGAAGGGATGCCATGTGTCAACCTTGTCAACCAAGATAGCTAAGGTGGTATGCCACACTACCACCAAATCATCCAAAAGGGCTAACGTGGTCGGTGTAGAAGATGTCATGGCTTGCTACAGCACTACCACAATACCTATGATAGCCGACGTGGCATGCTACATCACCAAGAAAGGATGACATGGAAAACCACATTAGCTCCATATCACCAAGAAACGATGATGTGGTACCCCACATGGCATTTCAAGTTGCCCCATCACCAGATGACATGGCATGTCAGGTTGCCAGTCATCAGCTGATGTGGCATGGCAGCTTAACACATCGCTAGATGATGTGGAATGACACATAGGCCCAACAACTGATGTGGCAGGCCACATCATCGAGTGGTTAGAGATGGAACAATACTAGAGCTCCATATCAAAAATTCCCCAAGAGCTAGGCCATATGGAAAGCGCCATTGCATCATCAACGACTACAATAACTAAAGCCCTTATCCTCTCCACCGGCCCAAAACAATTCAACCCAGTCCAACAATAAACCCGGCTAAGTAAGCCCAACTAGTCACGCTAAGGGAAGCCCAACTCAGCCAGTCTCTTACCATTGGGCTTGGGGAACTGGTCCAGGCCAAGGCACGTCTGGACCTAATGCGTCAAACACTAGGTCCGGGGAATGGTATCAGCTTAGATCTTGACATTATTAACCTTAGATACATGAATGGGATCTAGAACATGGGGTCGGAATGGACATGGGAGAACATCAGGGTTAGGCCAGTACTGAGACACCAAGATAACACAATGATATCCCTTGGTGATTAGGGAAAAGGAAATGACACCTACACAAAAGGAAAGAAGGCCTAGGAATATGATGATCAATAGAAGGAACAACACAGCTTGCCTGTAAAACTAACAAGAAGGAGCGAGAGGACAAGGAAGCCATGCAGTTCCAGAATGGAGAAGGAAGGATTCATAGCTCCTTGGAGGTTTCTTCAGAAGCACTTAATAACAAAGGAACCCCTATAGAAACAAGGTACATAATCTTATTTATGCAATATTCCTTTAGATTTATTTGATTGGCCCGACAGGAAACTACTATTTGCTACACTCCTAGTAGGCATAGACGAGGACAAGTCCTCATACCTTGATCATATGCGCTTCATCAAAATTGAGCGGAGAAATGAATGGGAGGGCAGCAACTAAGCGCCCTCCATTCACAAAATAGGGGCACAAAAGTGAAACATGAAAGCATATCATGGAATGTAGAGGACTAGGGAAAAGAAAGAAGAGATTCCTTGTTAGGGACTTTCTCCAGCTACACAACCCCGGCATCTTATGTTTCAAGAAAGAAAATTAGCAATGATCGACAGTATCATGTGGAGATGAATAGGAGGATAAGCCCTTGATAAATGGGTTGCACTACGAGCAAAGAAGAATAGAACAGGATGTTGTATTGGGTGAAACAGTGCATACTAGAATTTAAAAGAACACTTTGTCAACCAGTTCTCAGTAGTTGTGATACTTGTAGATAAGGTACACAATAACTGTCCAAGAATGATCACTATTGTTTATGGCCCATGTACAACATTACAAAGGGATAGCTACTGGATGGAGTTGAGGTCCATAAGAGCAAGATCAAGGGATCCATAGCTTATATATGGCGACCTTAATGCCACCAGGCTTTTGGAAGATAGAAATACTTCCACTCACAACCTAAGCGAAAGGGAGGGCCTTGAACAGCTGACACAAGGCCTACAGCTGATCGACCCCCAACTATTCAGGAGAAAATACACATAGACTAATGGAAGATCCTGGCCAGCATATGCATGCCTTGATAGATTCCCGCACACCAATGAGTAGATTACACAATTCCCAAAGATCTATGATAGGCGGCGAGTGCAAGCAGTACACCTCCGCAGGCAAGCGTATGTGGCCAAAGTAATAAAACTCAACAAGTATCGAGGTCAATTTCCATAGGGAGTGGTGTGAAGGTCAATTGAATAGGAGCCTACTAAGGTACTCAGAACTTTAGTGATTGATCCAGTAAAATTAAACTAAATTAAACTAAAACCTAGAATAGCAAACAAATCATGAAGAGTTTAGGGGTAATCACTCAGATATAAGAATCTAGTGTTGCATGACGTTTAGACATGATAAGGATTTTCTCCCTTTATTGGTGATGGATATCAAACTAAAAGGCAAGGACTATTCAGTGGCCTGCTAGGGAACTACATATGCATACGGGCTCAAATGATAATTCCTTCTCTAAGGAATGTGCCTAACCCACTTCTACCTAACACGTGGAGTGATGCACTATTGTTCCAAGTCAAAATCTCTGACCATGGATGATCCACAATATATTCCTACATTGTAGCAAATGGCAATTTGTTACACCTGCCTTCAACATGCATGGTTCGCCTACTAACATTAACATGAAAATTGAGCACAAAAGTCTATCATTGCCTTCCGATCCAATGATTGCTAGATTCATGCAATGCTAATACAGCTAGATGATTATCATTGCTTTCCAGTCTAATTATACTCATCTAGATTTTGGTCATTGCCTTTCTGTCTAACAACTACATAAGAACTATGCCACAAGCATACTGTGCTTAGCTATCAATCTATACCAACAAAAGATAATACATATATTCATGTATAAATTGTCACACAACCCTAGAACAAATGTTCTAACCAAATAACATGAAGTTCACAGTCAAAGACTCAAGAAATTCAAATAGTAAAACCTTCATATTCACAAACAAGAGCTAAAAATCAATAAAGATAAGAGATGATGCGGATCTTAGCCCTTATTGGTGGTTCCCCTTCCTCAAGATGGCTTGAGGCGCTCTGGAATGTCAGTAGTAACAGTAGATTTAGCCTTCTCCTTGCCCAAATCGCCTCCAAGTCGAGGTTGCTGGTTCAAAACCGATATGAGAAACTTTAGGAGCCAAGAAGTCTTTTTATAGCCGTGATATGCAACGTGTTACAAAGCATCATTGCTCGAGCTGCTGTGCATTAGCGACATATCACCTAAAACCCAGCGACACATTGCAAAATCTCAGCCTTTGTCAGTTACTTGCAACCGATTACTGACCCATCACAAAGTGTAACACCCTTATCCCCTTTCAGGACCCAGGTGTCACACCAGCCAGATTTAGGGAATGAACCCTAAACCTAAGGCTGTAATCTGCTAATTACTGGGAAAATACAACAACGGAAGTAACAACAAGCTGAATAGATTAAAACACCAACAAATTCGGAATTTAATACAACACAAAGTAATATTGTCTTAAACTTAATGTCTCACAACAACCGAATCAAATAACATAACTAGACACGGAGTCAGAGCCAACTACGGAGCATCATCATTGACTCGTGGCCAAACGACCCTCTAGAAGAACTCCTGCCTAACTTCCTGCGAAAACAATCACAAAAGGTGGGGCTGAGCTACTGGAGCTCAGTGAGCAGAAACAACCTGTCGGGTATAACTGTACCCGTATAAACATAATAAAGCTGTAAAGTAAAGACTGGCGTGTAAAACACGAATAGAAAATACTGGATTAAAAATACTGAAAACTGCTCTGAATACTGAGTAAGTAAATAGTGATCTGTGTATTCTCTTAAAAATACATATCTGGTTTCTGTTTCTCTGTCTTGTGAATTAAGTATGAAGCCGACATTCCCCTTCCTGTGCCCTCTTTCTCTCTCTGAGATGTGCTCGATCTCTAGAAGGCGAGGAAAGCGGCACCATCTAATACACAAGACTGTTCTCTGACTACACATCTACTTCAATACTGCATGGCCAGCAACCAACGAGTATATCTGATACTGAGGTCGAATATATATACGTACACTAAGCATCCCAAAAGGGATGGAAAGGGGGTTTTGATTTTATAAAATGGAAGTGTTTTAAAACAGATAGTTCGGACTTAAAACAGAATTTAAATCACCCCTCTCATAACTCAGTGTCGTACTCTCTGGCTCTACACGAGCCACTCTGGTCTATACAAGTATTTCAATAGAATGTAGTCTCTCTGTATCTATAACTGTTTCTTTTTTTTAATATTGAATACTAAGCATGGAATGGTTTTTTATAAAACTCTGGAAACTCTCATAAAACTCAAAGTTCATGCTTCTAAAACTGAAAAACTGTATCGTATAAAAATACGGTAAAAACTCATGAACTGTACAGGTAGATTTCCCTCACCTTAGTCTGGTTCGAGCTAGATCTGGCTCGGTCCTTCAGCAGTAGACTTTCCCTTGTCCTTACCTGATGGTTGAAATAAGAATTCTATAAATAAGAAGTCCGTATTCTTGACTCGTACTCTAATATAAACTAATAGAATACGATGGGAATACGAAATTAACTTTTCTATCTAACTATTTCTCATTTTCATTACTAACATAATTGATAACCTTAAGCATGCATTTCATGGAGATTAAGGGCCCTCAACATGCTTTCCTAAGATAATGTCTTGCTACCAATGACATGTATAATCTAAGGAATTCATCGAAATTTCGGCAGCACCTCCTCTATTTCTAGGGCTACCGAAATTATACAAACATTCACCCACAATAGACTAAGTTGACAAATCATCATATAAACGAACTTAAACATCTCACAGCCCTAGAAATTCAAAATTCCAAATCTTCATTTCTTCCATGATTTCAGATTTATGCAATCCCATTCACTAAACCATTTTCATTCATGGTTGGAGATGCTCACACGGGTTCGAGCTTGAATATACCGGCTGGTGGTTGATCGGCGTGAGGCCGGGCTGGTCGCGCGAGGCTGCGCCGGAGTGAGGCTCGGCGGCGGACAGGTGCTGCAGCTGGCGTGCTTCGCTGGCCGGAGCGCGGAGAGGGAAATGGCGGCTGACCGGTGAGCTCGGCGTGGCGGATGGGTGGAGATGAGCGGCTGAACTCGAGCGAAGAAATAAAGGAAAAGAAAAATAAAAAAAACAGAACGCCCCTTTCTCTGATTCTCAGAGAAAAACGAGAGAAAGAGAGAGAGAGAGTTGAAATAAAATCTCACTCTCTCTCTTTCTCACATCTGCCTTTATAGGCAGATGTTTATTTTATTTTATTTTATTTTTTATTCTATTATTATTATTATTTCATTTAACTAACCTTTCATTTTATTAAAATATTATAATACTTTATCTTTTTAAAAAGGATTTAATAAATAACATTATCTTTTACTTTATGTTACATCACTATTTAAATATATTATCTTATTAATTATTATCAATAATTCTGCCGACCCAGATCCGGGAATCCCGGGTCAGACGACTCCCGTGACACAGGCTGACTGTAGCATCACGGGTCGTCCTTCTCTCTCGACCCGGATCCGCGAATCTCGACTTTTGACTCGGCGAGATCTACTTTATTGGGACTTTAACTTTTGTCCGATATTCCTACTTAATTAATCTGGATTAATTAAGATTTAATTAATCGTTGATTTACTTAATCGAACTCGGCTGACCATCCATCTCAAAGTATTCTATATAACTCTGGCCTGGCCCATTAAGGCCTCTCTCGGCCCTATAGTTGCGAGAGTGGATTTCAGTCCATTTTATTCTAATTTTCTTTAACTTGAGATTAATACTAATTAATATGTTTAAAGTTAATTAACCTCATTTAAAATTTCAGAAATTCACTGAATTTTACTTATGAAATTTTGGGATGTTACAATTCTCCCACCCTTAAGAATTTCGTCCCCGAAATTCCCTTACAGTAAGTAACTAAAACAACTGAGGGTACTGTTCCCTCATCTGATCCTCTCTTTCCCAAGTGGCTTCTTCCACTTGGTGATGACTCCACAAAGACCTTCACTAGGGATATCGCCTTGTTCCTCAATGCCCGCTCCTTCCCTCGCCGAGGATGCGACCGTCCCTCTACGTAGCTCAAGTCTGGTGCTAATTCTACAGCTGGTCCCACCAAGACTTGATTTGGATCCTTGATGCATTTACGCAGCATCGACACATGGAAAACATTATGTATCCTCGACAGCGCTTCTGGTAGGATGAGTCGGTATGCTACAGGACCTACCCTGTCGACTATCCTATACGGCCCAATGTATCGTGGGCTCAGCTTCCCACGCTTCTGAAATCGAAGTACACCCTTCCATGGGGATACTTTCAGGAACACCTCGTCTCCTACCTCGAACTCCAAATCTCGACGACGGTTGTTGGCGTAGCCCCGCTGCCTATCTTGAGCCTTCCTGATGCGCTCTCTGATGAGTTTGATTTTCTCTCAGGTGATCTGCACTAGCTCTGGGCCTATGATCTTCCTTTCGCCTTCCTCATCCCAACATAGTGGTGTTGTGATCTTCTACCGTGATAGTGCTTCATACGGTGGCATACCAATGCTTGTCCGGTAACTATTGTTGTAGGCAAACTCCAATAATCCTGCATTCTCGTCCCAACTCCCGGGAAGCTCCATAACACATGCTCGAAGTAGATCCTCCAATATCTGAATGGTTCTCTCTGATTGTCCATCTGCCTCCGGGTGGTATGCCGAGGTCAAGTTCAATCTCGTCCCCAACGCTTTATGCAGACTCTCCCAAAAATGGGAGGTGAATCTTGGGTCTCTGTCAGAAACTATAGATACAGGTACTATGTGTAGTCTCACTATCTGGTCTACATACAACCGTGCTAATCGGTCCCGGGAATACGTCATCTTGATTGGAAGGAAGTGAGCTGACTTGGTCAATCGATCGATGATTACCCAGATAGCATCCTTGCCTTGACTAGTTCGTGGTAAACCAGTCACAAAGTCCATGGCTATCCGCTCCCACTTCCACTCTGGAATCTGTAAAGGTACTAACAACCCTGCTGGCTTCTTGTGTTCAGCTTTGATCTGCTGGCAGATCAAGCACCTAGCCACAAACTCAGCAATGTCCTTCTTCATCCTCCTCCAGACGTAATTTTCTCTAATGTTGCGGTACATCTTCGTGCTCCCTGGATGCATAGCGTAAGCCGAGCAATGAGCTTCTTCCAATATTAATTGCTTGAGCGCTTCCTCATTGCGTGGCACATAAATCCGTGTACCAACCATCACTGCTCCATCTGAAGATAAGGAATAGTCACCACGTCTCTTCTTCTGTAGCTTCTTAGCCAGCTTCTTCAACTTAGGGTCTCGCATTTGAGCTTCCTTAATCTGGGTCAATATCGTCGGGCGCAGGTGGAAATTTGCTAGTAACACTCCTAGCTCATCTACTGAGAGCTGGACCCCAGTAGATCTCAACTCGTGCAGCTGGGCGAAGTCGGTGGTCCCCAACCGCGCCATCGTCTTTCTGCTCAGGGCGTCAGCTACAACATTGGCCTTGCCGGGGTGATACTCGAACGTACAGTCATAGTCCTTCAGCAGCTCTATCCACCGTCTCTGCCGCATATTCAGCTCTCGCTGGCTCATCAAGTACTTCAAACTTTTATGGTCGGTGAAGATTTTACAGGCTTCACCATACAAATAGTGTCGCCATATCTTCAGCGCAAAGACCACTGCTGCTAGCTCTAAGTCATGGACTGGATAGTTTACCTCGTGAGTCTTGAGCTGTCTCGATGCATAGGCGATAACTCTGCCCTGTTGCATTAAGACACAACCCAATCCTCTATACGAAGCATCACTATAAATTTCGAATCCTATGCCTGCGGTAGGTAACGTAAGGATGGGAGCAGACACTAGTCGGTTCTTCAATTCTTGGAAACTCGCCGCAATCCTCGGGTCCACTCAAACTTGGCATTCTTCCGCAAAGAACTTGGTTATAGGTCGAAGCTATTGAAGAAAATCCCTCCACAAAGCGTCTGTAGTAACCAGCCAACCCTAGGAAGCTCCTGACCTCCTCACGTTGGTTGGTGCTTGCCAGTTGACTACCGCTTCAATCTTCTCGGGATCCACATAGATCCCTGAGACAACATGTCCTAGAAACTTCACTTCTTCCAACCAAAAGTCGCACTTCTTAAGGTTGGCATACAACTGCTGCTCCCTCAATGTCTGCAGTACTATCCTCAGGTGATTGATGTGTTCCTCCACGCTTCGAGAATACACCAAAATGTCATCAATGAAGACCACAACGAACTGGTCTAAGTAAGGTGCGAATATCCCATTCATCATGCCCATGAATGCTGCTGGACCGTTCATCAATCCAAAGGGCATCACTAAGAACTCAAAATGTCCATATCTGGTGCGGAAAGCCGTCTTTGGCACATCTTCCTCCTTCACCAGTAGTTGGTGATATCCCGACTTCAAGTCAATCTTTGAAAAGACGCACGCTCCTCGTAGTTGATCAAAAAGATCGTCAATCCGTGGTAAGGGGTATTGATTTCGAATGGTGACCTTGTTCAGCTGTCGGTAATCAACACACATCCTTAACGAGCCGTCTTTCTTCTTCACGAACAATACGGGCGCACCCCAAGGGGAGACACTTGGTCTAATGAACCCCTTCTCTTGCAATTCATCTAATTGAGTCTTCAACTCCTCCAGTTCCATTGGGGCCATCCGGTAGGTCGCCCTGGAAATTGGAGCCGCCCCTGGAATCAAGTCAATCGTGAACTCCACGCCTCTATGCGGGGGTAGCCCCGGTAACTCCTTAGGAAAAACATCCGGTAGTCGCATACTACCGCTGATCTCCAGTACCTCTACTCTGGGGGCTGCTACCTCCACCATATTCGCCAGGAAAGTTTCTTCCGTCTCCTCCATCTGGGCTCGTCTCCCGTAGAAGAGAATCTCTTCCTCGTCTGGCCGCTGGAATCTCACCATCTTCCTGTAGCAGTCGACGTGGGCGTGGTGTGTCGCCAACCAATCCATCCCTAGAATGGCATCGAACTCTAAGATCCTCATAGGGATCAAATCGGCTGCTAACCCCTGATCACCTACTCTTACATCACATCCTTCGTATACAACCTTCACAACAATAGAACTACCTATGGGTGATGTTACAACCATAGACTGAGCTAACCTAGTAGCATACACACCATCAGGCATATTAAATGAGGTAGCCACGTAAGAGTGCGTAGATCCAGGATCAATAAGTACGCATGCATCAGTACCATAGATTTGTGCGCACTGTGGATGATGTCAGCGCCTCCACAGCCTCCCCGCCGGTCATAGCAAACGCCAGGCTCGTAGGCCGCGACAGGACTCCTCTGCCTCCTCCTTTGGACTTCCCGCCAGAAGCCCCTCCTCGATTGCTTCCTGTGCTGCCGACGGCGGAGATCCTTTGTGGCGCCTGTGCACTTTGGCCCCCCGGTGGAAAATGGGAAGCCGCATCACCCCCATGAGCTAACAGGGGACATTCCTTTATGTAGTGGCCTGGTTGCTGGCAATGATAGCAAATTCCTGCTCCCAGGCCCGCACGACACTCCCCGAAATGGTACCTCTTGCAAGTCGGGCATTGGGGCTTCTTCTGGTTTTGGCTCCCTGTAGTAGAGCCGCCACTGCTACTGGAGTTGCTCTTCTTAGCAGGTCTATAACTGCCGCCTGCCTGAGAATCGAGCATACTTCTCTTCTTCGACTTCTCCATGCGTCGTTTCTGCTGGTCCATGCTCGATTCGACTCTGAGCGTGGCCTCCACTAGCTCAGTGAAGTCTGAGAATCCTGACAATGTGACGATGTTCCTAATATCATCACGTAACCCTCGTTCGAATCTGCGGCACTTCTGATGCTCATCATCGGTGTAGTCAGGTGCATATCTCCCAAGGTCTGTAAACTTGGCCTCATAGTCGGCCACTGATAGACTTCCTTGGATCAGGCGCAGAAATTCCTCGTGCTTCGCATCTTTATAGATCTGCGGCATAAATTTTCTGTCGAACGCCGTCCTAAATTCAACCCAAGTAAACACTGTTTGGTTTGGGCGGCGTCGCTTGTACGAGAGCCACCATTGCAGGGCTCTCTCGGCTAACAACAAGGTGACGGTCGCCACCTTTTCTTCCTCTGGGCACATAAGAGCCTCAAATATAAGCTCCAGTCGAGTGATCCAATTTTCTGCTTCCATAGGGTCTGTAGTACCCTCGAATTGTGTGATTCTCATTTGCCGAGCCTTAGTCACGTGGTCGTGCTTCTTTGGTCTTGGCTGCTGGTATCCTGGAAATGCTGCAAATGATTGGGTCATCTGGTCATACATCTGCTGCACTCCAGGGTTCTGAGCTGGCCCTGCTTGCGCTCCTGGTAGATTTTCTAGTCCAGGTTGTGCTCCTGGATAGTATCCTGATCCATGCTGTGTCCCCGGGTTGTACCCCGGTCCATATGGCATTCCCGGTTGGAATCCGGGCCCGTAGTACATTCCCGGCTGGAATCCGGGTCCATAAGGTACTCCCGGCTGAAATCCGGGTCCATAAGCTACTCCCTGCTGAAATCCGGTTCCATAGGCTACTCTCGGCTGAAATCCGGGTGCATAATACATTCCCGGATAGAATCCGGGTCCTTGTTGCATCCCCGGTTGAAGCCCGGGTGCATGGTACGAGTGAGACACTTCCATACGATTGCCAACCAAAGAAAACCATGAGCATTTGCCGGCTGAACAAATACGAATCCGAACTGATCTAAACCACCTTCTGAGCGTCATCCAAGCACATGCTTCGTCTCCACCACCTTCTCCTAGTGCCTCCCTATCCTCCGCCAACAATCCAACCGGTGCGGACAATGTCACCTCCCCTCTGGAAGACTAATACCCATCCTCTTGTTCACCTTATGCCATTAGGGTTTGCTCGTGTTAGTGTTTTAGGGTTTCCCCTCGTCACTATATCTATCCAGTTTTTATACTCACGAGTTCGGGATTACCCTCCTAAAATTAAATAAATACTTTTTCTATGACAATGTGCGCTTGTGTCTTGACTCTCTTTGATGCTTGTAGAGTGGTTTCTCAAATTATGGATGCAATCCCTTTTATATCACTCAAGAAATTTGACACAATCCCCAAATGAATCGTGGAAGTTTTAGTTTTCCCATCTTCTTCTTTTATTATATCCCTATCATTTACATGCTCTATTGTTTGAATTGGGGACAATACAATTTTTAAGTGTGGGGGTGGGTACATATAGTAATTATTGCAAATCTATAAGTGTGGGGATAGTGTCCTATGAAATTCATTGCATATCATTACATAGACATACATGTTTAGTGTACACCAATGACGACACGTTGAAAAATTGTATTCAATTTTGTTTTACTATTAGTCTGCACCATTTGAGCAAAATTTTCAATTTTTTCCATAAAACATCTTGGACACTTAGAGAAAATCTTCATGACAATTATATATTCTCTAGTGACATTAGATAACCCATGATCATGTTTCTTTGATTTAGATTGTTAAGTACTACTTTCAATGGCTCCAAGAGTTTTCATGGCACTAGTTCAAACTTCTAGCCCTTGTAAGTAGAATTGTGCATAATGAATAAATTTTTGTATACAGAGATTTTGAAAATAAGAACCAAGATAGTGTACCTCTACTCTTGGTGACGAAGTAAGCTCGGGTTTCTGACTCCTAATCAGAGTGTCTCTGAAGCTGAAAAGTCACTTGTGAGCATGAGCGCGTGTATGTAGAGTTGTAATCTTTTTAGTAGTTGGGTGCTCCGGTGCCTAACCAGCATGTGCATCCCTAAAAAAGGGAGATCTACACTCTATGTTAATCTTTGGTCCCCCGGAAAGTCGAATCTATTAGAGGTGCCCTACTGAAATTTATGTGAAAGAAAAGAGAAAATTGAAAAAAAAAATTGAAGAGAAAAGAACAAAAAGAATGTTTTATTTTTTCTCAAGGGCTAGTTGTTTCATACTTAAGGCCTCAAGGAACCTCTAGAGTCCACTGAAGGTATACTTTCCACTCTAAAACTCGGGAACATGGTAAGTGGAGTGAAACCCTCATCTAGAGTGATTTTAAATCACGTCGTGAAATCTATCTAAGTCCGAGGTGTTGAAATAGGAAAATGCAATTGTCAATGGTGAATTCTAAGAGTACAATAGAATGTAAATTCTTTAGCCTGAGGTTGAACACTTATCATCTTTTAAAATTTTATTTCTTTGTTCGCTTGAGGACAAGCAAATACTTAAGTGTGGGGATATTTGTGATAAGCGTTCAATTGATCATGTTTTTATATCAATTCATTGTATATTATTCATGCAATTTCGAGTAATTCTTGCCCATTGATACTTAATTTTAGGGCACCAGAGAGCTTCGATAGCGAAAAAGAAGAAACATAGATCAAATCAAAGCTATTATCAGTTTTAGTGAAGCCATACGGGCTAGCTTACGGCCGTAAGCACCCGTATGATAAAGATACGAGCATGCTTATGGTCGTAAGTACCCGTATGAAGGTTCTGAGCATACATCTTCCCAATATATAGATAGCTATACCGGCAAGCACACGGCTGTATCACCAATCATGTAACCTGAGGAACTACATACGGGCACTATACGGCCGTAAGAGAGCTCGTATGCCTCACCTCCAGATGCGAGTTAACCCAATTTTATATTGATTTGAGTCCGATTTGACAGATTGGGTTGGTAACAATGTGTATTAACCTGAGCCCTATAAATAGCCGAATTAGGGTTTAGAGAAGGAGGCTTTTGGATCTTGAACATCATCATCCCCATGGAGGCTCCCAACCTTCTATCCATTTTGGAGATTAGGGCATCATTGAAGACTTTGGAGCAAATGGAGGAAGGCAAGCATTGAAGGGACACCGCCAACGGTCATCGCCAACAGTGGAGGGAAGAGTGTTTCTTAACATGATTCTTATATTTTTCTCTTTGATTGTATTGGATTTGTGTTCCCCTTTAATGGGGAACTAACTTGTTAGATACTTGGGCATGATGAACCTCCGGATTTATGCTTAATCTTGCTTGTATGGATTTCTATATTTGAATGAATATTTCAATGTTTGAGAAACTATTGAATGTTGTGTATGGTATTGATGCTTTACGTTGTGACAGCTCTAAGTATCAATCTAGATCTATAGAATGTGTAGATAATAAGGCTCCCTCTATATACCCTAGTTCTACTTCAATAGGTGGGAGTTATGAACATGCCGAGAGATTGGGTGTTTAGGAGAGAGACTCTATAAAATGGATTATTCCCATAACTCTTCCAAGGTTATATGTTCCCTAGAACTACTCACGAGCATAGATTAGTAACTGGCCTGGAAAGAGGGTGTGAAAGCGTTGTAGGAATTCTTGGTTCATACCTCATATTCATCAATATGAAATCCATACTTGCCCCAATCTATAACTATTCAAAGGGGATTCAATACTCGAGTATCTTCCTTCTCTGGTTGATTGCCATCACTATTCTCACCAAGTGTTCTTAAGCCAATTTCCTTGTTAGTAATTAGATTAGTAAACCATCAACCTTTGGATAGATTAGGTAGCAGATAATTAGGTACAATTAGTGGTCTAGGTCCTTGTGGGTTCGACATCCGACTTTCAAAGTCCACTTTATTACTTGATACAACCCGTGCACTTACGGTCTAAGCATTAGTCACACATTAGGCTCATCATCAAGAAGCGGCAGAAGGAATCCCTCAACACACAAACCAAGAGAAAAAAGTGAATTACTAATGGAAATTGAGCAATTAGACACTACTAAAGAAACTAAATCATTAACATATGATGAAAGCAGGGAGGAAAAGGTGATAAATCTTGAACATGAGAGAATCATCCTTGAAAGGGAATCCCTATGGCGACAAAAATTGAGAATTAACCGGTTACCACAAGGCGATCTGAACATAATGTTCTTCCATACGATTGCCAACCAAAGAAAGAACAAAAACTGGATAGGGTAATTTCAAGAAGTTGAAATTAGTATAACAAGGATGAAGGAGATCCATGTGGCAATCATATCCGACTAGGTACCAATCCTCATGGGATAGGGTATTCAGACATAAAGAACATCATAATCTCTCCCACCTAGAGAATGTGTTCACAGAGGAAGAAATAAAGGCCGCTTTCTGGGAGCTATGATCGGGTAAGGCTCTGGGCCCCGATGGATTACCAATAACCTTCTACTAAGATGGTTGGCAATTCATCAAACCTTACCTCCTAAAATTGTTTGAAGACTCCTTCCCCGGAAAAGCCAACCTAGAGAGGCTAAATTGGGCAAATATTCTTCCCACTTTGCACGTGTATGAAGTGCTCTCACACAAGCGTGCGTGCCTTTAAAAGTAATAGATTGATGAGATAGAGTGTCGAACCACAGGGATTGACTTAAATAACTAAGTATCAGCTACTCTCAAGCCCATGTTTATTAAGTCAGTTGATAAAAGGGGTTTGTTCCTAATCTAGAAATAAAATAAAAAGAAGGCGATCGACAATTCTCAGTCAGGATAGGGAGATACTCTGTGGCTGGATGTTAGGGTTTGTATGCTTTTTTGATATGATGAAGATAGTCAACAATGATTCAAATGATACTGCTAATGATATGAATGATGGTTAACTTAAAATAGGGTTAGGGATCTTAATGCTAGGCATTAATTAAGATTCATGTCGTCACATGAATACTCCTAATATCACCCCTTGTCTATCGATGACACCAAGGATTAAAGGACCCTAATTCTTATCTCGACTATGGGTCTCTACACTTGTTACCTTATGAGCTTGGGCAGGCCTTTCCTCCATTTTTATGGGGGGAAAGGTAAGATTTGCCACCTCCTTATGGTTAGGTGGTTAAAGGGGTTCAAACACACAAGCTCATAGAGTCCATATTGTGAACTCGAACAAATAAGGCGGTGACTCACCGTTGTTTGGCATACTAAATAAGGCCCCCATGCAAAATTTTGGGCAAAACGGAGCACTGTTTTGGGAGATGTGGACGGTGTTGTGGGCGCGTGCGGCCCGTGCTAGCAAAAAACAGGCGGCATCTTGCCGACGTGCGCCAAAACGGACCTTTCGTGGACATCGCCGACAAAGCGCCGGGGTTTCTGAAAAGTTGCGGGGCCACTTTGTTTGGCATGCCAAAAAAGGCCACGATGCAAAATTTCGGGCAAAACGGAGAACCATAGTGGGAGATGTGGACTATGCCGCGGTCGCGTGCGGCCCGGGCTAGCAAAAAACAGGCGGCGCCTTGCCCGGCATTTGTCAAAAAGGACCTCTCGTGGCCACGTCTATTAAGAGCAAGGTTTTCGGAAAAGTTGCATGGCCACTGTGTTTGTAATGCCAAATAAGGCCCCCACACAACATTTCGTCCAAAACGGAGCACGCACGGGTCCGTTAGAGTGTGTCGAAGCCACACCTCTCTACTACAGCACCAAGAAAGAGGATGAATTTCAGAGATGTGGCAACATGGCGCTGTTCCCCATGTCAAAAAACACCTCCACACAAAATTTCAGCCCAAACGGAGTAGCCGTTTGGGAGATATGAACATTTTTGAGGAAATGAGAAACAATTTTGCTCATTTCCCAACTAACTCATGGAGGTTAACCCCACTTTCGCAAAAAAAAGGGGGTCTCAGAGACCCTTTGAACACCACTGGCTGTCATGTGGGGATGCTCTGCAGGTTATATAGGGAGTAGGGTGTTGCCTCAAGCCAAGCTGCGCGGTGCCTATGGAGGTACTGCGCTGGCTATGAGGCTGGTTGTCTTGTATGATGGGGAGGGTCCGGGAGGTCGTGCAGCGCCGCCCCGACCCCGCCGGAGCTCGATGGAGCGCCGTCACCGGCGGCGGCCGGCGCCGTCGCGTGTGAACTCCCCACGCGCGATCGTTCGGCACCACCTCGATTGCCTCCTCATGCGCACAGCGCAGCCCATACATGCCCGGAATAGGCCTGAGCGCCGCCCCTCCCGGTGACGTGTGCCACTTTTTGTGAAATCGACCCACACAAGCTCTCCCACCACGCGAGTTGGGCACGCGCAGCAGCCCGGTTACCCCCCATGCGGGTTGCTGCGCGCAACAGGCTGTTGCCCCCCACGTGCGCTGCGCGCGCGTAGTTGCCCGGATGCCCTATACGCGAGCTGCGCACGCACAGCAGCTGGGTCGCCCCCTCCCGCGCTGCACACGCGGAATAGCTCGGTGTGCCCCCGCGCGCGAGTAGCAGCCCGGATGCCCCCCACGAGCATTGCGCGCAGGCAGCAGCTCTAACGCCACCCACGCTGAAGCCATGCGCAATGTACCGTGATGCCCCCTACATGCACCGCGAGTGTGTACCGCCTCGATGCCACCCACGCTACCGTGAGTGTGCAGTAGCCTGGTTCGCCCCCACACGCGCGCAGCACCCCGGTTGCCCCCCACGCAAGCGGCTCGCGCACCGCACCCCGGTTTCCCCCAATCTAATAGGTTTGCGCGCCGCATCGCAAAAACTAAGTAAACAACCGTGCTCCGCGGAACCGCCCCCACAGACTCGATCCTGCTCGCCCCTTGTCGTAGCCCGCTGTCGCCATATGGTACGGCGCGCCCGCCGTGGGCGGTGAGGGCCTTAAAGGGCTGGTGACAGTGTCGACACGTGAGAGGTCATCGACCGTCTTTCCCCGACGGGCCACATATCACCGTGCATCCGATTGTCGGGAGGCTGTCTCCCCATTCCGCCCCACCGCAGCGGCTCGTCCGCTACGTGCCGAGTGTTGCTTGCATTCGGATACCCGACCCCCCGCTGGAGTCCCGTCCTCGTCCCTACGCCAAGCGGACGCACACCCGCTGGGGCCGCCGCGGCCGAGGCGCGGCGCTACGAACCCACTCCGGCCCGACCGCCCGGCCAAGCATGCTTCGTTCACCGGGCGGTCAGGGTACCGGGAGCGCTCTCGGATTAGATGCCCCCTGATCCCGCTCGTGGGGGGAGGGGGGGGGGGACACAGCCCTCCCTCGTCCCCGTGCTCTTCGGAAACAAATACAACGCAAGAGAGACGCGTCCCCGCTCCCGTCCCCCGCGCCCCCAGCGGCGCGGGCAGGACCGGGGTGCACGGTGCGAGCGCGTGCGCGCCGGCCGTCGACCCTTGACGGTGCTACTTGGTTGATCCTGCCAGTAGTCATATGCTTGTCTCAAAGATTAAGCCATGTATGTGCAAGTATGAACTAATTCAGACTGTGAAACTGCGAATAACTCATTAAATCAGTTATAGTTTGTTTGATGGTACCTACTTCTTTGATAACCTTAGTAATTCTAGAGCTAATACGTGCAATATTCCCCGACTTCCAGAAGGGATGCATTTATTAGATAAAAGGCCAACGCGGGCTCCGCCCGCTGTTATTATAATTTATGATAACTCGACGGATCGCATGGCCCTCGTGCGGGCGACGCATCATTCAAATTTCTGCCCAATAACCTTTCGATGGTAGAATAGGGGCCTACCATGGTGCTGACGGGTGATGGATTATTAGGGTTCGATTCCGGAGAGGGAGCCTGAGAAACGGCTACCACATCCAAGGAAGGCAGCAGGCGCGCAAATTACCCAATCCTGACACGGGGAGGTAGTGACAATAAATAACAATACCGGGCCCTTCGGGTCTGGTAATTGGAATGAGTACAATCTAAATACCTTAACGAGGATCTATTGGAGGGCAAGTCTAGTGCCAACAGTCGCGGTAATTCCAGCTCTAATAGCGTATATTTAAGTTGCAGCAGTTAAAAAGCTCGTAGTCGGACCTTGGGCCTTGCCGGTCGGTCCGCCTCCTGGTGTGCACCCGCCATCCCGTCCCCTCTTCCGGTGATGCGCTCCTGGCCTTAACTAGTTGGGTCGTGCCTCCGGCGCCATTACTTTGAAGAAATTAGAATGCTCAAAGCAAGCCCACACTCTGGATATATTAGCATAGGATAACGCCATAGGATTCCGGTCCTATTGTGTTGGCCTTCGGGATCGGAGTAATGATTAAGAGGGACAGTCGGGGGCATTCGTATTTCATAGTCAGAGGTGAAATTCTTGGATTTATGAAAGACGAACCACTGCGACGGCATTTGCCAAGGATATTTTCATTGATCAAGAACGAAATTTGGGGGATCGAAGACGATCAGATACCGTCCTAGTCTTAACCATAAACGATGCCGACCAAGGATAGGCGGATGTTACTTTTAGGACTCCGCCGACACCTTATGAGAAATCAAAGTCTTTGGGTTTCGGGGGGAGTATGGTCGAGGGGCTGAAACTTAAAGGAATTGATGGAAGGACACCACCAGGAGTGGAGCCTACTACTTAATTTGACTTAACATGGGGAAACATACCAGGTCTGGACATAGCAAGGATTGACGGGTTGAGAGCTCTTTCTTGATTCTATGGGTGGTGGTGCATGGCCGTTCTTAGTTGGTGGAGCGATTTGTCTGGTTAATTCCGATAACGAACGAGACCTCAGCCTGCTAACTAGCTACGCGGAGGCATCCCTCCGCGGCCAGCTTCTTAGAGGGACTGTGGCCGTTTAGGCCACGGAAGTTTGAGGCAATAACAGGTCTGTGATGCAATTAAATGTTCTTGTCCGCACGCGTACTACACTGATGTATTCAACAAGTCTATAGCCTTGGCCGACAGGCCCGAGTAATCTTCGAAAATTTCATAGATCATTGCAATTGTTGGTCTTCAACGAGGAATTCTTAGTAAGCGCGGGTCATCAGCTCGCGTTGACTACGTCCCTGCCCTTTGTATACACCGCATATCGCTTCTACCGATTGAATGGTCCGGTGAAGTGTTCGGATCGTGGCGACGGGGGCGATCTCACCGCCCGCGACGTCGCGAGAAGTTCATTGAACCTTATCATTTAGAGGAAGGAGAAGTCGTAACAAGGTTTCCGTAGGTGAAACTGCGGAAGGATAATTGTTGAGACCCGAGAGACCGGAGAGACCCTCGAACCCGTGCATCGACGCGAAGCGGCAGTGCCGGCAGGGAGCACGCGCGTGCGAACCCCGACCCCCGCACAAAGCCTCCCGCATGCTGTGCCCGGTGGGGGGCGACCCCCCTGGCGCAACACGTGCCATGGATGACCCAACCAAAAACGGGGCAGCCGCGGTGCTCGACGGTCCGTCGGGCCTACGCGCTGCCGCGCGAAAAAGAGATAACGCATAAAAATGACTTCGGCAACAGATATCTCGACTCTCACATCGATGAAGAATGTAGCGAAATCCGATACTTGGTGTGAATTGCAGAATCCTGTGAACCATCAAGTCTTTGAACGCAAGTACGCCCGAGGCTGTCCGATCGAGGGCAAGCCTGCCTGGGCGTCCGCGACCGCGTCGCTTCGCGCCGGCACCGCCCGCGCGCTGACGCGGATGAGTGCCCCCCGCGCCCTCGCACGGGGCGCGGTGGGCCGAAGAGCGGCGCCCGACCTCCCCCCAACGAGGGGCGGGGCGCGAAGAACGGTGGACGGGGTCGAGAGGGACCGACAATGATATCGTACCATCCCCCGCGAGCGACCGGGGCCGGGACGCGGACAGAAAACAAACGATCAACCGGGGTGGGCGCCGTCGCACGCCCCGCCCCGCCCCGAGGTCAGGCGGGGCCACCCGCTGAGTTTAAGCATATCAATAAGTAGAGAAGAAGAAACATACGAGGATTCCCCTAATAACGACAAGTGAACTGGGAGCAGCCTAGCTTAAGAATCGGGCAGCCGCGCCGCCCGAATTGTAGTCTGCAGAAGCGTCCTCAGCGACGGAGAAGGCCCAAGTCCCCTGAAAATGGGTGCCGGAGAGGGTGAGAGCCCCGTCGTGCCCGGACCCTGCCGCACCACGAGGCGCTGTCGGCGAGTCGGGTTGTTTGGGAATGCAGCCCCAATCGGGCGGTAAATTCCGTCCAAGGCTAAATACGGGCGAGAGACCGATAGCGAACAAGTACCGCGAGGGAAAGATGAAAAGGACTTTGAAAAGAGAGTCAAAGAGTGCTTGAAATTGCCGGGAGGGAAGCGGATGGGGGCCGGTGATCCGGCCTGGCCGGATGCGGAATGGTAACGAGCCGGTCCACCGCTCGGCTCCGGCCGCGGACCGATGCAATCCGCGCCGGCGGCCGAAGCCCGGACGGACAACCCCGCTTGAGGAGATGCCGCCGACGCGGCAGTGGACGCAGCGCGCGCCACTCACGGCGCGCCCCACCCGGGGCGCAGGCGCGTTCCCGACATCGGCCCGCTGGCTCCCCATCCGACTCGTCTTGAAACACGGACCAAGGAGTCTGACATGCGTGCGAGCCGACGGGCGCTGAAACCTGGAAGGCGCAAGGAAGCTGAAGGGAGCCCGCAGGTGCAAGGTGGAGCGCCACGGTCCGCGGTTTCAAAATGGTTCATGGGGAGCCCAGTGAGTGCGAGCGCCGCACTCGGTTAGACGCCATCGAGCGGGCGCTTCCATCTACGTACGCCGACGGCGTCTCCTCGGGCAGGCCGCAAGTGTACGAGTCGTAACAAGTAATAAAGTGGACTTGAAAGTCGGGTTATCGATTCTCAGGGAGATGGAAGTATTAGTACCCACTATTCATCTACTATCTAGTCTATCCAAAGGTGGTTGATTATACTTATTCTAAATTAATCAATTGAAAACACAAACAAAGGAATCAAGTTGCTCTTAAGTTTAAACAATCATAAATGTGGGGGATGCTCGGACAATTAAATCCCCCTTGGACTTCTAAAAGATGAATGCTACTCTCTATCTAGACATTTAGTTGATCCTTGGACAAGGGTTCCTATGGTGCTTTCACTCCCTCTCACAAGGCGAGTTACTAATCCTAGTGCCCTTACCAATGATATTCTAGTGAACCTAATTCTTTGAGAGATTATGGGAATAATACATCTAAAGGACTCGCTCTCCTTAGTACTTGGGTTCTCGGTACACTCACAATCCTCTCTATTGGAGATGGTCTACACACGGGGAGGCATTTGCTTCTTCACCCATATGGACAATGAAAATACCTCCGGGCTCTCGCAACGTATTAGGGTTAACTTACATTAAAACATTCGATAGACTTAATGAGATTCAACCAAACAATCAAAGATAGAGAGATAATATTAATTAAAGCATGTCCAGGGGTTCATCAATCATCCAAGCATCTACAAGATTAGCCCTCCATGAAAGGGGGGCAACAATCCAAAGCAAAGATGAAAGTAAACAAGGAAATCATGAGAAATACACTAATGAATGCACCGTTGATTGCTTCCTTGATCCTCTTCCAATGGTTTCACCTCTTCTTGCTCCAATAGCTTCAAGATGAAAATCTCCAAGCTTTCCCCAAGATTAGACTCTTTCCCCAAGCTGCTTCCTTTCCCACTAAACCCTCATTAGTTGGCTTTTTTACCTCTAGGGTTTTAGGGGTGAGATTTACCAATTTGCCCCTTCCTAGGTCTGTAGATTCGCTAAACATGACGATATAAGGGCCCGTAAATGGGAGTATATCAGCCCGTATACGGGCCAGCCACCTCCATACGGTCTAGCATACGGGCTGATATAGCCACATCCATACGATCTATCATAGGGGCCGTATACTGGCCCGTTTTCCCTTCAGGTGCTAGTATACGGCCGCATGTCAGCCCGTATAAATGTCAGTATAGGCCCTTCGGGGTGCTTTGAGGTCCCGGTTTCTCTCGAAATGCTTTATTTATTCCGGGGTCCTGATATTCTGTTCTGTTTATCAGAATGAATACATTTTAAGTATCGGTGGGCAAAAAGTCTTCAAAATTACATGCCAAGCATATAGGAATATAATATAAAATTATGCTCAAATGAACAATTATTGTAACATCCAAGAATTTTCTAAGTCCATTTCGGTAAATTTTCAAAATTTTAAATGAGGTTAATTAGCTCCGAAACTAGATTAATTATTTTAACCTCAAGATTAAAGAAAATCAAAAATTTATGGACTCATAGTCCAGCCTCGCAACTATAGGGTCGAGAGAAGGTCTTATTGAGCCAGGCCAGAGTTATATAGAATAGTTGGAGGTGGATGGTCGGCAATGTTAGGTTAATTAAACCAGAGATTAATTAAATAATAATTAATCCAGATTAATTAAGTAGGAATATCAGACAAAAGTTAGAGTCCCGATAAAGTAGATATGGCTGAGTTAAAAGACGAGATTCGCGGATCTGGGTCGGGAGAAAAAGATGACCCGTGATGCTACAGTCAGCTCATGTCACGAGGGTCGTCAGACCCGAGATTCCCGGATCTGGTCAGAGATAGAGACAGGCCAGAGAATATCATGGGTCGCCCTCGTGACGGCACAATAAGAAGATAGGGTCCATAAAAAGTCATTTGGCTTGTAGTGGAAGATAATTTTATTTAAATCAATTACTTTATAATAGATAAGATATTTTAAAAGCTAATTAAATAATAAACCAATCACATGGTTATTGTGAAATTCATATGGGCTTTTATATATATGTCAAGAGAGAGAGAGAAAAACTTATCTCTCTCTCTCACGTTCAAACTCAGACCCCCCCCTTTTTTCTTCGATTCTTGCGTGCCCAAACCCGCGCCGGTGAGCTAACCGACGCCTGCCGCCGGTGAGGACGCCGGCCAGACCACCGCGCCGCCACCAGTCCGCTTCAGCCAAGCCGCGCGCCATCCCACGGCCGCAGCTCAGCCCGACCACCGCCCTCCGCCACTGCTGTAGCAACTTCCCCGCCGCACGCCTCCCCTGCGCTCAGCCCTAACCAGCACAGCCCAGGCCGTCAGCCTTTCCTCACGCCCCAGCCCCTGCAGCAGCTCCGCGCCGCCCTTCTTGGTCACGCGCAGCTCACCGGAGTAGCCAGCACCACCACCCTCAGCAGCCTGTTCTCCGGCGAGCACTGTCCGTTGTCCTCGATTTCTCGGCCAACCCCCGACCTCGCTGTGAGCTCTCACCTTTGGGAATTATTAGCTTAATTAGATGCATGATTTGAAGGATAGTGACGTCTAATGTATGTATGTGTATACTGTGAGATTGAAGAGGATTAAGGAATGATACATGTATGGAGATGTGTAGTTAGATTGATTTAATGAAGGATGATAATTATGTGTATGCTTGTATATTTTCGGGGCCCTCCAAATAGAGGAGGTGCTGCCGAATTTTCGTAGAAATTCTATTATTAATGCTTAGTTTAACCCCATGATTCTAGTATTGATACTTAATTTAATCTCCCATGATCATGCTTAACACTTGATTACTTTTAAAGAGTGTGTTAGAAGCTTTGAAATAGTGATAGGATGATTAGAGTTAAATCCTTATTGGGGTAATTTCGTATTTTCATTCTTTAGAAATACGAAGTTCATGCCGATAGAAATTGTGTTTTATTTGACTTGATGGATTTATCATACTCTAGCAAGTCTAAATTAGAGTGTAAGATAAGAATACGGACTCCGTATTCCTAAACTTTTGTATTTATTTTATTGTATTGTATTTTTAGCAATAGAACTAAAGCTAGGAAATATAATCATGGTATTTAAGGATTTCATAAGCATGTTTTAGATCTTAAGTAAGAATCATGCTTAGAGAGCTTAATGAGTTACCGTACTCTAATGAGTTTAGATTAGAGTATACGTTAAGAATGCGGTTTTCATACTCTTGAAATCCCGTATTTTTGATCTTAAGGACAAGGAAAAAGGCAAGGCTGCTGCCGAAGGATCGAGCCAGATTTAAACTTGACCTAGACTCAGGTGAGGGGAACCTACCTGTATAGCTCGTATGTTTTACCGTATTTTTATACGATTCAGATTTCAGTTTTGAAAGCATGAACTATGAGTTTTTATGAAAGTTTCTAGAGTTTTATAAACCCATTTCATGCTTAGTATTCAATAACAGAAAAGAGAAACAGTTACAGATACAGTTAGATTACATTCTATTGATGTACATGTATAGACCAGTGGTGGCTTGTGTAGAGCCAGAGAGTACGACACTGAGTTAGGAGAGGGGTGATTTAAATTCTATTTTAAGTCCGAACTATCTGTTTTAAGAACACTTCCATTTTATAAAAATCAAAACCCCCTTTCCATCCCTCTGGATGCTTAGTGTACGTATATATTGTCGATCACTTGTATCAGATATACTTGTTGGTCGCTGGCCATACAGTATTGAAGTAGATGTGTAGTCAGAGAATAGTCTTGTGTATTAGATGATGACGCGTTCCTCGCCTTCTCGAGATAGAGCTCATCTCAGAGAAAGAGAGGGCACAGGTACAGATTACCAAGGGGGAATGTCGGTATCAGATTTAATTCACAAGATAGAGAAACAGAAACTCAGTTATGCATTTTAAGAGAATACTTTGATCAATGTTTACTTGCTCAGTATTGAGTACAGCTTTCAGTATTTTAATTCAGTATTTTCTATTCTTGTTTTATACGTCAGTTTTCCTTTACAGTTTTACTTATTCTATAGGTACAGTTACACCCGATAGTTTGTTCCTGCTCACTGAGCTCCACTAGCTCAGCCCCTCTTCTTGACACTGTTTTCGCAGGACGTTAGACAGGAGAACGTCTAGCGGGTCGTCTGACCACGAGTAGAGGAGATGTACTGTAGCTGGCTCTGACTCGATGTCTAGAAATCATGTTTATCTATTTATGAGTGTTGTGAGAATTTATGTTTCAGACAATATTTTATTTGGTGTTGTATTAAACCATATCTATCGTTTGAGGATTTTGTTATAATAAGTTTGCTTAATTACCTTCCGCATGTTGTTAATTCTTCAGTTAATTAGCAGATTATAGCCTTAGGTTTAGGGTTCATTCCCTAGATCTGGCTGGTGTGACACCTGGGTCCTGAAAAGGATAAGGGTGTTACACTTATCAAACATCTCCACACTTAAAGGTTTGCTTGTCCCCAAGCAAAGAAAAGCAATCAACAAAGGAAAATATAAGTGTTCATCCTCTTAGCCATGAAATGCATGGCTCAACTCTTTTCAAGTTCACCACCCATGTGCTTTGTTCTCCCATTGCCACGCTAGGGCTTAAATAGATCTCATGCAAAATGTCATTATAGTTATAGACAAAGCTTATTCACTCCACATACCATGTTCTAAAGAAAACTTTTCAAGACAAATACATCCTCAATGGGCTCTAGAGGGTTCTTTAGGCCCTATGATCAGTGAGATCCCTTTAGATTAGATAAGTGGTGGACAAATAGGAAGACACTTTTTTTTTTTTTTTGGTAGGGCATCCCTAATGGATCCGACTTTCCTGTATAAAAGATCAATATAGGGCGTAGTTCCTCATCTTCGCAGAGTGCTCATGTTGATTAGGCACCGGGGCACTTAGCTACTAAGATGGTTACCACTTTGCATAGTTGTGTTCATGCTAAGTAATGATTTTTCGAATTGAGGGACACTCTTATAGGGAGCCGGAATACCAAACTACTTCATCAAAATAAGCAGCGGAACACTGTCTTTATTTCTTCGCGACTATTATGTACAACTATTTTATTCTCTCCCTACTTGTCCACTAGGTCATATTATGAGGGGTTAATGAATTGAATCAGTGCCATGAGATCTCTTGGAGCCAATGAAAAATGTGTTTAGCTATTCAAGTAAAAAGAACATGGCAATGGGTTATTGTCTCTAAAGATCATAAGTGTCACAGAGATGTTCTTTAAATGCCCATGGAATTTCATAGGAGAGTTTAACAAAATTATGTGCCAAGATGGTGCCCTAGAAATAGAGTGTGCCAACATGTTTCCTTAAGGCCTTTGTCGAGGCATGCTAGTTATGAAAAAATTTAAAAATTTTCAATGAATTTCACTAAGCTACCTATCTCCAAACTTAGAGTTTTGCGTTGGATGTACAAAGATAAAGGATAGGTAGCTACCCATCTCCACACTTAAAATTGTACATTGTCCTCAATGTACGCAATAATTCCAAAATTAAATATGCATGGAGAAAGTTGAACTAAAACTTCCCCGGTTAATTTGGTGTGCCAATCGATTTCCATAAAGATGGTGCTTGGCGACTATCGGGGATTATTGATATAAGTTCCATCTCTGCAAATTAAGGGAAAGATCATCATAACTCCATAGAAAAGAATTTGAAAGCAAAGGAGTTCATATAAAATAAACAAGGATAAGTGTAGCAAGGTGATTCCCTTGCTAGCCATACATGGTGCAGAAAATAAAGTCATAAGTTCACAAACAAGAAAGAAAAAGTTCACAAGAAAATAAAGTCTCATCAACACAATGAAAAAGAAATGTCTAAGTCCTCAAGCTGCCGGGTCATCTGCTGGTGCCTCGGGTGTTGCTCTGGGAGGTCCCTGTGCTGGAGGAGGAGCGAATGCTGGATGCTCACGGATAAAGAGGGAGAGCTCGGTGAACTGGTCGCCCAAGCGGCGCTGCTCTGTGAGAATCGTATCCTGGGTGGCGCGAATGTCCGAGATCTGTTCCTCCAACCGATTGAATCGGCTCTTGCTCGCTAAAGATGGGAGCTTGCCTGCGGGAGATGGGATGTGGAAGTCCTTTGACTTAGACTCCTCGTCCTTCTCAAAGCTATCGGCGCTCTGGCCGACTAGTGTGTAGCGGCTCCTGGAGTGCTTGACGAGCCCCATCTGGCACAAAGTGCTCATCCCCAAGCCGGTCATAAGCTGGAGTCTCTCCATGCCCTCCGTCTTCTCCTTGAGACCCATACCAATGATGAGGCAGGTAATGTAGGGCCCCACAGTGATGGTCATCAGTCGGGTGTGGCTCCCTTGGTATACCAAGTAGTCGGTGAGTATATACCCTAAATGGATAGGTACTCGCTCGAAAATACTGTAGAGAATGAAAAGGTCGGTGATGGTGAACTTCCCGGTACTGTCATCCTGCCCGGCGATGGAGCGGCTGACTAGTGCGTAGATGAAATGGTGGATCAGATCAGTCATGCAGGATGCATTCTGGTTCCCATGGCATCCCCCAAGCTGGAGCCAGTAGCGTGTGGGTATGATGATGTCCTCGGGGAAGGAAGTAAGGAGGCGAGTGTGGAAGGCGTCCCTATCGTAAAACCCCATAAGTATCGAGAAACGGATGTAGCTCATGGTCTTCTTCTTCCCGAAGAGCTAAAATGAGATCGCTGTGAGGGAGCACTCCTGGATGGCACTCCGGTCGGCCTCAAACGTGCTCAGGACCTTTAGAGTTGCCTCGCGGAAGGTCTTTTGGTTGATGGAGAACACCTTGCCCCATCCACCAACCGCGAACATGCTCTACACTCGGTCCGCGATCCCAAGCTCGATGGCCACTCCCCAATCGATGTACCGCGTCCGCCCAAAGGGCTTGGCGGCCAGCCTTTGGTAGCACTAGAAGAAGCACTCCTCTTCAAACTGCGGTGTGGTGGAGGAGCCTTCCTCGGTCATTCGCGTCTTTAATGCTATTACCTTCCTCGGCATGTCTACCAAACAATAGAAAGGGGTGTTAGTGCGAATGAGAGTAATGAAGAGATTAATCAAACAAAAATTTGTGCACTACGGCCCTTGATGGGCCCTATACGGGCATCTATACGGGAAGGTATACGGCCCGTATGACCCCACCTGGAAGCCATACGAGGTTCCATACGGGCTGTATATCAGCCCATATGGGTACACCTGAGGGCCATACGGGTTGCTATACAGCCCGTATGCGCCTGGGGGCGGCGGTGCCAACCCCCAACGGCGTATACAACCCCATTTACATGTCATTCATCCCCATTTCTCTTCCTAAACTCTAAACATGCCTTAAATCAATGCATTCCCATAGAAATTTGACACAAAAAGACATTTAATCATCTCAAATCTGTTCAAAATAAATTCATTCAATCCTTAGGGTTCTAAGCATGGTGATGATGGATCAAATCGACAAATTAAAGCATTAGAGATCATACAGAGAAAGAATGAGCACCCAAATCAAGAGTGTAGGCCGCGTTGACGAAGAGAGGACTCGAATCGATGTGGAGGGGAGTGAGGTCGGTTAGGGTTTGAAAAAGAAATGGGGAAATCGTCTTTATAACGCCCCAACCTGCTGTATACCGGCCCGTATACGGGCTGTATATCAGCCCGTATATGGCACTGGACGGGTCATGCGGCCCTGTATACGGGCCGTATGATAGCCCGTATACCCCACTGGAGGGTCCATACGGCCGTATGATACCCTGTATGAGCTTGGGTTTGGCTTATGCAGCCGATCCAGGACACAATTCAAATCCTCCTCGCTACCTAATGACAATTATGAATCTAGGCAATGAATGGATCGAAAACCAGCAAGATGGTACAATGTACTATGAAAACGGACTAGAAACATATCATTCATTTATTCCAAACACATACAATCTTACTAATCAAAAGAAACTGTAACTAAACAAAATTTCTAGGACTTGGGTTGCTTCCCAAGAAGGCTTGTTCACTAGCTTGACGTACCTTCACCTTACCTCATGGGGGTTCAAATACCTTGAAGCTTTCATTGGCTCTTCCATTAAAGCATTGTCCAAATAAAAACATTCCCAAGTTGGCATAAATTGATCTATTGTTATTCTCCATACCTGGGCTTCCCTTGGAAGTGCTTTTAGCCAATGGTTTTATTCTTACCCCTTTCTCTTGCACCTTTTTCCAACATATTATAGGTGGAAAGGATTTTTTGCTTCTTTTTCTTGATCTTCACTGTTTCTAGCCTTGATGTAGTGGAACTCTCTTGCACTTCCTCCAAGTGTCCCTCTTGTTCCCCCAAATAGGGGCATAGTGGATCCACCATTAGTAAGTCTTCTATACACTAGGAAGTGATTTCATCCACCTCGTCAATGCAATATGAGGTGTCATCTTGGGCCATTGAGTGTCGCATTACGTCGGGTAATTGAAATATGACCTCTTGATCTCCCACGCTCAAAGCAAGCTTACCTTATGCATGATCTTCAAGGGATTGAGCGGTGGCAAGGAAAGGTCGCCCAAGAATGATAGGCACGTCGACCTCATCATCAACATCTAAAAGCAAAAAATCGGCCAGGAAATCAAATTGGTTGATCTGAAATAGCACATCTTCAGCTATCCCTTTCAGCCATCTCACAGATCAGTCGGCCAACTGTAGTGTCATCCCCGCAGGCTTAGGCTCTTCGAGGCCGAGCTTCATGTACAATTTATACACATTGATACTAGCCCCAGAATCCGCCAATGCCTTCTTTGTGACCCCTTCTCCAAGGATACATGGGACCACAAAGCTATCCGGATCCTTCAACTTCTTCGGCATAGTTTTTTGGATAACGGCCGAGCATTGGGCATTGAGTGTTACCACACCCACATCTTCCAATTTCTTCTTGTTGGAGAGGAGATCCTTCATGAATTTTGCATATTTCGGTATTTGGGCTAGAACCTCTACCAACGGCATATTGATGTGCAGGTGCTTTAAAATACCCTTGAACTTCATCAATTGGGCATCCTCCTTGTCTTTATTCAACCTCGTCGGGTAAGGGACTTGAGATTGGTATGGAGGTACGGGTGATGTCTCCAAGGGCTTCTCTTTTCCCTTCTTCACTTCTTCGGAGCTAACAATAGGTTCGGAATCCTCAATCTCTATGGGAGTGTTTACTTAAGGCTTTGGAACTGAGAGTTCCACCTCCTTTCCACTTCTCAAAGTGATGACCTTATATTGCTCTCCCTTAGGGTTCTCCTCCGTGTTGCCCGGCAAACTACCTTGGGGTCTCTCCGCTAGAGATTTTGCCATCTGCCCAATTTGATTCTCCAAGTTGTGGACAATAGCTTGTAGATTCCAAATTGTAGTATCATTGTTTTTCATATACTTCATGATCATCTCCTCCAAGTTCAACTTCTTCTCTTGAGGCTTTGGAGGGTGTTGGAAATTGGGAGGGTATTGTCCTGCTTGTGGATTTTTATAAAACAAAGCCTGACGGGTCCATTTAGGAGCATATGGTCGATATTGACCATCCGGTTACCTTGCTTGGTGGAAAGTAGCGGCCCAAGAATTTGTCTAGCATCTTTGCCCAAGTACGGATGGAACCGGCGGGTAATGAAGTAAGCCATTTATATGCACCTTCCCGCAAACTGAATGGAAAAAGTCTCAACCGAATTGCATCATCAGAAGCCCCATTAATCTTGAACATGTTGCAAATATAGATAAACTTTGCTAGATGTGTATGAGGATCTTCATCGGGCCTCCTATCAAATTGAGCTGTGTTCTAAATCATGCTCATTGTGCTTGGTTTGATCTCAAAATTCTTCATGTTAACATTGGGAGGGTGAACACTAAACTCCTCCCCAGTGTAATGAGACCTCTCATATTCGGCCAATGTTTGCCTTCTCTCGGCCATAATTTGTACTTCCCTTGCTTCACCAATGACTTCGGTAGGAGTGAAATTTTCCGACTCCGAAGAGGATCCTGAAAGTGCTCCTTCAATCTCTCTCAATCTCCGGTGCAAGGTTCTCTCAATCTCACTATCAACTTCAAGCAATCCTTTAGAGTTCTTGCGGGTCATGCAATTTATACCTCGCAAGATATCTAGAAAGTGAAGATTAGTATCCAAAATTTCAATGAAATGAAAAACGAAACAAAGAAATAAAGTAAAGAAATAAAAATGACTAAAGTAGTAAATTCCTAGCTTTCCTAGTAATCCAATTCTCCCCGGCAACGGCGTCAAAAACTTGATGCGTAATTTCCGCAAGTGTACGGGTCGAATCAAGTAATAAAGTGAACTTTTGAAAAGTCGGGTATCTAACCTCAGGGACCGAGAAGTTCTAGTACTAACTAGTCATCTATTAACTAGTCTAAACAAAGATTGGTGGTGGTTTGAACTAATCTAAACTAAGAAAACCTAAAAATTAGATATCAGTAATGACGGGAATAAATCTTGGGGTAAATCAATAATAGGAAGGGGGTATTCGGGCAATGAATCCCCCTTGGGTTCTCATAAAGATAGATAATGAATGTGAAGATCACTAGTTGAAATTGATTGGACAAAGGGTTCCTAAGGTGCTTTCACTCCCTCTCTCGAGGTGAATTACTAATCCTAGTGCCCTTACCGATGATGTTCTAGGGAACCTAATTCTTACAGGGATTATGGGAATAATACATCTAAAGGACTCACTCTCCTTAGTACCTGGGTTCTCAGTATACTCACAATCCCCTCTATTGGAGATGGTCTATACACGGAGAGGTGTTCGCTTCTTCCCCCATATGGATTACGAAAATCGCTCCGGGCTCTCGTAATGTAAAGGGATTAACTTACATTAAAACATCCAATAGATCTCAATCATGGAAAACAACTAGATAATCAATAACAATCAAAATCAAAGTTCATACATACCCAATGGTTCAACATGCCCAAATACCTAAACTATTAGTTCCCCATGAAAGGGGAACACAAATCCAATACAAATAAAGGAGAAAACATCAAAATAAACATGAATAAACCTCCCTCTGATGTTCCCTCTATTGGTGTGCTGATTGGATCGTTGATGAATCTCCCTTCAAGCCCTAGCTCATTACCAAGAGGATCCCTTCAAACCCTAGCCATCAATGAACTCCAAGATCTCCAAGACGGCCCAAAAGGTGGTCAAAGGCCAAGAGATGCCTTCATAACCTTAGAAGGTTCGTATTTATAGGGGTAAAGACCTTTGTAAAGTATCTCACCCGTTTACCCCTTGTTTGGTTGGAGGTTTTTGGAGGGGTGAGGAGGGGTTTGGGTTTTTTTTTGTGTTTGGTTGGAGGTGTGAGAGGGGGTGAGGAAGGGTGAGGAAGTTTTCCAATCCCTCCAAACTCCTCATTTTTCACTCCCCCAAATCGGGGTTTTTTTGGAGGGGTGGAGAAGTTTTTATTTTTTAAACTCAAAAAATCACTTGAAAATACCATCTTGCCCTCCACTTTTTTTTCAAAATTCCATCTTAGTCCTAGCTTTTATACTAGCTTTAATCTAATTGATATTAATTAGTTTAATTTTAACTTTTATACTAATATAATTAATAATAATAAAATTTATATTGTTTTTAATAATTAATATTAATTATACTTAAATTAATATAATTAATATTAATTAGTTTAATACTAAATTTTATACTAATATAATTAATAGTAATAAAATTTGTATTGGTTTAATAATTAGTATTAATTATACTGAAATTCATATAATTTTTAGTTTTAATATAATTAATATTAATTAGTATTGAATTAATAGTAATAATACATATTACACTTTTCCTCACTCTTTCCTCCAACCAAACATTATCATTATTTATTTCATACTAAAGGGTAAATTGGTCAAATGCACATTACACTCCTTCTCACTCTTACTCACAACCAAATAAAAAAATAAAAAAAGATTCCTCCTTCTCACGCCCCCATTGAACCAAACATAAAATTTTTCAAAACCCTCCAAATCCCTCCCCTCCAAACTCCCCCTCACCCCTCCCCCCAAACTCCCCCTTTGAACAAAACAAGGGCTTAGGGTTCATGCGGAGCAAAATCATGTAAAAATCGGGTGCAGATCGGGCTCAAAAATAGGTCCATACGGGCCCATATACAGGCTATATAACAGCCTGTATAGCTTTCAGGCCCCTTCATACGGACTGTATATCAGGTCGTATAGAATCTCGTATGGCTGGATCTGCATCGCGCAATCTTCATCAAGCTCTCTATCGGATGACCAATTCTTGTCGGATTGACGTAAAATTTTAACCGAGTGTTCCAAAATTGTTTATCTTTAATCTGAAGAGTGGAGATTTGATTTAAAGTCCTTTAGATCTTGTAATAAATTTCTGATCTTTGCTGCTCTTTAAGGACTGTTGTAGTTTTCTCTAGTTTCTCCCTTTTTCGCCTCAAATGATGTAGAATTTCTTCCTTTTAATTCTTGAGGTTCTCCAATGCCCTGTTTATAAAATATGAAGCTTTTTAAGTAGCAGAGGGCTATAATTCATCAAAATGATATGTAAAACGTATAGAAAAATAATAGGAAAATATGCTCATTTGAACACATATCAGGGCTCTCACCCTCTCCGGCACCCCTTTCCAGGGGACTTGGGCCCAGTCAGTCACTGAGGACGCTTTTGCAAACTACAATTCGGGCGGCGCAGCCGCCCGATTCTCAAGATGAGCTGCTCCCGTTTCGCTCGCCGTTACTAGGGGAATC